>RQOL01000443.1:95867-123054 GCA_013076295.1 Sanderia malayensis | reverse complement strand
CTTACGCATGAATCCCATAATAACGTTCACTCCCACAATTTACACATGAGTCCACGTATTTTACACATGAGATGATCATCAGCTCTTCAAGTCCTTTCATCCAATCTTTTAAGCTAATATCCTAACAAAAGGTATTGACAGCTGCCTCTCCATTGTATCAAACTGGATGAGCACCAATTTTCTTAAATTAAACAAAACTAAGACAAAAATTTTACTTCTAGGCCCCGAGGCTGTACGCTTTAATATCAAAATCAATGGAATCATAGACGATGGCAAATCCATTAGGTTCGTTGAACATGCTAGAAATCTTGGGGTTGTTATGGATCAAAGTCTTGAATTTGAGCAACACATAAATAAGGTTGTTGCTGATTGTTACTCCATTCTACGCAACATCGCTAAAATAAAATGTTTTTTACCCAAGGAATTTCTTAATACATTAATAACATCACTTGTTTCATCAAAGCTAGATTATTGCAATTCACTTCTTTTCAATGTAAATTCAAAGCTCATTAAAAGACTTCAGTCGGTCCAAAATACAGCTATTCGAATTGTATTCAATAGGCGAAAATTTGATAGGAAGCCCCTTTCCCCATTGTTTAATGAGCTCTATTGGTTACCTGTGCGCGAGAGAATACTTTTTAAAACTTCTTTGATTGTACATCACTGTGTTTGGGGTTGTGCCCCAATATCTCTAAAAAATAAAATTGAGGTCCTCAATGAGCGCACCATGCAACTCAAAATTCCAACGTGTAAAACAAAACATGGAGAAAAGGCATTCTCAAGAGCAGGTCCAAAAGTATGGAATAGTCTACCATCACATATTAGAGCGACTCAAGAAAAAGATGCATTTAAAACTCAGTTGAAATCATTTTTAATGACAACAAACCTGGCCAATTTTTATAACAAATTACACCTGTAAATATGTAAATATTTAGACAAAGCGTTTTTACCTTGTTTTTAATACCTTAAAATAAAAATAGTAGCTAAATAAACCGATGATACTAATTGTTTTATTGAATTTTAATTGAAAATTGTTTCATACGTTGTTCACAGTTGAGCAAGCTGTACATAACAGGATTATGTCAGTAGAAAACTGTGGGTAAAATTTACTTCATTACTTCATTACTTCAATTTCAACTAAAACAAATTAAATTGCACCTTTATTTACTTGTTCTTAGTGATAATAAGAAATATTACCACATTTTACAATGAATCCGAAATTAAAATTCATTCCCACAACTTTCAAATGAATCCACGTAACCACAGCTAAAACTATATGGAATGCTTCTTTGGTTACGTCTTTTCATTGATATTGATACCCATTCCCACAACTTACACATGAATCCATGTAACTGCAGCTAAAAGGTGTTAAAAAACACACTTATTTATTTGTTTTCAGCGATATTAACATTCATTCCCATAATTTAAACATGAATCCAATATTAACGTTCATTCCCACAATTTATGCATCAATCCCCAGAACTACTGTTCACACTCTTTAAAATACACCGTTATTTATTTGTTTTCAGTGATATTAACTTTCATTCCCACAATTTAAACATAAATCGGATATTAACGTTCTTTCCCACAATTTACACATGAATCCGATATGAATGTTCCTTCCCACAATTTATGGATAAATCCCCATAACTACTGCTCACACTCTTTAAAATACACGGTTATTTATTTGTTTTCAGTGATATTAACATTCATTCCCACAATTTAAACATGAACCGATATTAACGTTCATTCCCAGACATTACACATGAATCCGATATGAACGTTCCTTCCCACAATTTATGAATAAATCCCCATAACTACAGTTTACATTCCTTAAAAAACACCATTTTTTATTTGTTTTCAGTGATATTAACATTTATTCCCACAATTTACACATGAATCCGATATTAACGTTTCTTCCCACAACATACGCATGAATTCCATAATAAGATTCATTCCCACAATTTACACAAGAGTCCATGTAATTTCCACTAAATAAAAAAAATAAATTGCACCTTTATTTACTTATTCTTAGTGATAAAAAGAAATATTACCACATTTTACAATGAATCCGATACTAAAATTAATTCTCACGATTTTCAAATGAATCCACGTAACCACAACTAAAACTATATGGAATGCATCCTTGGTTACGTCTTTTCATTGATATTGATACCCATTCCCACAATTTGCACTTGAATCCATGTAACGGCAGCTAAAAGGTATTAAAATACACCCCTATTTACCTCTTCTCCGTGATATTAACATTCATTCCCACAATTTCATTTCATTTCAATCGTCATTTCAGCTAAAACATAATAAAGTAGACCTTTTTTTACATGTTTTTAGTGATAATTACTTCTATTCCCACAATTTACAATGAATCCGATATTAAAATTAATTCCCACGATTTTCAAATGAACCCTAATTAACCACAACTAAAACTATTTGAAATGCATCTTTGGTTACGTCTTTTCACTGATATTGACACCCATTCCCTCAATTTACGCATGAATCCAAGTAAATGCAGCAAAAAGGTTATAAAAAACACCCTTATTTACTTGTTTTCAGTGACATTAACATTTATTCCCACAATTTACACATGAATCCGATATTAACGTTCCTTCCCACAATTTACGCATGAGTCACCATAACTACTGCTCACACTCTTTAAAATGCAACGTTATTTATATGTTGTCAGTGATATTAACATTCATTCCCACAGTTTACACATGAGCCGATATGAAAGTTCCTTCCCACAATTTATGCATAAATCCCCATAACTACTGCTAACACTCTTTAAAATACACGGTTATTTATTTGTTTTCAGTGATATTAACATTCATTCCCACAATTTAAACATGAACCGATATTAACGTTCATTCCCACACAATACACATGAATCCGATATGAACGTTCCTTCCCACAATTTATGCATAAATCCCCATAACTACTGCTAACACTCTTTAAAATACACGGTTATTTATTTGTTTTCAGTGATATTAACATTCATTCCCACAATTTAAACATGAACCGATATTAACGTTCATTCCCAAAATTCACGCTTGAGTCCCCATAACTACTGCTCACACTCTTTAAAATACACCGTTATTTATATGTTTTCAGTGATATTAAGGTTCACTCCCACAAGTTAACACATGAAACCTATAATGACCTTCATTCCCACAATTTACACATGAATTCACGTAATTTCAGCAAAAACATAATAAAGTACAACTTTATTTACATAATTTTAGTGATAATTATACCTATTCCCACAATTTACAATGAATCCGATATTAAAATTATTTCTCGAAATTTTCAAAGACTCCACGTAACCACAACTAAAGCTTTATGGAATTCATCTTTGGTTACCCTTTTTCACTGATGATAATGACACTCATTCCAACAGTTTACACATGAATCCGATATTAACGTTCCTTCCCACAACTTACGCATGAATCCCATAATAACGTTCACTCCCCCTAATTTACACATGAGTCCACGTAATTCCAACTAAAACAAATTAAAATGCACCTTTATCTACTTGTTCTTAGTGATAATAAGAAATATTACCACATTTTACAATGAATCCGAAATTAAAATTCATTCCCACAACTTTCAAATGAATCCACGTAACCACAGCTAAAACTATATGGAATGCTTCTTTGGTTACGTCTTTTCATTGATATTGATACCCATTCCCACAATTTACACATGAATCCATGTAACTGCAGCTAAAAGGTATTAAAAAACACACTTATTTATTTGTTTTCAGCGATATTAACATTCATTCCCACAATTTAAACATGAATCCAATATTAACGTTCATTCCCACAATTTATGCATAAATCCCCAGAACTACTGTTCACACTCTTTAAAATACACCGTTATCTATTTGTTTTCAGTGATATTAACATTCATTCCCACAATTTAAACATGAATCGGATATTAACGTTCATTCCCACAATTTACACATCAATCCGATATGAACGTTCCTTCCCACAATTTATGGATAAATCCCCATAACTACTGTTCACATTCCTTAAAAAACACAATTTTTTACTTGTTTCCAGTGATAATAACATTCATTCCCAAAATTTACACATGAATCCACGTAAATTCAGCTAAAACATAATAAAGTACAATTATATCTACATGTTTTTAGTGATAATTACATCTATTCCCACAATTTACAATGAATCCGATATTATAATTATTTCCCACAATTTTCAAATGAATCCACGTAAGCACAGCTAAAACTAATTGGAAGGCATCTTTGGTTACCTCTTTTCACTGATGATATTGTTACTCATTCCCACAATTTACACATGAATGCACGTAATTTCAGCTAAAACATAATAAAATAGACCTTTATTTACAAGTTTTTAGTGATAATTACAACTATTCCCGCAATTTACAATGAATCCGATGTTAAAATTAATTCCCACCATTTTCTAGTGAATCAACGTAACCACAGCTAAAACCATGTGGAATGCATCTTTGGTTACGTCTTTTCACTGATATTGACACCCATTCCCACAATTTACCCATGAATCAATGTAACTGCAGCTAAAAGGTATTAAAAACACACTTATTTCTTTGTTTCAGCGATATTAACATTCATTCCCACAATTTAAACATGAATCCCCATAACTACTGCACGCACTCCTTAAAGTACACCTTATTTATTTGTTTTCAGTGATATTAACATTCATTCCCACAATTTAAACCTGATTTCGATATTAACGTTCATTCCAACAAGTTCACACATGAATCCGGTAATAACGTTCATTCCCACATTTTACACATGATTCCGATATTAACGTTCAATCCCACAATTTACACATGAATCCGATATTAACGTTTCTTCCCACAATTTACGCATGAGTCCCCATAACTACTGCTCACACTCTTTAAAATACACCGTTATTTATATGTTTTCAGTGATATTAACGTTCTCTCCCACAAGTTAACACATGAATCCTATAATAACTCTCATTCCCACAATTTACACATGAATCAACGTAATTTCAGCAAAAACATAATAAAGTACAACTTTATTTACATAATTTTAGTGATAATTACACCTATTCCCTCAATTTACAATGAATCCGATATTCAAATTAATTCCCACAATTTTCAAATGACTCCACATAAACACAACTAAAACTTTATGGAATTCATCTTTGGTTACCCTTTTTCACTGATGATAATGACACTCATTCCAACAGTTTACACATGAATCCGATATTAACGTTCCTTCCCACAACTTACGCATGAATCCCATATTAATGTCCTTCCCACAATTTACACATGAATCCACAATTTCAGCTAAAACATAATAAAGTAGACCTTTATTTACATGTTTTCAAACATAATTACATCCATTCCCACAATTTACAATGAATCCGAAATTAAAATTCATTCCCACAATTTTCAAATGACTCCACGTAACCACAACTAAAGCTTTATGGAATTCATCTTTGGTTACCCTTTTTCACTGATGATAATGACACTCATTCCAACAGTTTACACATGAATCCGATATTAACGTTCCTTCCCACAACTTACGCATGAATCCCATAATAACGTTCATTCCCACAATTTACACATGAGTCCACGTAATTTCATCTAAAACAAATTAAAGTGCACCTTTATTTACTTGTTCTTAGTGATAATAAGAAATATTTCCACATTTTACAATGCATCCGAAATTAAAATTCATTCCCACAACTTTCAAATGAATCCACGTAGCCACAGCTAAAACTATATGGAATGCATCTTTGGTTACGTCTTTTCATTGATATTGATACCCATTCCCACAATTTACGCTTGAATCCATGTAACTGCAGCTAAAAGGTATTGAAATACACCCCTATTTACTTGTTTTCAGTGATAATAACATTCATTCCCACAATTTACACATGAATCAACGTAAATTCAGCTAAAACATAATAAAGTACAATTTTATTTACATGTTTTCAATCATAATTACATCTAGTCCCGCAATTTACAGTGAATCCGATATTAAAATTAATTCCCACAAATTTCAAATGACTCCACGTAACCACAACTAAAGCTTTATAGAATTCATCTTTGATTACTCTTTTTCACTGATGATAATGACACTCATTCCAACAGTTTACACATGAATCCGATATTAACGTTCCTTCCCACAACTTACTCATGAATCCCATAATAACGTTCACCCCCACAATTTACACATGAGTCCACGTAATTTCAACTAAAACAAAATAAATTGCACCTTTATTTACTTGTTCTTAGTGATAATAAGAAATATTACCACATTGTACAATGAATCCGAAATTAAAATTCATTCCCCCAACTTTCAAATGAATCCACGTAACCACAGCTAAAACTATATGGAATGCATCTTCGGTTGTGTCTTTTCATTGTTATTGATACCCATTCCCACAATTTACGCTTGAATCCCTGTAACTGCATCTAAATAGTATTAAAATACACCACTATTTACTTGTTTCCAGTGATAATAACATTCATTCCCAAAATTTACACATGAATCCACGTAAATTCAGCTAAAACATAATAAAGTACAATTATATTTACATGTTTTTAGTGATAATTACATCTATTCCCACAATTTACAATGAATCCGATGTTATAATTATTTCCCACAATTTTCAAATGAATCCACGTAAGCACAGCTAAAACTAATTGGAAGGCATCTTTGGTTACCTCTTTTCACTGATGACATTGTTACTCATTCCCACAATTTACACATGAATGCACGTAATTTCAGCTAAAACATAATAAAATAGACCTTTATTTACAAGTTTTTGGTGATAATTACAACTATTCCCGCAATTTACAATGAATCCGATGTTAAAATTAATTCCCACGATTTTCTAGTGAATCAACGTAACCACAGCTAAAACCATGTGGAATGCATCTTTGGTTACGTCTTTTCACTGATATTGACACCCATTCCCACAATTTACCCATGAATCAATGTAACTGCAGCTAAAAGGTATTAAAAACACACTTATTTATTTGTTTTCAGCGATATTAACATTCATTCCCACAATTTAAACATGAATCCCCATAACTACTGCACGCACTCCTTAAAGTACACCTTATTTATTTGTTTTCAGTGATATTAACATTCATTCCCACAATTTAAACCTGATTTCGATATTAACGTTCATTCCAACAATTTACACATGAATCCCATATTAACTTTCATTCCCAAAATTTACACATGAATCCGATAGTAAAGTTCTTTCCCACAATTTATGCATAAATCCCCATAGCTACAGTTCACACTCTTTAAAATACACTAATACTTACTTATTTTCAGTGATATTAACATTCATTCCCACAAGTTAAACATGAATCCGATATTAACGTTCACTCCCACAAGTTCACACATGAATCCGGTAATAACGTTCATTCCCACATTTTACACATGATTCCGATATTAACGTTCAATCCCACAATTTACACATGAATCCGATATGAACGTTCCTTCCCACAATTTATGCATAAATCCCCATAACTACTGCTCACACTCTTTAAAATACACCTTGTTTATTTGTTTTCAGTGATATTAACATTCATTCCCACAATTTAAACCTGATTTCGATATTAACGTTCATTCCAACAATTTACACATGAATGCCATATTAACTTTCATTCCCAAAATTTACACATGAATCCGATAGTAAAGTTCTTTCCCACAATTTACGCATAAATCCCCATAGCTACAGTTCACACTCTTTAAAATACACTAATACTTACTTATTTTCAGTGATATTAACATTCATTCCCACAAGTTAAACATGAATCCGATATTAACGTTCACTCCCACAAGTTCACACATGAATCCGGTAATAACGTTCATTCCCACATTTTACACATGAATCCGATATTAACGTTCCTTCCCACAACTTACGCATGAATCCCATATTAATGTCCTTCCCACAATTTACACATGAATCCACAATTTCAGCTAAAACATAATAAAGTAGACCTTTATTTACATGTTTTCAAACATAATTACATCCATTCCCACAATTTACAATGAATCCGAAATTAAAATTCATTCCCACCATTTTCAAATGACTCCACGTAACCACAACTAAAGCTTTATGGAATTCATCTTTGGTAACGTCTTTTCATTGATATTGAAACCCATTCCCACAATTTACGCTTGAATCCATGTAACTGCAGCTAAAAAGTATTAAAATACACCCCTATTTACTTGTTTTCAGTGATAATAACATTCATTCCCACAATTTACACATGAATCCACGTAAATTCAGCTGAAACATAATAAAGTACCATTTTATTTACGTGTTTTTAGTGAAAATTACATCTATTTCCACAATTTACAATGAATCCGATATTATAATTAATTCCGACAATTTTCAAATGAATTCACGTAAGCACAGCTAAAACTAATTGGAAGGCATCTTTGGTTACCTCTTTTCACTGATGATATTGTTACTCATTCCCACAATTAACAATGAATCCGATGTTAAAATTAATTCCCACGCTTTTCAAATGAATCAACGTAACCACAGCTAAAACTATGTGGAATGCATCTTTGGTTACGTCTTTTCACTGATATTGACACCCACTCCCACAATTTACCCATGAATCCAAGTAACTGCGGCTAAAAGGTATTAAAAAACACGCTTATTTACTTGTCTTCAGTGATATTAACATTTATTTTCACAATTTACACATGAATCCGATATTAACGTTCCTTCCCACAATTTACGCATGAGTCCCCATAACTACTGCTCGCACTCCTTAAAATACACCCTTATTTATTTGTTTTCAGTGATATTAGCATTCATTCCCACAATTTAAACATGATTCCGATATTAACTTTCATTCCCACAATTTACACATGAATCCGATATGAACGCTCCTTCCCACAATTTATGCATAAATCCCCATAACTACAGTTGACACTCCTTGAAAAACACCATTTTTTACTTGTTTTCAGTGATATTAACATTTATTCCCACAACTTACGCACGAATCCCATAATAACGTTCATTCCCACAATTTACACTTGAGTCCACGTAATTTCATCTAAAACAAATTAAAGTGCACCTTTATTTACTTGTTCTTGGTGATAATAAGAAATACTACCACATTTTACAATGAATCCGAAATTAAATTTCAGTCCCACAACTTTCAAATGAATCCACGTAACCACAGCTAAAACTATATGGAAAGCATCTTTGGTTACGTCTTTTCATTGATATTGATACCTATTCCCACAATTTACGCTTGAATCCATGTAACTGCAGCTAAAAAGTATTAAAATACACCCCTATTCAATTGTTTTCAGTGATAATAACATTCATTCCCACAATTTACACATGAATCCACGTAAATTCAGCTAAAACATAATAAAGTACAAATATATCTACATGTTTTTAGTGATAATTACATCTATTCCCACAATTTACAATGAATCCGATATTATAATTAATTCCCACAATTTTCAAATGAATCCACGTAAGCACAGCTAAAACTAATTGGAAGGCATCTTTGGTTACCTCTTTTCACTGATGATATTGTTACTCATTCCCACAATTTACACATGAATCCACGTAGATTCAGCTAAAACATAATAAAGTACAATTTTTTTACATGTTTTTAGTGATAATTACAACTATTCCCACAATTTACAATGAATCCGATGTTAAAATTAATTCCCACGATTTTCAAATGAATCAAAGTAACCACAGCTAAAACTAATTGGAAGGCATCTTTGGTTACCTCTTTTAACTGATGATATTGTTACTCATTCCCACAATTTACACATGAATCTACGTAATTTCAGCTAAAACATAACAAAGTAGACCTTTATTTACATGTTTTTAGTGATAATTACACCTATTCCCACAATTTACAATGAATCCGATATTAAAATTAATTCCCACAATTTTCAAATGACTCCACGTAACCACAACTAAAACTTTATGGAATTCATCTTTGGTTACCCTTTTCCACTGATGATAATGATACTCTTTCCAACAGTTTACACATGAATCCGATATTAACGTTCCTTCCCACAACTTACGCATGAATCCCATAATAACGTTCACTCACACAATTTACACATGAGTCCATGTAATTTAAACTAAAACAAATTAAATTGCACCTTTATTTACTTGTTCTTAGTGATATCAAGAAATATTACAACATTTTACAATGAATCCGAAATTAAAATTCATTCCCACAACTTTCAAATGAATCCACGTAACCACAGCTAAAACTATATGGAATGCATCTTTGGTTACGTCTTTTCATTAATATTGATACCCATTCCCACAATTTACGCTTGAATCCATGTAACTGCAGCTAAAAAGTATTAAAATACACCCCTATTTACTTGTTTTCAGTGATAATAACATTCATTCCCACAATTTACACATGAACCCACGTAAATTCAGCTAAAACATAATAAAGTACAATTATATTTACATGTTTTTAGTGATAATTACATCTATTCCCACAATTTACAATGAATCCGATATTATAATTAATTCCCACAATTTTCAAATGAATCCACGTAAGCACAGCTAAAACTAATTGGAAGGCATCTTTGGTTACCTCTTTTCACTGATGATATTGTTACTCATTCCCACAATTTACACATGAATCCACGTAGACTCAGCTAAAACATAATAAAGTACAATTATATTTACATGTTTTTAGTGATAATTACAACTATTCCCACAATTTACAATGAATCCGATGTTAAAATTAATTCCCACGATTTTCAAATGAATCTACGTAACCACACCTAAAACTATGTGGAATGCATCTTTGGTTAAGTCTTTTCACTGATATTGATACCCATTCCCAGAATTTACTCATGAATCCATGTAACTGCAGCTAAAAGGTATTAAAAAACACTCTTATTTATTTGTTTTCAGCGATATTAACATTCATCCCACAATTTAAACATGAATCCGATATTAACGTTCATTCCCACAATTTACACATGAATCCGATATGAACGTTCCTTCCCACAATTTATGCATAAATCCCCATAACTACAGTTTACACTCCTCTAAAAACACCATTTTTTACTTGTTTTCAGTGATATTAACATTTATTCCCACAATTTACACATGAATCTACGTAAATTCAGCTAAAACATAATAAAGTACAATTTTATTTACATGTTTTTAGTGATAATTACATCTATTCCCACAATTTACAATGAATCCGATGTTATAATTAATTCCCACAATTTTCAAATGAATCCACGTAAGCACAGCTAAAACTAATTGGAAGGCATCTTTGGTTACCTCTTTTCACTGATGATATTGTTACTCATTCCCACAATTTACACATGAATCTACGTAATTTCAGCTAAAACATAACAAAGTAGACCTTTATTTACAAGTTTTTAGTGATAATTACAACTATTCCCACAATTTACAATGAATCCGATGTTAAAATTAATTTCCACGATTTTCAAATGATTCAACGTAACAACAGCTAAAACTATGTGGAATGCATCTTTGGTTACGTCTTGTCCCTGATATAGATACCCATTCCCACAATTTACTCATGAATCCATGTAACTGCAGCTAAAAGGTATTAAAAAACACACTTATTTATTTGTTTTCAGCGATATTAACATTCATTCCCACAATTTAAACATGAATCCGATATTAACATTCATTCCCACAATTCACACATGAATCCGATATGAACGTTTCTTCCCACAATTTATGCATAAATCCCCACAACTACAGTTTACACTCCTTGAAAAACACCATTTTTTACTTGTTTTCAGTGATATTAACATTTATTCCCACAACTTACGCATGAATCCCATAATAACGTTCATTCCCAGAATTTACACTTGATTTCACGTAATTTCATCTAAAACAAATTAAAGTGCACCTTTATTTACTTGTTCTTAGTGATAATAAGAAATATTACCACATTTTACAATGAATCCGAAATTAAATTTCATTCCCACAACTTTCAAATGAATCCACGTAACCACAGCTAAAACTATATGGAATGCATCTTTGGTTACGTCTTTTCATTGATATTGATACCTATTCCCACAATTTACGCTTGAATCCATGTAACTGCAGCTAAAAAGTATTAAAATACACCCCTATTTAATTGCTTTCAGTGATAATAACATTCATTCCCACAATTTACACATGAATCCACGTAAATTCAGCTAAAACATAATAAAGTACAATTTTTTTACATGTTTTTAGTGATAATTACAGCTATTCCCACAATTTACAATGAATCCGATGTTAAAATTAATTCCCACGATTTTCAAATGAATCAAAGTAACCACAGCTAAAACTAATTGGAAGGCATCTTTGGTTACCTCTTTTAACTGATGATATTGTTACTCATTCCCACAATTTACACATGAATCTACGTAATTTCAGCTAAAACATAACAAAGTAGACCTTTATTTACATGTTTTTAGTGATAATTACACCTATTCCCACAATTTACAATGAATCCGATATTAAAATTAATTCCCACAATTTTCAAATGACTCCACGTAACCACAACTAAAACTTTATGGAATTCATCTTTGGTTACCCTTTTCCACTGATGATAATGACACTCTTTCCAACAGTTTACACATGAATCCGACATTAACGTTCCTTCCAACAACTTACGCATGAATCCCATAATAACGTTCACTCACACAATTTACACATGAGTCCATGTAATTTAAACTAAAACAAATTAAATTGCACCTTTATTTACTTGTTCTTAGTGATAATAAGAAATATTACAACATTTTACAATGAATCCGAAATTAAAATTCATTCCCACAACTTTCAAATGAATCCACGTAACCACAGCTAAAACTATATGGAATGCATCTTTGGTTACGTCTTTTCATTAATATTGATACCCATTCCCACAATTTACGCTTGAATCCATGTAACTGCAGCTAAAAAGTATTAAAATACACCCCTATTTACTTGTTTTCAGTGATAATAACATTCATTCCCACAATTTACACATGAACCCACGTAAATTCAGCTAAAACATAATAAAGTACAATTATATTTACATGTTTTTAGTGATAATTACATCTATTCCCACAATTTACAATGAATCCGATATTATAATTAATTCCCACAATTTTCAAATGAATCCACGTAAGCACAGCTAAAACTAATTGGAAGGCATCTTTGGTTACCTCTTTTCACTGATGATATTGTTACTCATTCCCACAATTTACACATGAATCCACGTAGACTCAGCTAAAACATAATAAAGTACAATTATATTTACATGTTTTTAGTGATAATTACAACTATTCCCACAATTTACAATGAATCCGATGTTAAAATTAATTCCCACGATTTTCAAATGAATCAACGTAACCACACCTAAAACTATGTGGAATGCATCTTTGGTTACGTCTTTTCACTGATATTGATACCCATTCCCAGAATTTACTCATGAATCCATGTAACTGCAGCTAAAAGGTATTAAAAAACACTCTTATTTATTTGTTTTCAGCGATATTAACATTCATCCCACAATTTAAACATGAATCCGATATTAACGTTCATTCCCACAATTTACCCATGAATCCGATATGAACGTTCCTTCCCACAATTTATGCATAAATCCCCATAACTACAGTTTACACTCCTCTAAAAACACCATTTTTTACTTGTTTTCAGTGATATTAACATTTATTCCCACAATTTACACATGAATCTACGTAAATTCAGCTAAAACATAATAAAGTACAATTTTATTTACATGTTTTTAGTGATAATTACATCTATTCCCACAATTTACAATGAATCCGATGTTAAAATTAATTCCCACGATTTTCAAATGAATCAACGTAACCACACCTAAAACTATGTGGAATGCATCTTTGGTTACGTCTTTTCACTGATATTGATACCCATTCCCAGAATTTACTCATGAATCCATGTAACTGCAGCTAAAAGGTATTAAAAAACACTCTTATTTATTTGTTTTCAGCGATATTAACATTCATCCCACAATTTAAACATGAATCCGATATTAACGTTCATTCCCACAATTTACCCATGAATCCGATATGAACGTTCCTTCCCACAATTTATGCATAAATCCCCATAACTACAGTTTACACTCCTCTAAAAACACCATTTTTTACTTGTTTTCAGTGATATTAACATTTATTCCCACAATTTACACATGAATCTACGTAAATTCAGCTAAAACATAATAAAGTACAATTTTATTTACATGTTTTTAGTGATAATTACATCTATTCCCACAATTTACAATGAATCCGATGTTATAATTAATTCCCACAATTTTCAAATGAATCCACGTAAGCACAGCTAAAACTAATTGGAAGGCATCTTTGGTTACCTCTTTTCACTGATGATATTGTTACTCATTCCCACAATTTACACATGAATCTACGTAATTTCAGCTAAAACATAACAAAGTAGACCTTTATTTACAAGTTTTTAGTGATAATTACAACTATTCCCACAATTTACAATGAATCCGATGTTAAAATTAATTCCCAAGAATTTCAAATGAATCAACGTAGCCACAGCTAAAACTATGTGGAATGCATCTTTGGATACGTCTTTTCACTGATATTGATACCCATTCCCAGAATTTACTCATGAATCCATGTAACTGCAGCAAAAAACGTATTGAAAAACACACTTATTTATTTGTTTTCAGCGATATTAAGATTCATTCCCACAATTTAAACATGAATCCGATATTAACATTCATTCCCACAATTTACACATGAATCCACGTAAATTCAGCTAAAACATAATAAAGTACAAATATATTTACATGTTCTTAGTGATAATTACATCTATTCCCACAATTTACAATGAATCCGATAATATAATTAATTCCCACAATTTTTAAATTAATCCACGTAAGCACAGCTAAAACTTATTGGAAGGCATCTTTGGTTACCTCTTTTCACTGATGATATTATTACTCATTCCCACAATTTACACATGAATCCACGTAAATTCAGCTAAAACATAATAAAGTACAATTTTATTTACATGTTTTAAGTGATAATTACATCTATTCCCACAATTTACAATGAATCCGATATTATAATTAATTCCCACAATTTTCAAATGAATTCATGTAAGCACAGCTAAAACTAATAGGAAGGCATCCTTGGTTACCTCTTTTCACTGATGATATTGTTACTCATTCCCACAATTTACAATGAATCGGATGTTAAAATTAATTCCCACGCTTTTCAAATGAATCAACGTAACCACAGCTAAAACTATGTGGAATGCATCTTTGGTTACGTCTTTTCACTGATATTGACACCCATTCCCACAATTTACCCATGAATCCAAGTAACTGCAGCTAAAAGATATTAAAAACACCCTTATTTACTTGTTTTCAGTGATATTAACATTTATTTTCACAATCTACACATGAATCCCATATGAATGCTCCTTCCCACAATTTATGCATAAATCCCCATAACTACTGCTCACACTCTTTAAAATACACCGTTATTTATTTGTTTTCAGTGATATTAACATTCATTCCCACAAATTAAACATGAATCCGATATGAACGTTCATTCCCACACTTTACACGTGAATCCAATATCAACGTTCACTCCCACAATTTATGGATAAATCCCCATAACTACAGATCACATTCCTTAAAAAACCCTTTTTTTACTTGTTTTCAGTGATATTAACATTTATTCCCACAATTTACACATGAATCCGATATTAACGTTTCTTCCCACAATTTACGCATGAGTCCCCATAATTACTGCTCGCACTCCTTAAAATACACCGTTATTTATTTGTTTTCAGTGATATTAACATTCATTCCCACAACTTAAACATGAATCCGATATTAACGTTCATTCCTACACTTTACACATGAATCCGATATGAACGTTCCCTCCCACAATTTATGGCTAAATCCCCATAACTACAGTTCACATTCCTTAAAAAACCCCTTTTTTTACTTGTTTTCAGTGATATTAACATTTATTCCCACAATTTACACATGAATCCGATATTAACGTTTCCACCCACATTTTACGCATGAGTTTCTCATAACTACTGGGGACTCATGCTCTCATGCTCACACTCTTTAAAATACACCGTTATTTATATGTTTTCAGTGATATTAACGTTCACTCCCACAAGTTAACACATGAATCCTATAATAACCTTCATTCCCACAATTTACACATGAATCCACGAAATTTCAGTTAAAACATAATAAAGTAGACCTTTATTTACATGTTTTCAAACATAATTACATCTATTCCCACAATTTACAATGAATCCGATATTAAAATTAATTCCCACAAATTTCAAATGACTCCACGTAACCACAACTAAAACTTTATGGAATTCATCTTTGGTTACCCTTTTTCACTGATTATAATGACACTCATTCCAACAGTTTACACATGAATCCGATATTAACGTTCCTTCCCACAACTTAGGCATGAATCCCATATTAATGTTCCTTCCCACAATTTACACATGAATCCACGTAATTTCAGCTAAAACATAATATAGTAGACCTTTATTTACATGTTTCAAACATAATTACATCTATTCCCACAATTTACAATGAATCCGATGTTAAAATTAATTCCCACGATTTTCAAATGAATCAACGTAACAACAGCTAAAACTATGTGGAATGCATCTTTGGTTACGTCTTTTCACTGATATAGATACCCATTCCCACAATTTACTCATGAATCCATGTAACTGCAGCTAATGGTATTAAAAAACACACTTATTTATTTGTTTTCAGCGATAATAACATTCATTCCTACAATTTAAACATGAATCCGATATTAACATTCATTCCCACAATTTACACATGAATCCGATATGAACGTTCCTTCCCACAAGTTATGCATAAATAATAACAATAATCATAATAAATTGTTGTTTACTCACTGTTTCTACAACCAGGAAATCTCCTGTTTGTTTGCTCAACAGTGGACACTAAATAATTCAATAACTAAAAAAATGATTAATTAGTAAAACGATTTTAGATTTTTCTTAAAATTTTTTATGTCCTGCGTTTTGCAAAGCTCTTCAGGCAGTTTATTCCAAAGAAATTGTCCAGCCTTGGAGAAAAACCTCTCATAATACTTACTTTTGCCAGAGGGAACTACAAGGGTTGTAGTTGTTTCGGCTCCAAGCGTAATTTTCTCTTTCAAGGCCGTAGGTGCATCCCCCCATATACAATTATGAACAATTAAAAAGGTTTTGAAAATTATGCGGTCGTTCACCCTCAACCAATGAAGCTGAAGAAAGAATGGAGATAAGGAACATCTGTCAAATTTTGTGTGGTTAAAAATTAATCGTACTGCAGCATTTTGAACAGATTGGAGGGCATGAAGTTTATTTTCAGAAATATGATATAGGAGGGAGTTGCAGTAGTCCAGTTTGGATGAAACGAGAGAAGAAATTAGTGTGTTTATACAATCTGTTGGTAGAAAAGGTTTTATTTTAGCAATGCTTCTCAATGTCAAGTGACATTTAGAAACAAGTTTGTTGATGTGAAATTCAAATCTCCATTCCTTATCCAACCAAATCCCCAGGTTTGTTAGCTGAATCAACAAAGCGTATGCATTCTTTATCAAGGAGAAGACCACATATTTCAACTTGTTTTTGTATAGAGGGTGGAGCCAATACCAAGATCTTCGTTTTTGATTTATTTCATTTCAAAAAATGAGATGCCATCCAATTACTAAGAGAATCAAGACAGTTCGTTATTCCTGTCGTTAAGACGGTAGACTGAAAAATTGGGTGAAAAGGTTGATATACTTGGTGGTCATCGGCAAAGCCGTACACATTGAATGAATTATCATGAATGTTGGAGTACAAAGATTTTATGTAAATATTGAATAATACTGGGCCAAGCAGTGAACCTTGTGGAACTCCATATTCTAAACTGCATGGGTTTGAAACCGTGCCATTAATCATAACTTGCTGGTTGCGACATACAAGGAATGACTCAAACCACTTTAATGCTTTCCCTTGAACACCCATTTCATCTTTAAGTATTTGCAACAGTTTCGTATGGTCGACTGTATCAAATGCCGCACTAAGATCAAGCAGCAACATTACAGTAGCTGCTTTATTGTCAAACGAATTAAGGATGTCATCCATGACAGTCAAGAGTAAATGTTCTGTGGAGTGATGTTTCTTGTATCCATATTGATATTTTGATGTCAATGAGTGCTGATTCAAATGTTGATTTAATCGTTTTGCAACACAGCGTTCAATGAGCTTACTAAGAAACATGAGGTTTGATACTGGCTGATAGTTGTTATATATTTCTGAATCAATATCATTCTGGACATTTTTCAACAATGGGAAAATTATGGCCGATTTTAGCCCATCCATCGTACCAGATGAGAGCGATATATTAACTATCTGTACCCAGAAGGGTACTAAGATTTCGAGATTTTCAGAAATTAGGCTGCTGTTTAATGGGTCGGAAGGTGAGCAAGATATTTTATGTGCATTAATAATTTCAAAAAGTTCCTCAGATGTTGTCGGGGTAAGTGTATTTAGTTCTTCAGTGTGTTTGGTTTTTAGAATTGAACTATTCAAGGATTTTGAACAATTGTCCAGAGAAGTGCGGATATTCATTACTTTCTCCCTAAAATGTTGCTGAAAACCATTAGCAAGTTCAAGGTCGCTTTTGCCGGTAGGTAAAATTGTTGTTTTCTTGTCCTTGGTTAGGCTATTTGTTAATTCGAATAGTGTTTTTAGCTTATTGGTAGAGGTGTTTATTTTGTTTACATAATATCGTTCCTTTTTAGACCTTGCTAATTTTGTGGACTCTGTTCTTAACCGTTTGTAATTGTCCTTGTCTTCTTGACTCTTACTTTTCCTGAACAACTTCTCTGCCTTCCTCTTTTTAGATCGAAGTACTTTGTACTTACCATCGAACCAAGGAGCACTCCTATCGATTGTGACAAACATTTTTTTTCAGGTGCATGCCTATCAACAAGTTCCCGAAGGTTTGTATTGTAGGAATTAATTACATCACAGAGGGAGTTTCCCATGAGAATATTACCAAGTCGCTCTTGCAAATCGTATTGAAATTCACTACAATCAATTTTGGCGAGGTTTCTAATAGAAATTTTCTTCCGAATCTTTTTTGTTGTAGGAGTTGCTATGGTAAAGGATATTAGCTTATGATCACTTGTGAATATATCTTTTGTAACTACGTTGCAGATACTTAATTCATTCTGAGGAGCAATTATCAGATCAAGAATATGTCCACATCTATGAGTTGATGAGGTAACGTATTGTGTGAGATTAAATGACAAAAGTATTTGATTTAACTGTTTAGTCATCGAGTCATTGTTCTTATCGAAATGAATATTGAAATCACCGGTCAGTAAAAACCTTGATTGACTAGTAATTACAATTTCAAGAAGTTCCTGAAATTCCATAACAAAAGTTTCTGTTGAAACGTAACCCAATCGATATATAACAACGCACAACATAGACTGATTCTTGCCATTTAACAGTTTGGCTACACAACACTCAAAAGATTGAAATTGTTTAATTTTTACTGACCTATGAGATAATGAATTTTTGAAGAGAATTCCCACTCCACCACCAATACTCTTCAATCTATCTTTACGAGGAACATTGTAAAACGTATAGTTGAAATCCTTAATTGTAGCTGTTGTTATTGTACTTGGATGCGTGATCCAGGTTTCAGTCAAAAAAGCTATATCAGCATCAACATTCTCAATTTCCTCCATTACGAGAAGTGCTTTGTTGTTTAATGATTGACAATTAAACAGTACAAATGATAAAGAGTTCACTGTTTGTTCAGTAGCATGTTTAAATGATCTGCAGCTTTAGTTTTGGCTTTCAACAATGATGGGCAATCTGGTGAGTCTGAACTATGATTATACTGAGGAGAAGGTAAATTTGCAGTTTGGCAGTTGACACATCTTTTTAAAACATTTGTACATTTGCGAGAGTCATGACTTCCAGAATAATTTGCACAGCAAAATGACGATGATGGACATGTTGAAACATAATGGCCAAATTGTTGACATTTATTACATCTTTTAATATGAAATTGATCATATACTTTACAAGAAGACAAACCAATCAATATTCTGTCTTGGTTGCACTTTATTAATTGTCGCATGTTTAAAGAGACTCTAACAAAAGCCTGAAAAATGGACGGATTTGATTTTACTGGTTTAATGGAAAAAATCTTAAATTCACCTCCAGTTTCACCCGCTTCGGATTCAGTTGTAATAAAGGAATTTTGTGCCGTGATTGTATTCAATGCCTCCTGAATCGATAATTCCTTTTTAAAGCCAACAATAGAAATGGCAGTGCTCTTTTCCTTTGGACACTTGAAAGGAATCTTATTAGCTCGCATGTGCTCTTGTAACTGGAGTTTGCTATCTTTAGATGTGGAGGCAACAACTAGGTTTCCTTTCTTATCATTGAAAGAATTATTAACTTTGATGCCATTGTTTATTACAACCTTCTCGACGATATCAGGATTCTTCTCATCGCTCTCTTTGTCACCCGTTTTACTCAATATAAGCAATGACTCTGATGACTTTGACTTAAACCGATCAATGCGATTACGATCATCCCAAACAATTTCTTGTAATTTCGAAGTGTTGTTGACAATCTCCAGTTGTTTCATGGTATCAGCAAAGGACTAGTTGTTTCAATTCAGCCCATTCTGTACTGATTTTCGGATAGCGATATCAAAACGAGATAAATTGTCACCGTCCTTACTAGCCTGAGAAACCTCAAAAGCGGTAAGACACATATCACACAAAAATAAAAAGTTTTTTTTGTTGAAGCAGCATTGAAGAGTTTTATCATTTTCGATGAGCCATATTTGTCATCAGCTGATTGTCCTGAACAGATAACATGTAGTTTGATTTTACAAGTGCGACAGATTGCAATTTCTGGATCAAAGGCTACATTTTTGCAAGAGGAACAATGACCAGAACAATGACCAGTACAATGACCAGTTTGCTGTACATATACTCTGTTACCTACAGAATAGTCAGTAACCTCTTATAATATCCAATTTTCTCTTGCTCTCAAAAACACGTCTGCTCCCTAACTCAATACAACTCAATCCAACTCAATCCAACTCAATGTGCAATTAATGTGAATGAATGTTAGAATCACTGAAAACAAGCAACTGCATGTGTCTTTTAATTAGTTTCAGCTGTAATAACGTGGATTCATGTGCAATTAGTGTTAATGAATGTTAATATCACAGAAAACAAGCAAATGCATGGGTGTTTTACTTAGTTTCAGCTGTAATAACGTTATTTCATGTGCAATTAGTGTGCATGAATGTTAATATCACTGAAAACAAGCAAATGCATGTGTCTTTTACTTAGTTTCAGCGGTAATAACGTGGAGGCGTGTGCAATTAATGTGAATGAATGTTACAATCAATGAAAACAAGCATATGCATGTGTCCTTTAAATAAATTCAGCTGTAATGACGTGAATTCATGTGCCATTAGTGTGCATGAGTGTTAATATCACTGAAAACAAGCAAATGCAGGTGTCTTTTACTTAGTTTCAGTTGTAGTAACGTGAATTCATGTGCAATTTGTGTGATGGAATGTTAATATCACTGAAAACAAGCAAATGCATGTGTCTTTTACTTAGTTTCAGCTGTAGAAACGTGGATTGATGTGCAATTAGTGTGAATGAATGTTAAATCACTGAAAACAAGCAAATGCATGTGTCTTTTACTTAGTTTCAGCTGTATTAACGTGGATTCATGTGCAATTAATGTGAATGAATTTTAAATCACTGAAAACAAGCAAATGCATGTGTCTTTTACTTAGTTTCAGCTGTATTAACGTGGATTTATGTGCAATTTGTGTGGATGAATGTTAGAATCACTTAAAACAAGCAAATGCATGTTCCTTTTACTTAGTTTCAGTTGTAATATCGTGAACTCATGTGCAATTAGTGTGAATGAATGTTAGAATCACTGAAAACAAGCAAATGCATTTGTCTTTTACTTAGTTTCAGCTGTAATATCGTGAACTCATGTGCAATTAGTGTGAATGAATGTTAGAATCACTGAAAACAAGCAAATGCATTTGTCTTTTACTTAGTTTCAGCTGTAATATTGTGAATTCATGTGAAATTAGTGTGAATGAATGTTAGAATCACTGAAAACGAGCAAATGCATGTGTCTTTTACTTAGTTTCAGCTGTAATAACGTTGTTTTATGTGCAATTAGTGCGAATGAATGTTAATATCACCGAAAACAAGCAAAGGCATGTTCCTTTTACTTAGTTTCAGTTGTAATATCGTGAACTCATGTGCAATTAGTGTAAATGAACGTTAGAATTACTGAAAACAAGCAAATGCATTTGTCTTTTACTTAGTTTCGGCTGTAATATTGTGAATTCATGTGCAAATAGTGTGAATGAATGTTAGAATCACTGAAAACGAGCAAATGCATGTGTCTTTTACTTAGTTTCAGCTGTAACAACGTGGTTTCATGTGCAATTAATGTGAATGAATGTTACAATCAATGAAAACAAGCATATGCATGTGTCCTGTGAATAAATTCAGCTGTAATGACGTGAATTCATGTTTAATTTGTGTGAATGAATGTTAATATCACTAAAAACAAGCAAATGCATGTGTCTTTTACTTGGCTTCAGCTGTAATAACGTTATTTCATGTGCAATTAGTGCGAATGAATGTTAACATCACTGAAAACAAGCAAATGCATGTGTCTTTTACTTAGTTTCAGCTGTATTAACGTGAACTCATGTGCAATTAGTGTGAATGAATGTTAGAATCACTGAAAACAAGCAAATGCAGGTGTCTTTTAATTAGTTTCAGCTGTAATAACGTGGTTTCATGTGCAATTAGTGTAAATGAACGTTAGAATCACTGAAAACAAGCAAATGCATTTGTCTTTTACTTAGTTTCAGCTGTAATATTGTGAATTCATGTGCAATTAGTGTGAATGAATGTTAAAATCACTGAAAACGAGCAAATGCATGTGTCTTTTACTTAGTTTCAGCTGTAATAACGTTGTTTCATGTGCAATTAGTGTGAATGAATGTTAATATCATCGAAAACAAGCAAATGCATGTGTCTTTTACTTAGTTTCAGCTGTAATAACGTTGTTTCATGTGCAATTAATGTGAATGAATGTTAGAATCACTGAAAACCAGCAAATGCATGTGTCTTTTAATTAGTTTCAGCTGTAATAACGTGGATTCATGTGCAATTAGTGTGAATGAACGTTAGAATCACTGAAAACAAGCAAATCCATGTGTCTTACTTAGTTTCAGTTGTAATAACGTGAATTCATGTGCAATTAATGTGAATGAATGTTAGAATCACTGAAAACCAGCAAATGCATGTGTCTTTTACTTAGTTTCAGCTGTAATAACGTTAGTTCATGTGCAATTAGTGTCAATGAATGTTAAAATCACTGAAAACAAGCAAATGCATGTGTCTTTTACTTAGTTTCAGCTGTATTAACGTGGATACATGTGCAATTTGTGTGAATGAATGTTAGATTCACCGAAAACAAGCAAATGCATGTGTCTTACTTAGTTTCAGCTGTAACAACGTGGTTTCATGTGCAATTAATGTGAATGAATGTTACAATCAATGAAAACAAGCATATGCATGTGTCCTGTGAATAAATTCAGCTGTAATGACGTGAATTCATGTTTAATTTGTGTGAATGAATGTTAATATCACTAAAAACAAGCAAATGCATGTGTCTTTTACTTGGCTTCAGCTGTAATAACGTTATTTCATGTGCAATTAGTGCGAACGAATGTTAACATCACTGAAAACAAGCAAATGCATGTGTCTTTTACTTAGTTTCAGCTGTATTAACGTGATCTCATGTGCAATTAGTGTGAATGAATGTTAGAATCACTGAAAACAAGCAAATGCAGGTGTCTTTTAATTAGTTTCAGCTGTAATAACGTGGTTTCATGTGCAATTAGTGTAAATGAACGTTAGAATCACTGAAAACAAGCAAATGCATTTGTCTTTTACTTAGTTTCAGCTGTAATATTGTGAATTCATGTGCAATTAGTGTGAATGAATGTTAAAATCACTGAAACGAGCAAATGCATGTGTCTTTACTTAGTTTCAGCTGTAATAACGTTGTTTCATGTGCAATTAGTGTGAATGAATGTTAATATCATCGAAAACAAGCAAATGCATGTGTCTTTTACTTAGTTTCAGGCGTATTAACGTGGATTCATGTGCAAGTTCTGTGAATGAATGTCAGAATCACTGAAAACCAGCAAATGCATGTGTCTTTTAATTAGTTTCAGCTGTAATAACGTGGATTCATGTGCAATTAGTGTGAATGAACGTTAGAATCACTGAAAACAAGCAAATCCATGTGTCTTACTTAGTTTCAGTTGTAATAACGTGAATTCATGTGCAATTAATGTGAATGAATGTTAGAATCACTGAAAACCAGCATGTGTCTTTTACTTAGTTTCAGCTGTATTAACGTGGATTCGATGTGCAATTTAGTGTGAATGAACTGTTAGAAATCACTGAAACAGCAAATGCATGTGTCTTTACTTAGTTTCAGTTGTAATAACGTGAATCATGTGCAATTATGTGAATGAATGTTAGAATCACTGAAAACAAGCAAATGCATGTGTCTTTTAATTAGTTTCAGCTGTAATAACGGTGGATTCTGTGCAATTAGTGTGAATGAACGTTAGAATCACTGAAAACAAGCAAATCCATGTGTCTTACTTAGTTTCAGTTGTAATAACGTGAATTCATGTGCAATTAATGTGAATGAATGTTAGAATCACTGAAAACAAGCAAATGCATGTGTCTTTTACTTAGTTTCAGCTGCAATAACCTCATTCCATGTGCAGTGAGTGTGAATGAATGTTAATTTCACTGAAAACAAGCAAATGCATGTGTCTTTTACTTGGCTTCAGCTGTAATAACGTTATTTCATGTGCAATTAGTGCGAATGAATGTTAATATCACTGAAAACAAGCAAATGCATGTGTCTTTTACTTAGTTTCAGCTGTATTAACGTGGGTTCATGTGCAAGTTTCTTGAATGAATGTTAGAATCACTGAAAACAAGCAAATGCATGTTCCTTTTACTTAGTTTCAGTTATAATATCGTGAACTCATGTGAAATTAGTGTGAATGAATGTTAGAATCACTGAGAACAAGCAAATGCACGTGTCTTTTAATTAGTTTCAGCTGTAATAACGTGGTTTCATGTGCAATTAGTGTAAATGAACGTTAGAATCACTGAAAACAAGCAAATGCATTTGTCTTTTACTTAGTTTCAGCTGTAATATTGTGAATTCATGTGCAATTAGTGTGAATGAATGTTAGAATCACTGAAAACGAGCAAATGCATGTGTCTTTTACTTGGCTTCAGCTGTAAAAACGTTATTTCATGTGCAATTAGTGCGAATGAATGTTAATATCACTGAAAACAAGCAAATGCATGTGTCTTTTACTTAGTTTCAGGTGTATTAACGTGGATTCATGTGCAAGTTGTGTGGATGAATGTTAGAATCACTGAAAACAAGCAAATGCATGTTCCTTTTACTTAGTTTCAGTTATAATATCGTGAACTCATGTGCAATTAGTGTGAACGAATGTTAGAATCACTGAGAACAAGCAAATGCACGTGTCTTTTAATTAGTTTCAGCTGTAATAACGTGGTTTCATGTGCAATTAGTGTAAATGAACGTTAGAATCACTGAAAACAAGCAAATGCATTTGTCTTTTACTTAGTTTCAGCTGTAATATTGTGAATTCATGTGCAATTAGTGTGAATGAATGTTAGAATCACTGAAAACGAGCAAATGCATGTGTCTTTTACTTGGCTTCAGCTGTAATAACGTTATTTCATGTGCAATTAGTGCGAATGAATGTTAATATCACTAAAAACAAGCAAATGCATGTGTCTTTTACTTAGTTTCAGGCGTATTAACGTGGATTCATGTGCAAGTTCTGTGAATGAATGTTAGAATCACTGAAAACCAGCAAATGCATGTGTCTTTTACTTAGTTTCAGTTGATAACTATTCTCATGTGCATAGTGTGAATGAATGTTAAATTCACTGAAAACAGCCAAATGCATGTGTCTTTTACTTGGCTTCAGCTGTAATAACGTTATTTCATGTGCAATTAGTGCGAATGAATGTTAATATCACTGAAAACAAGCAAATGCATGTGTCTTTTACTTAGTTTCAGCTGTATTAACGTGGGTTCATGTGCAAGTTTCTTGGATGAATGTTAGAATCACTGAAAACAAGCAAATGCATGTTCCTTTTACTTAGTTTCAGTTATAATATCGTGAACTCATGTGAAATTAGTGTGAATGAATGTTAGAATCACTGAGAACAAGCAAATGCACGTGTCTTTTAATTAGTTTCAGCTGTAATAACGTGGTTTTCATGTGCAATTAGTGTAAATGAACGTTAGAATCACTGAAAACAAGCAAATGCATTTGTCTTTTACTTAGTTTCAGCTGTAATATTGTGAATTCATGTGCAATTAGTGTGAATGAATGTTAGAATCACTGAAAACGAGCAAATGCATGTGTCTTTTACTTGGCTTCAGCTGTAAAAACGTTATTTCATGTGCAATTAGTGCGAATGAATGTTAATATCACTGAAAACAAGCAAATGCATGTGTCTTTTACTTAGTTTCAGGTGTATTAACGTGGATTCATGTGCAAGTTGTGTGTGGATGAATGTTAGAATCACTGAAAACAAGCAAATGCATGTTCCTTTTACTTAGTTTCAGTTATAATATCGTGAACTCATGTGCAATTAGTGTGAACGAATGTTAGAATCACTGAGAACAAGCAAATGCACGTGTCTTTTAATTAGTTTCAGCTGTAATAACGTGGTTTCATGTGCAATTAGTGTAAATGAACGTTAGAATCACTGAAAACAAGCAAATGCATTTGTCTTTTACTTAGTTTCAGCTGTAATTTTGTGAATTCATGTGCAATTAGTGTGAATGAATGTTAGAATCACTGAAAACGAGCAAATGCATGTGTCTTTTACTTGGCTTCAGCTGTAATAACGTTATTTCATGTGCAATTAGTGCGAATGAATGTTAATATCACT
>RQOL01000443.1:0-95767 GCA_013076295.1 Sanderia malayensis | reverse complement strand
GAAATTGTAATTGCTAGTCAATCACGGTTTTTACTGACCGGTGATTTCAATATTCATTTCGATAAGAACAATGACTCGATGACTAAACAGTTAAATCAAATACTTTTGTCATTTAATCTCACACAATACGTTACTTCTTCAACTCATAGATGTGGACATATTCTTGATCTGATAATTGCTCCTCAGAATGAATTAAGTATCTGCAACGTAGTTACAAAGGATATATTCACAAGTGATCATAAGCTAATATCCTTTACCATAGCAACTCCTACAACAAAAAAGATTCGGAAGAAAATTTCTATTAGAAACCTCGCCAAAATTGATTGTAGTGAATTTAAATACGAGTTGCAAGAGCGACTTGGTAATATTCCCATGGGAAACTCCCTCTGTGATGTAATTAATTCCTACAATACAAACCTTCGGGAACTTGTTGATAGGCATGCACCTGAAAAAGAAAAATTTGTAACAATCGATAGGAGTGCTCCTTGGTTCGATGGTGAGTACAAAGTACTTCGATCTAAAAAGAGGAAGGCAGAGAAGTTGTTCAGGAAAAGTAAGAGTCAAGAAGACAAGGACAATTACAAACGGTTAAGAACAGAGTGCACAAAATTAGCAAGGTCTAAAAAAGAACAATATTATGTCAACAAAATAAACACCTCTACCAATAAGCTAAAAACACTATTCGAATTAACAAATAGCCTAACCAAGGACAATAAAACAACAACTTTACCTACCGGCAAAAGCGACCTTGAACTTGCTAATGGTTTTCAGCAACATTTTAGGGAGAAAGTAATGAATATCCGCACTTCTCTGGACAATTGTTCAAATTCTTTGAATAGTTCAATTCTAAAAACCAAACACATTGAAGAACTAGATACACTTACCCCGACAACATCTGAGGAACTTTTTGAAATTATTAAAGCACATAAAATATCTTGCTCACCGTCCGACCCATTAAACAGCAGCCTAATTTCTGAAAATCTCGAAATCTTAGTACCCTTCTGGGTAGAGATAGTTAATATATCGCTCTCATCTGGTAAGATGGATGGGCTAAAATCGGCCATAATTTTCCCATTGTTGAAAAATGTCCAAAATGATTTTGATTCAGAACTATATAACAACTATCGGCCAGTATCAAACCTCATGTTTCTTAGTAAGCTTATTGAACGCTGTGTTGCAAAACGATTAAATCAACATTTGAATCAGCACTCATTGACATCAAAATATCAATTTGGATACAAGAAACACCACTCCACGGAACATTTACTCTTGACTGTCGTGGACGACATCCTTAAATCGTTTGACAATAAAGCAGCTACTGTAATGTTGCTGCTTGATCTTAGTGCGGCATTTGATACAGTCGACCATACGAAACTGTTGCAAATACTTAAAGATGAAATGGGTGTTCAAGGAACAGCATTAAAGTGGTTTGAGTCATTCCTTGTATGTCGCGACCAGCAAGTTATGATTAATGGCACGGTGTCAAATCCATGCAGTTTAGAATATGGAGTTCCACAAGGTTCAGTGCTTGGCCCAGTATTATTCAATATTTACATAAAATCTTTGTACTCCAACATTCATGATAATCGTTCAATGTGTACGGCTTTGCAGATGACCACCAAGTATATCAATCTTTTCACCCAATTTTTCAGTCTACCGTCCTAACAACAGGAATAACGAACTGTCTTGATTCTCTTAGTAATTGGATGGCATCTCATTTTTTGAAATAAATAAATCAAAAACGAAGATCTTGGTTTGGCTCCACCCTCTATACAAAAACAAGTTGAAATATGTGGTCTTCTCCTTGATAAAGAATGCATACGCTTTGTTGATTCAGCTAAAACCTGGGGATTTGGTTGGATAAGGAATGGAGTTTGAATTTCACATCAACAAACTTGTTTCTAAATGTCACTTGACATTGAGAAGCATTGCTAAAATAAAATCTTTCTACCAATAGATTGCATAAACACACTAATTTCTTCTCTCGTTTCATCCAAACTGGACTACTGCAACTCCCTCCTATATCATATTTCTGAAAATAAACTTCATGCCCTCCAATCTGTTCAAAATGCTGCAGTACGATTAATTTTTAACCACACAAAATTTGACAGATGTTCCTTATCTCCATTCTTTTTCAGCTTCATTGGTTGAGGGTGAAGACCGCATAATTTTCAAAACCTTTTTAATTGTTCATAATTGTATATGGGGGGATGCACCTACGGCCTTGAAAGAGAAAATTACGCTTGGAGCCGAAACAACTACAACCCTTGTAGTTCCCTCTGGCAAAAGTAAGTATTATGAGAGGTTTTTCTCCAAGGCTGGACAATTTCTTTGGAATAAACTGCCTGAAGAGCTTTGCAAAACGCAGACATAAACAATTTTAAGAAAAATCTAAATCGTTTTACTAATTAATCATTTTTTTAGTTATTGAATTATTTAGTGTCCACTGTTGAGCAAACAAACAGGAGATTTCCTGGTTGTAGAAACAGTGAGTAAACAACAATTTATTATGATTATTGTTATTATTTATGCATAACTTGTGGGAAGGAACGTTCATATTGGATTCATGTGTAAATTGTGGGAATGAATGTTAATATCGGATTCATGTTTAAATTGTAGGAATGAATGTTATTATCGCTGAAAACAAATAAATAAGTGTGTTTTTTAATACCATTAGCTGCAGTTACATGGATTCATGAGTAAATTGTGGGAATGGGTATCTATATCAGTGAAAAGACGTAACCAAAGATGCATTCCACATAGTTTTAGCTGTTGTTACGTTGATTCATTTGAAAATCGTGGGAATTAATTTTAACATCGGATTCATTGTAAATTGTGGGAATAGATGTAATTATGTTTGAAAACATGTAAATAAAGGTCTACTATATTATGTTTTAGCTGAAATTACGTGGATTCATGTGTAAATTGTGGGAAGGAACATTAATATGGGATTCATGCCTAAGTTGTGGGAAGGAACGTTAATATCGGATTCATGTGTAAACTGTTGGAATGAGTGTCATTATAATCAGTGAAAAAGGGTAACCAAAGATGAATTCCATAAAGTTTTAGTTGTGGTTACGTGGAGTCATTTGAAATTTGTGGGAATTAATTTTAATATCGGATTCATTGTAAATTGTGGGAATAGATGTAATTATGTTTGAAAACATGTAAATAAAGGTCTACTTTATTATGTTTTAACTGAAATTTCGTGGATTCATGTGTAAATTGTGGGAATGAAGGTTATTATAGGATTCATGTGTTAACTTGTGGGAGTGAACGTTAATATCACTGAAAACATATAAATAACGGTGTATTTTAAAGAGTGTGAGCATGAGAGCATGAGTCCCCAGTAGTTATGAGAAACTCATGCGTAAAATGTGGGTGGAAACGTTAATATCGGATTCATGTGTAAATTGTGGGAATAAATGTTAATATCACTGAAAACAAGTAAAAAAAGGGGTTTTTTAAGGAATGTGAACTGTAGTTATGGGGATTTATCCATAAATTGTGGGAGGGAACGTTCATATCGGATTCATGTGTAAAGTGTAGGAATGAACGTTAATATCGGATTCATGTTTAAGTTGTGGGAATGAATGTTAATATCACTGAAAACAAATAAATAACGGTGTATTTTAAGGAGTGCGAGCAGTAATTATGGGGACTCATGCGTAAATTGTGGGAAGAAACGTTAATATCGGATTCATGTGTAAATTGTGGGAATAAATGTTAATATCACTGAAAACAAGTAAAAAAGGGTTTTTTAAGGAATGTGATCTGTAGTTATGGGGATTTATCCATAAATTGTGGGAGTGAACGTTGATATTGGATTCACGTGTAAAGTGTGGGAATGAACGTTAATATCGGATTCATGTTTAAATTGTGGGAATGAATGTTAATATCACTGAAAACAAATAAATAACGGTGTATTTTAAAGAGTGTGAGCAGTAGTTATGGGGATTTATGCATAAATTGTGGGAAGGAGCATTCATATGGGATTCATGTGTAGATTGTGAAAATAAATGTTAATATCACTGAAAACAAGTAAATAAGGGTGTTTTTAATATCTTTTAGCTGCAGTTACTTGGATTCATGGGTAAATTGTGGGAATGGGTGTCAATATCAGTGAAAAGACGTAACCAAAGATGCATTCCACATAGTTTTAGCTGTGGTTACGTTGATTCATTTGAAAAGCGTGGGAATTAATTTTAACATCCGATTCATTGTAAATTGTTGGAATGAGTAACAATATCATCAATGAAAAGAGGTAACCAAAGATGCCTTCCTATTAGTTTTAGCTGTGCTTACATGAATTCATTTGAAAATTTTGGGAATTAATTATAATATCGGATTCATTGTAAATTGTGGGAATAGATGTAATTATCACTTAAAACATGTAAATAAAATTGTACTTTATTATGTTTTAGCTGAATTTACGTGGATTCATGTGTAAATTGTGGGAATGAGTAACAATATCATCAGTGAAAAGAGGTAACCAAAGATGCCTTCCAATAATTTTTAGCTGTGCTTACGTGGATTCATTTAAAAATTGTGGGAATTAATTATAATATCGGATTCATTGTAAATTGTGGGAATAGATGTAATTATCACTAAAAACATGTAAATATATTTGTACTTTATTATGTTTTAGCTGAATTTACGTGGATTCATGTGTAAATTGTGGGAATGAATGTTAATATCGGATTCATGTTTAAATTGTGGGAATGAATCTTAATATCGCTGAAAACAAATAAATAAGTGTGTTTTTCAATACGTTTTTTGCTGCAGTTACATGGATTCATGAGTAAATTCTGGGAATGGGTATCAATATCAGTGAAAAGACGTAACCAAAGATGCATTCCACATAGTTTTAGCTGTGGTTACGTTGATTCATTTGAAAATCGTGGGAATTAATTTTAACATCGGATTCACTGTCAATTGTGGGAATAGTTGTAATTATCACTAAAAACATGTAAATAAAGGTCTACTTTGTTATGTTTTAGCTGAAATTATGTAGATTCATGTGTAAATTGTGGGAATGAGTAACAATATCATCAGTGAAAAGAGGTAACCAAAGATGCCTTCCAATTAGTTTTAGCTGTGGTTACTTTGATTCATTTGACAATCGTGGGAATTAATTTTAACATCGGATTCATTGTAAATTGTGGGAATAGTTGTAATTATCACTAAAAACATGTAAAAAAATTGTACTTTATTATGTTTTAGCTGAATCTACGTGGATTCATGTGTAAATTGTGGGAATGAGTAACAATATCATCAGTGAAAAGAGGTAACCAAAGATGCCTTCCAATAAGTTTTAGCTGTGCTTACGTGGATTCATTTAAAAATTGTGGGAATTAATTATAATATCGGATTCATTGTAAATTATGGGAATAGATGTAATTATCACTAAAAACATGTAAATAAAGGTCTACTTTGTTATGTTTTAGCTGAAATTATGTAGATTCATGTGTAAATTGTGGGAATGAGTAACAATATCATCAGTGAAAAGAGGTAACCAAAGATGCCTTCCAATTAGTTTTAGCTGTGGTTACTTTGATTCATTTGACAATCGTGGGAATTAATTTTAACATCGGATTCATTGTAAATTGTGGGAATAGTTGTAATTATCACTAAAAACATGTAAAAAAATTGTACTTTATTATGTTTTAGCTGAATCTACGTGGATTCATGTGTAAATTGTGGGAATGAGTAACAATATCATCAGTGAAAAGAGGTAACCAAAGATGCCTTCCAATAAGTTTTAGCTGTGCTTACGTGGATTCATTTAAAAATTGTGGGAATTAATTATAATATCGGATTCATTGTAAATTATGGGAATAGATGTAATTATCACTAAAAACATGTAAATATATTTGTACTTTATTATGTTTTAGCTGAATTTACGTGGATTCATGTGTAAATTGTGGGAATGAATGTTAATATCGGATTCATGTTTAAATTGTGGGAATGAATCTTAATATCGCTGAAAACAAATAAATATGTGTGTTTTTCAATACGTTTTTTGCTGCAGTTACATGGATTCATGAGTAAGTTCTGGGAATGGGTATCAATATCAGTGAAAAGACGTATCCAAAGATGCATTCCACATAGTTTTAGCTGTGGTTACGTTGATTCATTTGAAATTCTTGGGAATTAATTTTAACATCGGATTCATTGTAAATTTTGGGAATAGTTGTAATTATCACTAAAAACTTGTAAATAAAGGTCTACTTTGTTATGTTTTAGCTGAAATTACGTAGATTCATGTGTAAATTGTGGGAATGAGTAACAATATCATCAGTGAAAAGAGGTAACCAAAGATGCCTTCCAATTAGTTTTAGCTGTGCTTACGTGGATTCATTTGAAAATTGTGGGAATTAATTATAATATCGGATTCATTGTAAATTGTGGGAATAGATGTAATTATCACTAAAAACATGTAAATATAATTGTACTTTATTATGTTTTAGCTGAATTTACGTGGGTTCATGTGTAAATTGTGGGAATGAATGTTATTATCACTGAAAACAAGTAAATAGGGGTGTATTTTAATACCTTTTAGCTGCAGTTACATGGATTCAAGCGTAAATTGTGGGAATGGGTATCAATATCAATGAAAAGACGTAACCAAAGATGCATTACCATATAGTTTTAGCTGTGGTTACGTGGATTCATTTGAAAGTTGTGGGAATGAATTTTAATTTCGGATTCATTGTAAAATGTGGTAATATTTCTTATTATCACTAAGAACAAGTAAATAAAGGTGCAATTTAATTTGTTTTAGTTTAAATTACGTGGACTCATGTGTAAATTGTGTGAGTGAACGTTATTATGGGATTCATGCGTAAGTTGTGGGAAGGAACGTTAATATCGGATTCATGTGTAAACTGTTGGAATGAGTGTCATTATCATCAGTGGAAAAGGGTAACCAAAGATGAATTCCATAAAGTTTTAGTTGTGGTTACGTGGAGTCATTTGAAAATTGTGGGAATTAATTTTAATATCGGATTCATTGTAAATTGTGGATATAGGTATAATTATCACTAACATTATGTAAATAAAGTTGTACTTTATTATGTTTTTGCTGAAAGTACGTGGATTCATGTTTAAATTGTGGGAATGAAGGTTATTATAGGATTCATGTGTTAACTTGTGGGAGTGAACGTTAATATCACTAAGAACATATATAACGGTGTATTTTAAAGAGTGTGAGCATGAGAGCATGAGTCCCCAGTAGTTATGGGGATTCATGCGTAAATTGTGGGAAGAAACGTTAATATCTGATTCATGTGTAAATTGTGGGAATAAATGTTAATATCACTGAAAACAAGTAAAAAAAGGGTTTTTTAAGGAATGTGATCTGTAGTTATGGGGATTTATCCATAAATTGTGGGAGTGAACGTTGATATTGGATTCATGTGTAAAGTGTGGGAATGAACGTTAATATCGGATTCATGTTTAAATTGTGGGAATGAATGTTAATATCACTGAAAACAAATAAATAACGGTGTATTTTAAAGAGTGTGAGCAGTAGTTATGTGGATTTATGCATAAATTGTGGGAAGGAGCGTTCATATCGGATTCATGTGTAAAATGTGGGAATGAACGTTAATATCGGAGTCATGTTTAAATTGTGGGAATGAATGTTAATATCACTGAAAACAAATAAATAACGGTGTATTTTAAGGCGTGCGAGCAGTAGTTATGGGGACTCATGCGTAATTTGTGGGAAGGAACGTTAATATCGGATTCATGTGTAAATTGTGAAAATAAATGTTAATATCACTGAAAACAAGTAAATAAGGGTGTTTTTTAATACCTTTTAGCTGCAGTTACTTGGATTCATGCGTAAATTGTGGGAATGGGTGTCAATTTCAGTGAAAAGACGTAACCAAAGATGCATTCCACATAGTTTTAGCTGTGGTTAAGTTGATTCATTTGAAAAGCGTGGGAGTTATTTTTAACATCGGATTCATTGTAAATTGTGGGAATAGATGTAACTATGTTTGAAAACATGTAAAGAAAGGTCTACTTTATTATGTTTTAGCTGAAATTACGTGGATTCATGTGTAAATTGTGGGAAGGAACATTAATATGGGATTCATGCCTAAGTTGTGGGAAGGAACGTTAATATCGGATTCATGTGTAAACTGTTGGAATGAGTGTCATTATCATCAGTAAAAAAGGGTAACCAAAAATGAATTCCATAAAGTTTTAGTTCTGGTTACGTGGATTCATTTGAAATTTGTGGGAATTAATTATAATATCGGATTCATTGTAAATTGTGGGAATAGATGTAATTATTACTAAAAACATGTAAATATAATTGTACTTTATTATGTTTTAGCTGAATTTACGTGGATTCATGTGTAGATTGTGGGAATGAATGTTATTATCACTGAAAACCAGTAAATAGGGGTGTATTTTAATACCTTTTAGCTGCAGTTACATGGATTCAAGTGTAAATTGTGGGAATGGGTATCAATATCAATGAAAAGACGTAACCAAAGATGCATTCCATATAGTTTTAGCTGTGGTTACGTGGATTCATTTGAAAGTTGTGGGAATGAATTTTAATTTCGGACTCATTGTAAAATGTGGTAATATTTCTTATTATCACTAAGAACAAGTAAATAAAGGTGTAATTTAATTTGTTTTAGTTTAAATTACGTGGAATCATGTGTAAATTGTGTGAGTGAACGTTATTATGGGATTCATGCGTAAGTTGTGGGAAGGAACGTTAATATCGGATTCATGTGTAAACTGTTGGAATGAGTGTCATTATCATCAGTGGAAAAGGGTAACCAAAGATGAATTCCATAAAGTTTTAGTTGTGGTTACGTGGAGTCATTTGAAAATTGTGGGAATTAATTTTAATATCGGATTCATTGTAAATTGTGGGAATAGGTGTAATTATCACTAACATTATGTAAATATAGTTGTACTTTATTATGTTTTTGCTGAAAGTACGTGGATTCATGTGTAAATGGTGGGAATGAACGTTAATATCGGAGTCATGTTTAAATTGTGGGAATGAATGTTAATATCACTGAAAACAAATAAATAACGGTGTATTTTAAGGCGTGCGAGCAGTAGTTATGGGGACTCATACGTAAATTGTGGGAAGGAACGTTAATATCGGATTCATGTGTAAATTGTGAAAATAAATGTTAATATCACTGAAAACAAGTAAATAAGGGTGTTTTTTAATACCTTTTAGCTGCAGTTACTTGGATTCATGCGTAAATTGTGGGAATGGGTGTCAATATCAGTGAAAAGACGTAACCAAAGATACATTCCACATAGTTTTAGCTGTGGTTACGTTGATTCATTTGAAAGGCGTGGGAATTATTTTTAACATCGGATTCATTGTAAATTGTGGGAATAGTTGTAATTATCACTAAAAACATGTAAATAAAATTGTACTTCATTATGTTTTAGCTAAATTTACGTGGATTCATGTGTAAACTGTGGGACTGAATAACAATATCATCAGTGAAAAGAGGTAACCAAAGATGCCTTCCAATTAATTTTAGCTGTGCTTACGTGAATTCAATTCAAAATTGTGGGAATTAATTATAATATCGGATTCATTGTAAATTGTGGGAATAGATGTAATTATCACTAAAAACATGTAAATAAAATTGTACTTTATTATGTTTTAGCTGAATTTACGTGGATTCATGTGTAAATTGTGGGAATGAATGTTATTATCTCTGAAAACAACTAAATAGGGGTGTATTTCAATACCTTTTAGCTGCAGTTACATGGATTCATGAGTATATTGTGGGAATGGGTATCAATATCAGTGAAAAGACGTAACCAAAGATGCATTCCACATAGTTTTAGCTGTGGTTACGTTGATTCATTTGAAATTCTTGGGAATTAATTTTAACATCGGATTCATTGTAAATTGTGGGAATAGTTGTAATTATCACTAAAAACTTGTAAATAAAGGTCTACTTTGTTATGTTTTAGCTGAAATTACGTAGATTCATGTGTAAATTGTGGGAATGAGTAACAATAACATCAGTGAAAAGAGGTAACCAAAGATGCCTTCCAATTAGTTTTAGCTGTGCTTACGTGGATTCATTTGAAAATTGTGGGAATTAATTATAATATCGGATTCATTGTAAATTGTGGGAATAGATGTAATTATCACTAAAAACATGTAAATATAATTGTACTTTATTATGTTTTAGCTGAATTTACGTGGGTTCTTGTGTAAATTGTGGGAATGAATGTGATTATCACTGAAAACAAGTAAATAGGGGTGTATTTTAATACCTTTTAGCTGCAGTTACATAGATTCAAGCGTAAATTGTGGGAATGGGTATCAATATCAATGAAAAGACGTAACCAAAGATGCATTCCATATAGTTTTAGCTGTGGTTACGTGGATTCATTTGAAAGTTGTGGGAATGAATTTTAATTTCGGATTCATTGTAAAATGTGGTAATATTTCTTATTATCACTAAGAACAAGTAAATAAAGGTGCAATTTAATTTGTTTTAGTTTAAATTACGTGGACTCATGTGTAAATTGTGTGAGTGAACGTTATTATGGGATTCATGCGTAAGTTGTGGGAAGGAACGTTAATATCGGATTCATGTGTAAACTGTTGGAATGAGTGTCATTATCATCAGTGGAAAAGGGTAACCAAAGATGAATTCCATAAAGTTTTAGTTGTGGTTACGTGGAGTCATTTGAAAATTGTGGGAATTAATTTTAATATCGGATTCATTGTAAATTGTGGATATAGGTATAATTATCACTAACATTATGTAAATAAAGTTGTACTTTATTATATTTTTGCTGAAAGTACGTGGATTCATGTTTAAATCGTGGGAACGAAGGTTATTATAGGATTCATGTGTTAACTTGTGGGAGTGAACGTTAATATCACTAAGAACATATAAATAACGGTGTATTTTAAAGAGTGTGAGCATGAGAGCATGAGTCCCCAGTAGTTATGGGGATTCATGCGTAAATTGTGGGAAGAAACGTTAATATCTGATTCATGTGTGAATTGTGGGAATAAATGTTAATATCACTGAAAACAAGTAAAAAAGGGTTTTTTAAGGAATGTGATCTGTAGTTATGGGGATTTATCCATAAATTGTGGGAGTGAACGTTGATATTGGATTCATGTGTAAAGTGTGGGAATGAACGTTAATATCGGATTCATGTTTAAATTGTGGGAATGAATGTTAATATCACTGAAAACAAATAAATAACGGTGTATTTTAAAGAGTGTGAGCAGTAGTTATGTGGATTTATGCATAAATTGTGGGAAGGAGCGTTCATATCGGATTCATGTGTAAAATGTGGGAATGAACGTTAATATCGGAGTCATGTTTAAATTGTGGGAATGAATGTTAATATCACTGAAAACAAATAAATAACGGTGTATTTTAAGGCGTGCGAGCAGTAGTTATGGGGACTCATGCGTAAATTGTGGGAAGGAACGTTAATATCGGATTCATGTGTAAATTGTGAAAATAAATGTTAATATCACTGAAAACAAGTAAATAAGGGTGTTTTTTAATACCTTTTAGCTGCAGTTACTTGGATTCATGCGTAAATTGTGGGAATGGGTGTCAATTTCAGTGAAAAGACGTAACCAAAGATGCATTCCACATAGTTTTAGCTGTGGTTAAGTTGATTCATTTGAAAAGCGTGGGAATTATTTTTAACATCGGATTCATTGTAAATTGTGGGAATAGATGTAACTATGTTTGAAAACATGTAAATAAAGGTCTACTTTATTATGTTTTAGCTGAAATTACGTGGATTCATGTGTAAATTGTGGGAAGGAACATTAATATGGGATTCATGCCTAAGTTGTGGGAAGGAACGTTAATATCGGATTCATGTGTAAACTGTTGGAATGAGTGTCATTATCATCAGTAAAAAAGGGTAACCAAAGATGAATTCCATAAAGTTTTAGTTCTGGTTACGTGGATTCATTTGAAATTTGTGGGAATTAATTATAATATCGGATTCATTGTAAATTGTGGGAATAGATGTAATTATTACTAAAAACATGTAAATATAATTGTACTTTATTATGTTTTAGCTGAATTTACGTGGATTCATGTGTAGATTGTGGGAATGAATGTTATTATCACTGAAAACCAGTAAATAGGGGTGTATTTTAATACCTTTTAGCTGCAGTTACATGGATTCAAGTGTAAATTGTGGGAATGGGTATCAATATCAATGAAAAGACGTAACCAAAGATGCATTCCATATAGTTTTAGCTGTGGTTACGTGGATTCATTTGAAAGTTGTGGGAATGAATTTTAATTTCGGATTCATTGTAAATTGTGGGAATAGGTGTAATTATCACTAACATTATGTAAATATAGTTGTACTTTATTATGTTTTTGCTGAAAGTACGTGGATTCATGTGTAAATGGTGGGAATGAAGGTTAATATCGGAATCATGTTTAAATTGTGGGAATGAATGTTAATATCACTGAAAACAAATAAATAACGGTGTATTTTAAGGAGTGCGAGCAGTAGTTATGGGGACTCGTGCGTAAATTGTGGGAAGGGACGTTAATATCGGATTCATGTGTAAATTGTGAAAATAAATGTTAATATCACTGAAAACAAGTAAATAAGGGTGTTTTTTAATACCTTTTAGCTGCAGCTACTTGGATTCATGCGTAAATTGTGGGAATGGGTGTCAATATCAGTGAAAAGACGTAACCAAAGATGCATTCCACGTAGTTTTAGCTGTGGTTACGTTGATTCATTTGAGAAGTGTGGGAATTATTTTTAACATCGGATTCATTGTAAATTGTGGGAATAGTTGTAATTATCACTAAAACATGTAACTAAAATTGTACTTTATTATGTTGTAGCTAAATTTACGTGGATTCATGTGTAAATTGTGGGAATGAGTAACAATATCATCAGTGAAAAAAGGTAACCAAAGATGCCTTCCAATTAGTTTTAGCTGTGCTTACGTGAATTCATTTGAAAATTGTGGGAATTAATTATAACATCGGATTCATTGTAAATTGTGGGAATAGATGTAATTATCACTAAAAACATGTAAATAAAATTGTACTTTATTATGTTTTAGCTGAATTTACGTGGGTTCATGTGTAAATTGTGGGAATGAATGTTATTATCACTGAAAACAAGTAAATAGGGGTGTATTTTAATACTTTTTAGCTGCAGTTACATGGATTCAAGCGTAAATTGTGGGAATGGGTATCAATATTAATGAAAAGACGTAACCAAAGATGCATTCCATATAGTTTTAGCTGTGGTTACGTGGATTCATTTGAAAGTTGTGGGAATGAATTTTAATTTCGGATTCATTGTAAATTGTGGGAATAGGTGTAATTATCACTAACATTATGTAAATATAGTTGTACTTTATTATGTTTTTGCTGAAAGTACGTGGATTCATGTGTAAATGGTGGGAATGAAGGTTAATATCGGAATCATGTTTAAATTGTGGGAATGAATGTTAATATCACTGAAAACAAATAAATAACGGTGTATTTTAAGGAGTGCGAGCAGTAGTTATGGGGACTCGTGCATAAATTGTGGGAAGAAACGTTCATATCGGATTCATGTGTTAACTGTTGGAATGAGTGTCATTATCATCAGTAAAAAAGGGTAACCAAAGATGAATTCCATAAAGTTTTAGTTCTGGTTACGTGGAGTCATTTGAAATTTGTGGGAATGAATTTTAATATCGGATTCCTTGTAGATTGTGGGAATAGGTGTAATTATCACTAAAATTATGTAAATAAAGTTGTACTTTATTAGGTTTTTGCTGAAATTACGTGGATTCATGTGTAGATTGTGGGAATGAGTAACAATATCATTAGTGAAAAGAGGTAACCAAAGATGTCTTCCAATTAGTTTTAGTTGTGCTTACGTTGATTCATTTGAAAATCGTGGGAATTAATTTTAACATCGGATTCATTGTCAATTGTGGGAATAGTTGTAATTAAAACTAAAAACATGTAAATAAAGGTCTACTTTGTTATGTTTTAGCTGAAATTACGTAGATTCATGTGTAAATTGTGGGAATGAGTAACAATATCATCAGTGAAAAGAGGTAACCAAAGATGCCTTCCAATTAGTTTTAGCTGTGGTTACTTTGATTCATTTGAAAATCGTGGGAATTAATTTTAACATCGGATTCATTGTAAATTGTGGGAATAGATGTAATTATGTTTGAAAACATGTAAATAAAGATCTACTTTATTATGTTTTAGCTGAAATTACGTGGATTCATGTGTAAATTGTGGGAAGGAACATTAATATGGGATTCATGCCTAAGTTGTGGGAAGGAACGTTAATATCGGATCCATGTGTAAACTGTTGGAATGAGTGTCATTTTCATCAGTAAAAAAGGGTAACCAAAGATGAATTCCATAAAGTTTTAGTTCTGGTTACGTGGAGTCATTTGAAATTTGCGGGAATGAATTTTAATATCGGATTCATTGTAAATTGTGGGAATAGGTGTAATTATCACTAAAATTATGTAAATAAAGTTGTACTTTTTTAGGTTTTTGCTGAAATTACGTGGATTCATGTGTAGATTGTGGGAATGAGTAACAATATCATTAGTGAAAAGAGGTAACCAAAGATGTCTTCCAATTAGTTTTAGTTGTGCTTACGTGGATTCATTTGAAAATTGTGGGAATTAATTATAATATCGGATTCATTGTAAATTGTGGAAATAGATGACATTCTCACTAAAAACATGTAAATATAATTGTACTTTATTATGTTTTAGCTGAATTTACGTGGATTCGTGTGTAAATTGTGGGAATGAATGTTATTATCATTGAAAACAAGTAAATAGGGGTGTATTTTAATACTTTTTAGCTGCAGTTACATGGATTCAAGCGTAAATTGTGGGAATGGGTATCAATATCAATGAAAATACGTAACCAAAGATGCATTCCATATAGTTTTAGCTGTGGTTACGTGGACTCATGTTTAAATTGTAGGAATGAATGTTAATATTGCTGAAAACAAATAAATAAGTCTGGTTTTTAATACCTTTAGCTGCAGTTACATGGATTCATGGGTAAATTGTGGGAATGGGTGTCAATATCAGTGAAAAGACGTAACCAAAGATGCATTCCACATAGTTTTAGCTGTTGTTACGTTGATTCATTTGAAAATCGTGGGAATTAATTTTAACATCGGATTCATTGTAAATTGTGGGAATAGATGTAATTATGTTTGAAAACATGTAAATAAAGGTCTACTATATTATGTTTTAGCTGAAATTACGTGGAGTCATGTGTAAATTGTGGGAAGGAACATTAATATGGGATTCATGCCTAAGTTGTGGGAAGGAACGTTAATATCGGATTCATGTGTAAACTGTTGGAATGAGTGTCATTATAATCAGTGAAAAAGGGTAACCAAAGATGAATTCCATAAAGTTTTAGTTGTGGTTACGTGGAGTCATTTGAAATTTGTGGAAATTAATTTTAATATCGGATTCATTGTAAATTGTGGGAATAGATGTAATTATGTTTGAAAACATGTAAATAAAGGTCTACTTTATTATGTTTTAACTGAAATTACGTGGATTCATGTGTAAATTGGGGGAATGGGTATCAATATCAATGAAAAGACGTAACCAAAGATGCATTCCATATAGTTTTAGCTGTGGCTACGTGGATTCATTTGAAAATTGTGGGAATGAATTTTAATTTCGGATTCATTGTAAAATGTGGAAATATTTCTTATTATCACTAAGAACAAGTAAATAAAGGTGCACTTTAATTTGTTTTAGATGAAATTACGTGGACTCATGTGTAAATTATGGGAATGAACGTTATTATGGGATTCATTCGTAAGTTGTGGGAAGGAACGTTAATATCGGATTCATGTGTAAATTGTTGGAATGAGTGTCATTATCATCAGTGAAAAAGGGTAACCAAAGATGAATTCCATAAAGTTTTAGTTGTGTTTACGTGGAGTCATTTGAAAATTGTGGGAATTAATTTTAATATCGGATTCATTGTAAATTGTGGGAATAGGTGTAATTATCACTAAAACTATGTAAATAAAGTTGTACTTTATTATGTTTTTGCTGAAATTACGTGGATTCATGTGTAAATTGTGGGAATGAGAGTTATTATAGGATTCATGTGTTAACTTGTGGGAGTGAACGTTAATATCACTGAAAACAAGTAAAAAAAGGGGTTTTTTAAGGAACGTGAACTGTAGTTATGGGGATTTATCCATAAATTGTGGGAGGGGACGTTCATATCGGATTCATGTGTAAAGTGTGGGAATGAACGTTAATATCGGATTCATGTTTAAATTGTGGGAATGAATGTTAATATCACTGAAAACAAATAAATAACGGTATATTTTAAAGAGTGTGAGCAGTAGTTATGGGGATTTATGCATAAATTGTGGGAAGAAACGTTAATATCGGATTCATGTGTAAATTGTGGGAATAAATGTTAATATCACTGAAAACAAGTAAAAAAAGGGGTTTTTTAAGGAACGTGAACTGTAGTTATGGGGATTTATCCATAAATTGTGGGAGGGAACGTTCATATCGGATTCATGTGTAAAGTGTGGGAATGAATGTTAATATCACTGAAAACAAATAAATAACGGTGTATTTTAAAGAGTGTGAGCAGTAGTTATGGGGATTTATGCATAAATTGTGGGAAGGAACGTTCATATCGGATTCATGTGTAAATTGTGGGATTGAACGTTAATATCGGAATCATGTTTAAATTGTGGGAATGAATGTTAATATCACTGAAAACAAATAAATAAGGGTGTATTTTAAAGAGTGCGAGCAGTAGTTATGGGGATTTATGCATAAATTGTGGGAAGGAACGTTCATATCGGATTCATGTGTAAACTGTGGGAATTAATTTTAATATCGGATTCATTGTAAATTGTGGGAATAGGTGTAATTATCACTAAAACTATGTAAATAAAGTTGTACTTTATTATGTTTTTGCTGAAATTACGTGGATTCATGTGTAAATTGTGGGAATGAGAGTTATTATAGGATTCATGTGTTAACTTGTGGGAGTGAACGTTAATATCACTGAAAACAAGTAAAAAAAGGGGTTTTTTAAGGAACGTGAACTGTAGTTATGGGGATTTATCCATAAATTGTGGGAGGGGACGTTAATATCGGATTCATGTGTAAAGTGTGGGAATAAATGTTAATATCACTGAAAACAAGTAAAAAAAGGGGTTTTTTAAGGAACGTGAACTGTAGTTATGGGGATTTATCCATAAATTGTGGGAGGGAACGTTCATATCGGATTCATGTGTAAAGTGTGGGAATGAATGTTAATATCATTGAAAACAAATAAATAACGGTGTATTTTAAAGAGTGTGAGCAGTAGTTATGGGGATTTATGCATAAATTGTGGGAAGGAACGTTCATATCGGATTCATGTGTAAATTGTGGGATTGAACGTTAATATCGGAATCATGTTTAAATTGTGGGAATGAATGTTAATATCACTGAAAACAAATAAATAAGGGTGTATTTTAAAGAGTGCGAGCAGTAGTTATGGGGATTTATGCATAAATTGTGGGAAGGAACGTTCATATCGGATTCATGTGTAAATTGTGGGATTGAACGTTAATATCGGAATCATGTTTAAATTGTGGGAATGAATGTTAATATCACTGAAAACAAATAAATAAGGGTGTATTTTAAAGAGTGCGAGCAGTAGTTATGGGGACTCATGCGTAAATTGTGGGAAGGTACGTTAATATCGGATTCATGTGTAAATTGTGAAAATAAATGTTAATATCACTGAAAACAAGTAAATAAGGGTGTTTTTTAATACCTTTTAGCTGCAGTTACTTGGATTCATGCGTAAATTGTGGGAATGGGTGTCAATATCAGTGAAAAGACGTAACCAAAGATGCATTCCACATAGTTTTAGCTGTGGTTACGTTGATTCATTTGAAAATCGTGGGAATTAATTTTAACGTCGGATTCATTGTCAATTGTGGGAATAGTTGTAATTATCACTAAAAACATGTAAATAAAGGTCTACTTTGTTATGTTTTAGCTGAAATTACGTAGATTCATGTGTAAATTGTGGGAATGAGTAACAATATCATCAGTGAAAAGAGGTAACCAAAGATGCCTTCCAATTAGTTTTAGCTGTGGTTACTTTGATTCATTTGAAAATCGTGGGAATTAATTTAACATCGGATTCATTGTAAATTGTGGGAATAGTTGTAATTATCACTAAAAACATGTAAAAAAATTGTACTTTATTATGTTTTAGCTGAATCTACGTGGATTCATGTGTAAATTGTGGGAATGAGTACCAATATCATCAGTGAAAAGAGGTAACCAAAGATGCCTTCCAATTAGTTTTAGCTGTGCTTACGTGGATTCATTTGAAAATTGTGGGAATTAATTATAATATCGGATTCATTGTAAATTGTGGGAATAGATGTAATTATCACTAAAAACATGTAGATATATTTGTACTTTATTATGTTTTAGCTGAATTTACGTGGATTCATGTGTAAATTGTGGGAATGAATGTTATTATCACTGAAAACAATTGAATAGGGGTGTATTTTAATACTTTTTAGCTGCAGTTACATGGATTCAAGCGTAAATTGTGGGAATAGGTATCAATATCAATGAAAAGACGTAACCAAAGATGCTTTCCATATAGTTTTAGCTGTGGTTACGTGGATTCATTTGAAAGTTGTGGGAATGAAATTTAATTTCGGGTTCATTGTAAAATGTGGTAATATTTCTTATTATCACCAAGAACAAGTAAATAAAGGTGCACTTTAATTTGTTTTAGATGAAATTACGTGGACTCAAGTGTAAATTGTGGGAATGAACGTTATTATGGGATTCATGCGTAAGTTGTGGGAATAAATGTTAATATCACTGAAAACAAGTAAAAAATGGTGTTTTTCAAGGAGTGTCAACTGTAGTTATGGGGATTTATGCATAAATTGTGGGAAGGAGCGTTCATATCGGATTCATGTGTAAATTGTGGGAATGAAAGTTAATATCGGAATCATGTTTAAATTGTGGGAATGAATGCTAATATCACTGAAAACAAATAAATAAGGGTGTATTTTAAGGAGTGCGAGCAGTAGTTATGGGGACTCATGCGTAAATTGTGGGAAGGAACGTTAATATCGGATTCATGTGTAAATTGTGGGATTGAACGTTAATATCGGAATCATGTGTAAAATGTGGGAATGAACGTTATTACCGGATTCATGTGTGAACTTGTGGGAGTGAACGTTAATATCGGATTCATGTTTAACTTGTTGGAATGAATGTTAATATCACTGAAAATAAGTAAGTATTAGGGTATTTTAAAGAGTGTGAACTGTAGCTATGGTGATTTATGCGTAAATTGTGGGAAAGAACTTCACTATCGGATTCATGTGTAAATTCTGGGAATGAAAGTTAATATGGGATTCATGTGTAAATTGTTGGAATGAACGTTAATATCGAAATCAGGTTTAAATTGTGGGAATGAATGTTAATATCACTGAAAACAAATAAATAAGGTGTACTTTAAGGAGTGCGTGCAGTAGTTATGGGGATTCATGTTTAAATTGTGGGAATGAATGTTAATATCGCTGAAACAAATAAATAAGTGTGTTTTTAATACCTTTTAGCTGCAGTTACATTGATTCATGGGTAAATTGTGGGAATGGGTGTCAATATCAGTGAAAAGACGTAACCAAAGATGCATTCCACATGGTTTTAGCTGTGGTTACGTTGATTCACTAGAAAATCGTGGGAATTAATTTTAACATCGGATTCATTGTAAATTGCGGGAATAGTTGTAATTATCACTAAAAACTTGTAAATAAAGGTCTATTTTATTATGTTTTAGCTGAAATTACGTGCATTCATGTGTAAATTGTGGGAATGAGTAACAATATCATCAGTGAAAAGAGGTAACCAAAGATGCCTTCCAATTAGTTTTAGCTGTGCTTACGTGGATTCATTTGAAAATTGTGGGAAATAATTATAATATCGGATTCATTGTAAACTGTGGGAATAGATGTAATTATCACTAAAAACATGTAAATATAATTGTACTTTATTATGTTTTAGCTGAATCTACGTGGATTCATGTGTAAATTGTGGGAATGAGTAACAATATCATCAGTGAAAAGAGGTAACCAAAGATGCCTTCCAATTAGTTTTAGCTGTGCTTACGTGGATTCATTTGAAAATTGTGGGAATTAATTATAATATCGGATTCATTGTAAATTGTGGGAATAGATGTAATTATCACTAAAAACATGTAAATATAATTGTACTTTATTATGTTTTAGCTGAATTTACGTGGATTCGTGTGTAAATTGTGGGAATGAAGGTTAATATCGGAATCATGTTTAAATTGTGGGAATGAATGTTAATATCACTGAAAACAAATAAATAACGGTGTATTTTAAGGAGTGCGAGCAGTAGTTATGGGGACTCGTGCATAAATTGTGGGAAGAAACGTTCATATCGGATTCATGTGTGAATTGTGGGAATGAATGTTAGTATCGGATTCATGTTTAAATTGTGGGAATGAATGTTAATATCGCTGAAAACAAATAAATAAGTGTGTTTTTTAATACCTTTTAGCTGCAGTTACATGGATTCATGAGTAAATTGTGGGAATGGGTATCTATATCAGGGACAAGACGTAACCAAAGATGCATTCCACATAGTTTTAGCTGTTGTTACGTTGATTCATTTGAAAATCGTGGGAATTAATTTTAACATCGGATTCATTGTAAATTGTGGGAATAGATGTAATTATGTTTGAAAACATGTAAATAAAGATCTACTTTATTATGTTTTAGCTGAAATTACGTGGATTCATGTGTAAATTGTGGGAAGGAACATTAATATGGGATTCATGCCTAAGTTGTGGGAAGGAACGTTAATATCGGATTCATGTGTTAACTGTTGGAATGAGTGTCATTATCATCAGTAAAAAAGGGTAACCAAAGATGAATTCCATAAAGTTTTAGTTCTGGTTACGTGGAGTCATTTGAAATTTGTGGGAATGAATTTTAATATCGGATTCCTTGTAGATTGTGGGAATAGGTGTAATTATCACTAAAATTATGTAAATAAAGTTGTACTTTATTAGGTTTTTGCTGAAATTACGTGGATTCATGTGTAGATTGTGGGAATGAGTAACAATATCATTAGTGAAAAGAGGTAACCAAAGATGTCTTCCAATTAGTTTTAGTTGTGCTTACGTTGATTCATTTGAAAATCGTGGGAATTAATTTTAACATCGGATTCATTGTCAATTGTGGGAATAGTTGTAATTAAAACTAAAAACATGTAAATAAAGGTCTACTTTGTTATGTTTTAGCTGAAATTACGTAGATTCATGTGTAAATTGTGGGAATGAGTAACAATATCATCAGTGAAAAGAGGTAACCAAAGATGCCTTCCAATTAGTTTTAGCTGTGGTTACTTTGATTCATTTGAAAATCGTGGGAATTAATTTTAACATCGGATTCATTGTAAATTGTGGGAATAGATGTAATTATGTTTGAAAACATGTAAATAAAGATCTACTTTATTATGTTTTAGCTGAAATTACGTGGATTCATGTGTAAAATGTGCGAAGGAACATTAATATGGGATTCATGCCTAAGTTGTGGGAAGGAACGTTAATATCGGATCCATGTGTAAACTGTTGGAATGAGTGTCATTTTCATCAGTAAAAAAGGGTAACCAAAGATGAATTCCATAAAGTTTTAGTTCTGGTTACGTGGAGTCATTTGAAATTTGCGGGAATGAATTTTAATATCGGATTCATTGTAAATTGTGGGAATAGGTGTAATTATCACTAAAATTATGTAAATAAAGTTGTACTTTTTTAGGTTTTTGCTGAAATTACGTGGATTCATGTGTAGATTGTGGGAATGAGTAACAATATCATTAGTGAAAAGAGGTAACCAAAGATGTCTTCCAATTAGTTTTAGTTGTGCTTACGTGGATTCATTTGAAAATTGTGGGAATTAATTATAATATCGGATTCATTGTAAATTGTGGAAATAGATGACATTCTCACTAAAAACATGTAAATATAATTGTACTTTATTATGTTTTAGCTGAATTTACGTGGATTCGTGTGTAAATTGTGGGAATGAATGTTATTATCATTGAAAACAAGTAAATAGGGGTGTATTTTAATACTTTTTAGCTGCAGTTACATGGATTCAAGCGTAAATTGTGGGAATGGGTATCAATATCAATGAAAATACGTAACCAAAGATGCATTCCATATAGTTTTAGCTGTGGTTACGTGGACTCATGTTTAAATTGTAGGAATGAATGTTAATATTGCTGAAAACAAATAAATAAGTGTGTTTTTTAATACCTTTAGCTGCAGTTACATGGATTCATGGGTAAATTGTGGGAATGGGTGTCAATATCAGTGAAAAGACGTAACCAAAGATGCATTCCACATAGTTTTAGCTGTTGTTACGTTGATTCATTTGAAAATCGTGGGAATTAATTTTAACATCGGATTCATTGTAAATTGTGGGAATAGATGTAATTATGTTTGAAAACATGTAAATAAAGGTCTACTATATTATGTTTTAGCTGAAATTACGTGGAGTCATGTGTAAATTGTGGGAAGGAACATTAATATGGGATTCATGCCTAAGTTGTGGGAAGGAACGTTAATATCGGATTCATGTGTAAACTGTTGGAATGAGTGTCATTATAATCAGTGAAAAAGGGTAACCAAAGATGAATTCCATAAAGTTTTAGTTGTGGTTACGTGGAGTCATTTGAAATTTGTGGGAAATAATTATAATATCGGATTCATTGTAAACTGTGGGAATAGATGTAATTATCACTAAAAACATGTAAATATAATTGTACTTTATTATGTTTTAGCTGAATCTACGTGGATTCATGTGTAAATTGTGGGAATGAGTAACAATATCATCAGTGAAAAGAGGTAACCAAAGATGCCTTCCAATTAGTTTTAGCTGTGCTTACGTGGATTCATTTGAAAATTGTGGGAATTAATTATAATATCGGATTCATTGTAAATTGTGGGAATAGATGTAATTATCACTAAAAACATGTAAATATAATTGTACTTTATTATGTTTTAGCTGAATTTACGTGGATTCGTGTGTAAATTGTGGGAATGAAGGTTATTATCATTGAAAACAAGTAAATAGGGGTGTATTTTAATACTTTTTAGCTGCAGTTACATGGATTCAAGCGTAAATTGTGGGAATGGGTGTCAATATCAGTGAAAAGACGTAACCAAAGATGCATTCCATATAGTTTTAGTTGTGGTTACGTGGATTCATTTGAAAATCGTGAGAACAAATTTTAGTATCGGATTCATTGTAAATTGTGGGAATAGAAGTAATAATCACTAAGAACATGTAAAAAAAGGTCTACTTTATTATGTTTTAGCTGAAATGACGATTGAAATGAAATGAAATTGTGGGAATGAATGTTAATATCACGGAGAAGAGGTAAATAGGGGTGTATTTTAATACCTTTTAGCTGCCGTTACATGGATTCAAGTGTAAATTGTGGGAATGGGTATCAATATCAATGAAAAGACGTAACCAAGGATGCATTTCAAATAGTTTTAGTTGTGGTTACGTGGGTTCATTTGAAAATCGTGGGAATTAATTTTAATATCGGATTCATTGTAAATTGTGGGAATAGATGTAATTATCACTAAAAACATGTAAAAAAAGGTCTACTTTATTAAGTTTTAGCTGAAATTACGTGGATTCATGTGTAAATTGTGGGAATAAAAGTTAATATCACTGAAAACAAGTAAAAAATGGTGTTTTTTAAGGAATGTGAACTGTAGTTATGGGGATTTATCCATAAATTGTGGGAAGGAACGTTCATATCGGATTCATGTGTAATGTGTGGGAATGAACGTTAATATCGGCTCATGTGTAAACTGTGGGAATGAATGCTAATACCACTGACAACATATAAATAACCGTGTATTTTAAAGAGTGTGAGCAGTAGTTATGGTGACTCATGCGTAAATTGTGGCAAGGAATGTTAATATTGGATTCATGTGTAAATTGTGTGAATAAATGTTAATATCACTGAAAAACAGGTAAATAAGGGTGTTTTTTAATACCTTTTAGCTGCAGTTACATGGATTCATGCGTAAATTTTGGGAATGGGTGTCAATATCAGTGAAAAGACTTAACCAAAGATGCATTCCATATAGTTTTAGCTGTGGTTACGTGGATTAATTTGAAAACTGTGGGAATGATTGTTAATATCACTGAAAACAAATGAATAACGGTGTATTTTAAGGAGTGTGAGCAGTAGTTATGGGGACTCATGCGTAAATTGTGGGAAGGAACGTTAATATCGGATTCATGTGGAAATTGTGGGAATAAATGTTAATATCACTGAAAACAAGTAAATAAGGGAGCTTTTTAATACCTTTTAGCTGGAGTTACTTGGATTCATGCGTAAATTGTGGGAATGGGTGTCAATATCAGTGAAAAGACGTAAGCAAAGATGCATTTCAAATAGTTTTAGTTGTGGTTACATGGGTTCATTTGAAAATCGTGGGAATTAATTTTAATATCGGATTCATTGTAAATTGTGGGAATAAATGTAATTATCACTAAAAACATGTAAAAAAAGGTCTACTTTATTAAGTTTTAGCTGAAATTACGTGGATTCACGTGTAAATTGTAGGAATAAAAGTTAATATCACTGAAAACAAGTAAAAAATGGTGTTTTTAAGGAATGTTAACTGTAGTTATGGGGATTTATCCATAAATTGTGGGAAGGAACGTTCATATCGGATTCATGTGTAATGTGTGGGAATGAACGTTAATATCGGTTCATGTTTAAATTGTGGGAATGAATGTTAATATCACTGAAAACAAATAAATAACCGTGTATTTTAAAGAGTGTGAGCAGTAGTTATGGGGATTTCTGCATAAATTGTGGGAAGGAACGTTCATATCGGATTCATGTGTAATGTGTGGGAATGAACGTTAATATCGGCTCATGTGTAAACTGTGGGAATGAATGCTAATACCACTGACAACATATAAATAACCGTGTATTTTAAAGAGTGTGAGCAGTAGTTATGGTGACTCATGCGTAAATTGTGGCAAGGAATGTTAATATTGGATTCATGTGTAAATTGTGTGAATAAATGTTAATATCACTGAAAAACAGGTAAATAAGGGTGTTTTTTAATACCTTTTAGCTGCAGTTACATGGATTCATGCGTAAATTTTGGGAATGGGTGTCAATATCAGTGAAAAGACTTAACCAAAGATGCATTCCATATAGTTTTAGCTGTGGTTACGTGGATTAATTTGAAAACTGTGGGAATGATTGTTAATATCACTGAAAACAAATGAATAACGGTGTATTTTAAGGAGTGTGAGCAGTAGTTATGGGGACTCATGCGTAAATTGTGGGAAGGAACGTTAATATCGGATTCATGTGGAAATTGTGGGAATAAATGTTAATATCACTGAAAACAAGTAAATAAGGGAGCTTTTTAATACCTTTTAGCTGGAGTTACTTGGATTCATGCGTAAATTGTGGGAATGGGTGTCAATATCAGTGAAAAGACGTAAGCAAAGATGCATTTCAAATAGTTTTAGTTGTGGTTACATGGGTTCATTTGAAAATCGTGGGAATTAATTTTAATATCGGATTCATTGTAAATTGTGGGAATAAATGTAATTATCACTAAAAACATGTAAAAAAAGGTCTACTTTATTAAGTTTTAGCTGAAATTACGTGGATTCACGTGTAAATTGTAGGAATAAAAGTTAATATCACTGAAAACAAGTAAAAAATGGTGTTTTTAAGGAATGTTAACTGTAGTTATGGGGATTTATCCATAAATTGTGGGAAGGAACGTTCATATCGGATTCATGTGTAATGTGTGGGAATGAACGTTAATATCGGTTCATGTTTAAATTGTGGGAATGAATGTTAATATCACTGAAAACAAATAAATAACCGTGTATTTTAAAGAGTGTGAGCAGTAGTTATGGGGATTTCTGCATAAATTGTGGGAAGGAACGTTCATATCGGATTCATGTGTAATGTGTGGGAATGAACGTTAATATCGGTTCATGTTTAAATTGTGGGAATGAATGTTAATATCACTGAAAACAAATAAATAACCGTGTATTTTAAAGAGTGTGAGCAGTAGTTATGGGGATTTCTGCATAAATTGTGGGAAGGAACGTTCATATCGGATTCATGTGTAAATTGTGGGAATGAACGTTAATATCGGCTCATGTGTAAACTGTGGGAATGAATGTTAATACCACTGACAACATATAAATAACGGTGTATTTGAAAGAGTGTGAGCAGTAGTTATGGTGACTCATGCGTAAATTGTGGCAAGGAACGTTAATATCGGATTCATGTGTAAATTGTGGGAATAAATGTTAATATCACTGAAAAACAGGTAAATAAGGGTGTTTTTTAATACCTTTTAGCTGCAGTTACATGGATTCATGCGTAAATTTTGGGAATGGGTGTCAATATCAGTGAAAAGACTTAACCAAAGATGCATTCCATATAGTTTTGGCTGTGGTTATGTGGATTAATTTGAAATCTGTGGGAATGATTGTTAATATCACTGAAAACACATGAATAACGGTGTATTTTAAGGAGTGTGAGCAGTAGTTATGGGGACTCATGCGTAAATTGTGGGAAGGAACGTTAATATCGGATTCATGTGGAAATTGTGGGAATAAATGTTAATATCACTGAAAACAAGTAAATAAGGGAGCTTTTTAATACCTTTTAGCTGCAGTTACTTGGATTCATGCGTAAATTGAGGGAATGGGTGTCAATATCAGTGAAAAGACGTAACCAAAGATGCATTTCAAATAGTTTTAGTTGTGGTTAATTAGGGTTCATTTGAAAATTGTGGGAATTAATTTTAATATCGGATTCATTGTAAATTGTGGGAATAGAAGTAATTATCACTAAAAACATGTAAAAAAAGGTCTACTTTATTAAGTTTTAGCTGAAATTACGTGGATTCATGTGTAAATTGTGGGAAGGAACATTAATAAGGGATTCATGCCTAAGTTGTGGGAAGGAACGTAATATCGGATTCATGTGTAAACTGTTGGAATGAGTGTCATTATCATCAGCGAAAAAGCGTAGCCAAAGATGAATTCCATAAAGTTTTAGTTGTGGTTACGTGGAGTCATTTGAAAATTGTGGGAACTTATTTTAATATCGCATTCATTGTAAATTGTGGGAATAGGTATAATTTTCACTAAAATTATGTAAATAAAGTTGTACTTTATTATGTTTTTGCTGAAATTACGTGAATTCATGTGTAAATTGTGGGAATGAAGGTCATTATAGGATTCATGTGTTAACTTGTGAGAGTGAACCTTAATATCACTGAAAACATATAAATAAGGGTGTATTTTAAAGAGTGTGAGTCGTAGTTATAGTGACTCATGCGTAAATTGTGGGAAGAAACGTTAATATCGGAGTCATGTGTAAATTGTGGGAATTAAAGTTAATATCACTGAAAACAAGTAAAAAAGGGTGTTTTTTAAGGAATGTGAACTGTAGTTATGGGGATTTATCCATAAATTGTGGGAAGGAACGTTCATATCGGATTCATGTGTATTGTGTGGGAATGAACGTTAATATCGGCTCATGTGTAAACTGTGGGAATGAATGTTAATATCACTGACAACAAATAAATAAGGGTGTTTTTTAATACCTTTTAGCTGCAGTTACATGGATTCAGGCGTAAATTTTGGAAATGGGTGTCAATATCAGTGAAAAGACTAAACCAAAGATGCATTCCATATAGTTTTAGCTGTGGTTACGTGGATTAATGTGAAAACTGTGGGAATGAATGTTAATATCACAGAAAACAAATGAATAACGGTGTATTTTAAGGAGTGTGAGCAGTAGTTATGGGGACTCATGCGTAAATTGTGGGAAGGAACGTTAATATCGGATTCATGTGTAAATTGTGGGAATAAATGTTAATATCACTGAAAACAAGTAAATAAGGGTGTTTTTTATAACCTTTTTGCTGCAGTTACTTGGATTCATGCGTAAATTGAGGGAATGGGTGTCAATATCAGTGAAAAGACGTAACCAAAGATGCATTTCAAATAGTTTTAGTTGTGGTTAATTAGGGTTCATTTGAAAATCGTGGGAATTAATTTTAATATCGGATTCATTGTAAATTGTGGGAATAGAAGTAATTATCACTAAAAACATGTAAAAAAAGGTCTACTTTATTAAGTTTTAGCTGAAATTACGTGGATTCACGTGTAAATTGTGGGAATAAAAGTTAATATCACTGAAAACAAGTAAAATGGTGTTTTTTATAACCTTTTTGCTGCAGTTACTTGGATTCATGCGTAAATTGTGGGAATGGGTGTCAATATCAGTGAAAAGACGTAAGCAAAGATGCATTTCAAATAGTTTTAGTTGTGGTTACGTGGGTTCATTTGAAAATCGTGGGAATTAATTTTAATATCGGATTCATTGTAAATTGTGGGAATAGATGTAATTATCACTAAAAACATGTAAAAAAAGGTCTACTTTATTAAGTTTTAGCTGAAATTACGTGGATTCACGTGTAAATTGTGGGAATAAAAGTTAATATCACTGAAAACAAGTAAAAAATGGTTTTTTAAGGAATGTTAACTGTAGTTATGGGGATTTATCCATAAATTGTGGGAAGGAACGTTCATATCGGATTCATGTGTAAATTGTGGGAATAAATGTTAATATCACTGAAAAACAGGTAAATAAGGGTGTTTTTTAATACCTTTTAGCTGCAGTTACATGGATTCATGCGTAAATTTTGGGAATGGGTGTCAATATCAGTGAAAAGACTTAACCAAAGATGCATTCCATATAGTTTTGGCTGTGGTTATGTGGATTAATTTGAAATCTGTGGGAATGATTGTTAATATCACTGAAAACAAATGAATAACGGTGTATTTTAAGGAGTGTGAGCAGTAGTTATGGGGACTCATGCGTAAATTGTGGGAAGGAACGTTAATATCGGATTCATGTGTAAATTGTGGGAATAAATGTTAATATCACTGAAAACAAGTAAATAAGGGTGTTTTTTATAACCTTTTTGCTGCAGTTACTTGGATTCATGCGTAAATTGTGGGAATGGGTGTCAATATCAGTGAAAAGACGTAAGCAAAGATGCATTTCAAATAGTTTTAGTTGTGGTTACGTGGGTTCATTTGAAAATCGTGGGAATTAATTTTAATATCGGATTCATTGTAAATTGTGGGAATAGATGTAATTATCACTAAAAACATGTAAAAAAAGGTCTACTTTATTAAGTTTTAGCTGAAATTACGTGGATTCACGTGTAAATTGTGGGAATAAAAGTTAATATCACTGAAAACAAGTAAAAAATGGTGTTTTTAAGGAATGTTAACTGTAGTTATGGGGATTTATCCATAAATTGTGGGAAGGAACGTTCATATCGGATTCATGTGTAAATTGTGGGAATAAATGTTAATATCACTGAAAAACAGGTAAATAAGGGTGTTTTTTAATACCTTTTAGCTGCAGTTACATGGATTCATGCGTAAATTTTGGGAATGGGTGTCAATATCAGTGAAAAGACTTAACCAAAGATGCATTCCATATAGTTTTGGCTGTGGTTATGTGGATTAATTTGAAATCTGTGGGAATGATTGTTAATATCACTGAAAACAAATGAATAACGGTGTATTTTAAGGAGTGTGAGCAGTAGTTATGGGGACTCATGCGTAAATTGTGGGAAGGAACGTTAATATCGGATTCATGTGGAAATTGTGGGAATAAATGTTAATATCACTGAAAACAAGTAAATAAGGGAGCTTTTTAATACCTTTTAGCTGCAGTTACTTGGATTCATGCGTAAATTGAGGGAATGGGTGTCAATATCAGTGAAAAGACGTAACCAAAGATGCATTTCAAATAGTTTTAGTTGTGGTTAATTAGGGTTCATTTGAAAATTGTGGGAATTAATTTTAATATCGGATTCATTGTAAATTGTGGGAATAGAAGTAATTATCACTAAAAACATGTAAAAAAAGGTCTACTTTATTAAGTTTTAGCTGAAATTACGTGGATTCATGTGTAAATTGTGGGAAGGAACATTAATAAGGGATTCATGCCTAAGTTGTGGGAAGGAACGTAATATCGGATTCATGTGTAAACTGTTGGAATGAGTGTCATTATCATCAGCGAAAAAGCGTAGCCAAAGATGAATTCCATAAAGTTTTAGTTGTGGTTACGTGGAGTCATTTGAAAATTGTGGGAACTTATTTTAATATCGCATTCATTGTAAATTGTGGGAATAGGTATAATTTTCACTAAAATTATGTAAATAAAGTTGTACTTTATTATGTTTTTGCTGAAATTACGTGAATTCATGTGTAAATTGTGGGAATGAAGGTCATTATAGGATTCATGTGTTAACTTGTGAGAGTGAACCTTAATATCACTGAAAACATATAAATAAGGGTGTATTTTAAAGAGTGTGAGTCGTAGTTATAGTGACTCATGCGTAAATTGTGGGAAGAAACGTTAATATCGGAGTCATGTGTAAATTGTGGGAATAAAAGTTAATATCACTGAAAACAAGTAAAAAATGGTGTTTTTTAAGGAATGTGAACTGTAGTTATGGGGATTTATCCATAAATTGTGGGAAGGAACGTTCATATCGGATTCATGTGTATTGTGTGGGAATGAACGTTAATATCGGCTCATGTGTAAACTGTGGGAATGAATGTTAATATCACTGATAACAAATAAATAAGGGTGTTTTTTAATACCTTTTAGCTGCAGTTACATGGATTCAGGCGTAAATTTTGGAAATGGGTGTCAATATCAGTGAAAAGACTAAACCAAAGATGCATTCCATATAGTTTTAGCTGTGGTTACGTGGATTAATGTGAAAACTGTGGGAATGAATGTTAATATCACAGAAAACAAATGAATAACGGTGTATTTTAAGGAGTGTGAGCAGTAGTTATGGGGACTCATGCGTAAATTGTGGGAAGGAACGTTAATATCGGATTCATGTGTAAATTGTGGGAATAAATGTTAATATCACTGAAAACAAGTAAATAAGGGTGTTTTTTATAACCTTTTTGCTGCAGTTACTTGGATTCATGCGTAAATTGAGGGAATGGGTGTCAATATCAGTGAAAAGACGTAACCAAAGATGCATTTCAAATAGTTTTAGTTGTGGTTAATTAGGGTTCATTTGAAAATCGTGGGAATTAATTTTAATATCGGATTCATTGTAAATTGTGGGAATAGAAGTAATTATCACTAAAAACATGTAAAAAAGGTCTACTTTATTATGTTTTAGCTGAAATGACGATTGAAATGAAATGAAATTGTGGGAATGAATGTTAATATCACGGAGAACAGGTAAATAGGGGTGTATTTTAATACCTTTTAGCTGCCGTAACATGGATTCAAGTGTAAATTGTGGGAATGGGTATCAATATCAATGAAAAGACGTAACCAAAGATGCATTCCATATAGTTTTAGTTGTGGTTACGTGGATTCATTTGAAAATCGTGAGAATTAATTTTAGTATCGGATTCATTGTAAAATGTGGTAATATTTCTTATTATCACTAAGAACAAGTAAATATAGGTGCAATTTAATTTGTTTTAGTTGAAATTGAAGTAATGAAGTAATGAAGTAAATTTTACCCACAGTTTTCTACTGACATAATCCTGTTATGTACAGCTTGCTCAACTGTGAACAACGTATGAAACAATTTTCAATTAAAATTCAATAAAACAATTAGTATCATCGTTTTATTTAGCTACTATTTTTATTTTAAGATATTAAAAACAAGGTAAAAACGCTTTGTCTAAATATTTACATATTTACAGGTGTAATTTGTTATAAAAATTGGCCAGGTTTGTTGTCATTAAAAACGATTTCAACTGAGTTTTAAATGCATCTTTTTCTTGAGTCGCTCTAATATGTGATGGTAGACTATTCCATACTTTTGGACCTGTTCTTGAGAATGCCTTTTCTCCATGTTTTGTTTTACACGTTGGAATTTTGAGTTGCATGGTGCGCTCATTGAGGACCTCAATTTTATTTTTTAGAGATATTGGGGCACAACCCCAAACACAGTGATGTACAATCAAAGAAGTTTTAAAAAGTATTCTCTCGCGCACAGGTAACCAATAGAGCTCATTAAACAATGGGGAAAGGGGCTTCCTATCAAATTTCCGCCTATTGAATACAATTCGAATAGCTGTATTTTGGACCGACTGAAGTCTTTTAATGAGCTTTGAATTTACATTGAAAAGAAGTGAATTGCAATAATCTAGCTTTGATGAAACAAGTGATGTTATTAATGTATTAGGAAATTCCTTGGGTAAAAAACATTTTATTTTAGCGATGTTGCGTAGAATGGAGTAACAATCAGCAACAACCTTATTTATGTGTTGCTCAAATTCAAGACTTTGATCCATAACAACCCCAAGATTTCTAGCATGTTCAACGAACCTAATGGATTTGCCATCGTCTATGATTCCATTGATTTTGATATTAAAGCGTACAGCCTCGGGGCCTAGAAGTAAAATTTTTGTCTTAGTTTTGTTTAATTTAAGAAAATTGGTGCTCATCCAGTTTGATACAATGGAGAGGCAGCTGTCAATACCTTTTGTTAGGATATTAGCTTAAAAAATTGGATGAAAGGACTTGAAGAGCTGATGATCATCTCATGTGTAAATTACGTGGACTCATGTGTAAATTGTGGGAGTGAACGTTATTATGGGATTCATGCGTAAGTTGTGGGAAGGAACGGTAATATCGGATTCATGTGTAAACTGTTGGAATGAGTGTCATTATCATCAGTGAAAAAGGGTAACCAAAGATGAATTCCATAAAGCTTTAGTTGTTGTTACGTGGAGTCATTTGAAAATTGTGGGAATTAATTTTAATATCGGATTCATTGTAAATTGTGGGAAGAGATGTAATTATGATTGAAAACATGTAAATAAAGTTGTACTTTATGATGTTTTTGCTGAAATTACGTGGATTCATGTGTAAATTGTGGGAATGAAGGACATTACAGGATTCATGTGTTAACTTGTGGGAGTGAACGTTAATATCACTGAAAACATATAAATAACGGTGTATTTTAAAGAGTGTGAGCGGTAGTTATGGGGACTCATGCGTAAATTGTGGGAAGAAACGTTAATATCGGATTCATGTGTAATTGTGGGAATAAAAGTTAATATCACTGAAAACAAGTAAAAAATGGTGTTTTTTAAGGAATGTGAACTGTAGTTATGGGGATTTATCCATAAATTGTGGGAAGGAACGTTCATATCGGATTCATGTGTAATGTGTGGGAATGAACGTTAATATCGGTTCATGTTTAAATTGTGGGAATGAATGTTAATATCACTGAAAACAAATAAATAACCGTGTATTTTAAAAGTGTGAGCAGTAGTTATGGGGATTTCTGCATAAATTGTGGGAAGGAACGTTCATATCGGATTCATGTGTAATGTGTGGGAATGAACGTTAATATCGGTTCATGTTTAAATTGTGGGAATCAATGTTAATATCACTGAAAACAAATAAATAACCGTGTATTTTAAAGAGTGTGAGCAGTAGTTATGGGGATTTCTGCATAAATTGTGGGAAGGAACGTTCATATCAGATTCATGTGTAAATTGTGGGAATGAACGTTAATATTGGCTCATGTGTAAACTGTGGGAATGAATGTTAATACCACTGACAACATATAAATAACGGTGTATTTTAAAGAGTGTGAGCAGTAGTTATGGTGACTCATGCGTAAATTGTGGCAAGGAACGTTAATATCGGATTCATGTGTAAATTGTGGGAATAAATGTTAATATCACTGAAAAACAGGGAAATAAGGGTGTTTTTTAATACCTTTTAGCTGCAGTTACATGGATTCATGCGTAAATTTTGGGAATGGGTGTCAATATCAGTGAAAAGACTTAACCAAAGATGCATTCCATATAGTTTTAGCTGTGGTTACGTGGATTAATTTGAAAACTGTGGGAATGAATGTTAATATCAGTGAAAACAAATGAATAACGATTTATTTTAAGGAGTATGAGCAGTAGTTATGGGGACTCATGCGTAAATTGTGGGAAGGAACGTTAATATCGGATTCATGTGGAAATTGTGGGAATAAATGTTAATATCACTGAAAACAAGTAAATAAGGGAGCTTTTTAATACCTTTTAGCTGGAGTAACTTGGATTCATGCGTAAATTGTGGGAATGGGTGTCAATATCAGTGAAAAGACGTAAGCAAAGATGCATTTCAAATAGTTTTAGTTGTGGTTACGTGGGTTCATTTGAAAATCGTGGGAATTAATTTTAATATCGGATTCATTGTAAATTGTGGGAATAGATGTAATTATCACTAAAAACATGTAAAAAAAGGTCTACTTTATTAAGTTTTAGCTGAAATTACGTGGATTCATGTGTAAATTGTGGGAATAAAAGTTAATATCACTGAAAACAAGTAAAAATTGGTGTTTTTTAAGGAATGTGAACTGTAGTTATGGGGATTTATCCATAAATTGTGGGAAGGAACGTTCATATCGGATTCATGTATAATGTGTGGGAATGAACGTTAATATCGGCTCATGTGTAAACTGTGGGAATGAATGTTAATACCACTGACAACATATAAATAACGGTGTATTTGAAAGAGTGTGAGCAGTAGTTATGGTGACTCATGCGTAAATTGTGGCAAGGAACGTTAATATCGGATTCATGTGTAAATTGTGGGAATAAATGTTAATATCACTGAAAAACAGGTAAATAAGGGTGTTTTTTAATACCTTTTAGCTGCAGTTACATGGATTCATGCGTAAATTTTGGGAATGGGTGTCAATATCAGTGAAAAGACTTAACCAAAGATGCATTCCATATAGTTTTGGCTGTGGTTACGTGGATTAATGTGAAAACTGTGGGAATGATTGTTAATATCACTGAAAACAAATGAATAACGGTGTATTTTAAGGAGTGTGAGCAGTAGTTATGGGGACTCATGCGTAAATTGTGGGAAGGAACGTTAATATCGGATTCATGTGGAAATTGTGGGAATAAATGTTAATATCACTGAAAACAAGTAAATAAGGGAGCTTTTTAATACCTTTTAGCTGCAGTTACTTGGATTCATGCGTAAATTGAGGGAATGGGTGTCAATATCAGTGAAAAGACGTAACCAAAGATGCATTTCAAATAGTTTTAGTTGTGGTTAATTAGGGTTCATTTGAAAATTGTGGGAATTAATTTTAATATCGGATTCATTGTAAATTGTGGGAATAGAAGTAATTATCACTAAAAACATGTAAAAAAAGGTCTACTTTATTAAGTTTTAGCTGAAATTACGTGGATTCATGTGTAAATTGTGGGAAGGAACATTAATAAGGGATTCATGCCTAAGTTGTGGGAAGGAACGTAATATCGGATTCATGTGTAAACTGTTGGAATGAGTGTCATTATCATCAGCGAAAAAGCGTAGCCAAAGATGAATTCCATAAAGTTTTAGTTGTGGTTACGTGGAGTCATTTGAAAATTGTGGGAACTTATTTTAATATCAGATTCATTGTAAATTGTGGGAATAGGTATAATTATCACTAAAATTATGTAAATAAAGTTGTACTTTATTATGTTTTTGCTGAAATTACGTGAATTCATGTGTAAATTGTGGGAATGAAGGTCATTATAGGATTCATGTGTTAACTTGTGAGAGTGAACCTTAATATCACTGAAAACATATAAATAAGGGTGTATTTTAAAGAGTGTGCGTGGTAGTTATAGTGACTCATGCGTAAATTGTGGGAAGAAACGTTAATATCGGAGTCATGTGTAAATTGTGGGAATAAAAGTTAATATCACTGAAAACAAGTAAAAAATGGTGTTTTTTAAGGAATGTCAACTGTAGTTATGGGGATTTATCCATAAATTGTGGGAAGGAACGTTAATATCGGATTCATGTGTATTGTGTGGGAATGAACGTTAATATCGGCTCATGTGTAAACTGTGGGAATGAATGTTAATATCACTGACAACAAATAAATAAGGGTGTTTTTTAATACCTTTTAGCTGCAGTTACATGGATTCAGGCGTAAATTTTGGGAATGGGTGTCAATATCAGTGAAAAGACTAAACCAAAGATGCATTCCATATAGTTTTAGCTGTGGTTACGTGGATTAATGTGAAAACTGTGGGAATGAATGTTAATATCACAGAAAACAAATGAATAACGGTGTATTTTAAGGAGTGTGAGCAGTAGTTATGGGGACTCATGCGTAAATTGTGGGAAGGAACGTTAATATCGGATTCATGTGTAAATTGTGGGAATAAATGTTAATATCACTGAAAACAAGTAAATAAGGGTGTTTTTTATAACCTTTTTGCTGCAGTTACTTGGATTCATGCGTAAATTGAGGGAATGGGTGTCAATATCAGTGAAAAGACGTAACCAAAGATGCATTTCAAATAGTTTTAGTTGTGGTTAATTAGGGTTCATTTGAAAATCGTGGGAATTAATTTTAATATCGGATTCATTGTAAATTGTGGGAATAGAAGTAATTATCACTAAAAACATGTAAAAAAAGGTCTACTTTATTATGTTTTAGCTGAAATGACGATTGAAATGAAATGAAATTGTGGGAATGAATGTTAATATCACGGAGAACAGGTAAATAGGGGTGTGTTTTAATACCTTTTAGCTGCCGTTACATGGATTCAAGTGTAAATTGTGGGAATGGGTATCAATATCAATGAAAAGACGTAACCAAAGATGCATTCCATATAGTTTTAGTTGTGGTTACGTGGATTCATTTGAAAATCGTGAGAATTAATTTTAGTATCGGATTCATAGTAAAATGTGGTAATATTTCTTATTATCACTAAGAACAAGTAAATATAGGTGCAATTTAATTTGTTTTAGTTGAAATTGAAGTAATGAAGTAATGAAGTAAATTTTACCCACAGTTTTCTACTGACATAATCCTGTTATGTACAGCTTGCTCAACTGTGAACAACGTATGAAACAATTTTCAATTAAAATTCAATAAAACAATTAGTATCATCGGTTTATTTAGCTACTATTTTTATTTTAAGATATTAAAAACAAGGTAAAAACGCTTTGTCTAAATATTTACATATTTACAGGTGTAATTTGTTTTAAAAATTGGCCTGGTGTGTTGTCATTAAAAACGATTTCAACTGAGTTTTAAATGCATCTTTTTCTTGAGTCGTTCTAATATGTGATGGTAGACTTTTCCATACTTTTGGACCTGCTCTTGAGAATGCCTTTTCTCCATGTTTTGTTTTACACGTTGGAATTTTGAGTTGCATGGTGCGCTCATTGAGCACCTCAATTTTATTTTTTAGAGATATTGGGGCACAACCCCAAACACAGTGATGTACAATCAAAGAAGTTTTAAAAAGTATTCTCTCGCGCACAGGTAACCAATGGAGCTCATTAAACAATGGGGAAAGGGGCTTCCTATCAAATTTTCGCCTATTGAATACAATTCGAATAGCTGTATTTTGGACCGACTGAAGTCTTTTAATGAGCTTTGAATTTACATTGAAAAGAAGTGAATTGCAATAATCTAGCTTTGATGAAACAAGTGATGTTATTAATGTATTAAGAAATTCCTTGGGTAAAAAACATTTTATTTTAGCGATGTTGCGTAGAATGGAGTAACAATCAGCAACAACCTTATTTATGTGTTGCTCAAATTCAAGACTTTGATCCATAACAACCCCAAGATTTCTAGCATGTTCAACGAACCTAATGGATTTGCCATCGTTTATGATTCCATTGATTTTGATATTAAAGCGTACAGCCTCGGGGCCTAGAAGTAAAATTTTTGTCTTAGTTTTGTTTAATTTAAGAAAATTGGTGCTCATCCAGTTTGATACAATGGAGAGGCAGCTGTCAATACCTTTTGTTAGGATATTAGCTTAAAAAATTGGATGAAAGGACTTGAAGAGCTGATGATCATCTCATGTGTAAATTACGTGGACTCATGTGTAAATTGTGGGAGTGAACGTTATTATGGGATTCATGCGTAAGTTGTGGGAAGGAACGGTAATATCGGATTCATGTGTAAACTGTTGGAATGAGTGTCATTATCATCAGTGAAAAAGGGTAACCAAAGATGAATTCCATAAAGCTTTAGTTGTTGTTACGTGGAGTCATTTGAAAATTGTGGGAATTAATTTTAATATCGGATTCATTGTAAATTGTGGGAATAGATGTAATTATGATTGAAAACATGTAAATAAAGTTGTACTTTATGATGTTTTTGCTGAAATTACGTGGATTCATGTGTAAATTGTGGGAATGAAGGTCATTATAGGATTCATGTGTTAACTTGTGGGAGTGAACGTTAATATCACTGAAAACATATAAATAACGGTGTATTTTAAAGAGTGTGAGCGGTAGTTAAGGGGACTAATGCGTAAATTGTGGGAAGAAACGTTAATATCGGATTCATGTGTAAATTGTGGGAATAAAAGTTGATATCACTGAAAACAAGTAAAAAATGGTGTTTTTTAAGGAATGTGAACTGTAGTTATGGGGATTTATCCATAAATTGTGGGAAGGAACGTTCATATCGGATTCATGTGTAATGTGTGGGAATGAACGTTAATATCGGTTCATGTTTAAATTGTGGGAATGAATGTTAATATCACTGAAAACAAATAAATAACCGTGTATTTTAAAGAGTGTGAGCAGTAGTTATGGGGATTTCTGCATAAATTGTGGGAAGGAACGTTCATATCGGATTCATGTGTAATGTGTGGGAATGAAAGTTAATATCGGTTAATGTTTAAATTGTGGGAATGAATGTTAATATCACTGAAAACAAATAAATAACCGTGTATTTTAAAGAGTGTGAGCAGTAGTTATGGGGATTTCTGCATAAATTGTGGGAAGGAACGTTCATATCGGATTCATGTGTAAATTGTGGGAATGAACGTTAATATCGGCTCATGTGTAAACTGTGGGAATGAATGTTAATATCACTGACAACATATAAATAACGCTGTATTTTATAGAGTGTGAGCAGTAGTTATGGTGGCTCATGCGTAAATTGTGGGAAGGAACGTTAATATCGGATTCATGTGTAAATTGTGGGAATAAATATTAATATCACTGAAAACAAGTAAATAAGGGTGTTTTTTAATACCTTTTAGCTGCAGTTACATGGATTCATGCGTAAATTTTGGGAATGGGTGTCAATATCAGTGAAAAGACTTAACCAAAGATGCATTCCATATAGTTTTAGCTGGGGTTACGTGGATTAATGTGAAAACTGTGGGAATGAATGTTAATATCACTGAAAACAAATGAATAACGGTGTATTTTAAGGAGTGTGAGCAGTAGTTATGGGGACTCATGCGTAAAATGTGGGAAGGAACGTTAATATCGGATTCATGTGTAAATTGTGGGAATAAATGTTAATATCACTGAAAACAAGTAAACAAGGGTGTTTTTTAATACCTTTTAGCTGCCGTCATATGGATTCAAGCGTAAATTGTGGGAATGGGTATCAATATCAATGAAAAGACGTAACCAAAGATGCATTCCATATAGTTTAAGCTGTGGTTACGTGGATTCATTTGAAAGTTGTGGGAATGAACGTTATTATGGAATTCATGCGTATGTTGTGGGAAGGAACGTTAATATCGGATTCTTGTGTAAACTGTTGGTAAGAGTGTCATTATCATCAGTGAAAAAGGGTAACCAAAGATTAATTCCATGAAGTTTGAGTTGTTGTTACGTGGAGTCATTTGGAAATTGTGGGAATTGATTTTAATATCGGATTCATTGTAAATTGTGGGAATAGATGTAATTATGATTGAAAACATGTGAATAAAGGTCTACTTTATTATGTTTTAGCTGAAACTACGTGGATTCATGTGTAAATTGTGGGAAAAAACGTTACTATCGGATTCATGTGTAAATTCTGGGAATGAAAGTTAATATGGGATTAATGTGTATATTGTTGGAAAGAGCATTAATATCGGATTCATTTTTAAATTCTGGGAATGAATGTTAATATCACGGAGAACAGGTAAGTAGGGGTGTATTTTAATACCTTTTAGCTGCCGTTACATGGATTCAAGCGTAAATTGTGGGAATGGGTATCAATATCAATGAAAAGACGTAACGAAAGATGCATTCAATATAGTTTTAGCTGTGGATACGGGGATTCATTTGAAAGTTGTGGGAATGAATTTTAATTTCGGATTCATTGTAAAATGTGGTAATATTTCTTTTTATCACTAAGAACAAGTAAATAAAGGTGCAATTTAATTTTTTTTATTTAGTTGAAATTACATGGACTCATGTGTAAATTGTGGGAATGAACGTTATTATGGAATTCATGCGTATGTTGTATGAAGGAACGTTAATATCGGATTCTTGTGCAAATTCTTGGAATGAGTGTCATTATCATCAGTGAAAAAGGGTAACCAAAGATGAATTCCATGAAGTTTTAGTTGTTGTTACGTGGAGTCATTTGAAAATTGTGGGAATTAATTTTAATATCGGATTCATTGTAAATTCTGGGAATAGATGTAATTATGATTGAAAACATGTAAATAAAGGTCCACTTTATTATGTTTTAGCTGAAATTACGTGGATTCATGTGTAAATTGTGGGAATGAGTAACAATATCATCAGTGAAAAGAGGTAACCAAAGATGCCTTCCAATTAGTTTTAGCTGTGCTTCCGTGGATTCATTTGAAAATTGTGGGAATTAATTATAATATCGGATTCATTGTAAATTGTGGGAATAGATGTAATTATTACTAAAAACATATAAATATAATTGTACTTTATTATGTTTTAGCTGAATTTACGTGGATTCATGTGTAAATTGTGGGAATGAATGTTATTATCACTGAAAACAAGTAAAAAGGGGAGTATTTTAATACTTTTTAGCTGCCGTCACATGGATTCAAGCGTAATTGTGGGAATGGGTATCAATATCAATGAAAAGACGTAACCAAAGATGCATTCCATATAGTTTTAGCTGTGGTTACGTGGATTCATTTGAAACTTGTGGTAATGAATATTCATTTCGGATTCATTGTAAAATGTGGTAATATTTCTTTTCATCACTAAGAACAAGTAAATAAAGGTGCAATTTAATTTTTTTTATTTAGTTGAAATTACATGGACTCATGTGTAAATTGTGGGAATGAACGTAATTATGGAATTCATGCGTAAGTTGTGGGAAGGAACGTTAATATCGGATTCATGTGTAAATTGTTGGAATGAGTGTCATTATCATCAGTGAAAAAGGGTAACGAAAGATGAATTCCATAAAGCTTTAGTTGTTGTTACGTGGAGTCTTTTGAAAAATGTGGGAATTAATTTTAATATCGGATTCATGGTAAATTGTGGGAATAGATGTAATTATGATTGAAAACATGTAAATAAAGGTCCACTTTCTTATGTTTTAGCTGAAATTACATGGATTCATGTGTAAATTGTAGGAATGAGAAACAATATCATCAGTGAAAAGAGGTAACCAAAGATGCCTTCTAATTAGTTTTAGCTGTGCTTACGTGGATTCATTTGAAAATTGTGGGAATTAATTATAATATCAGATTCATTATAAATTGTGGGAATAGATGTAATTATTACTAAAAACATGTAAATATAATTGTACTTTATTATGTTTTAGCTGAATTTAAGTGGATTGATGTGTAAATTGTGGGAATGAATGTTATTATCACTGAAAACAAGTAAAAAGGGGAGTATTTTAATACTTTTTAGCTGCCGTCACATGGGTTCAAGCGTAAATTGTGGGAATGGGTATCAATATCAATGAAAAGACGTAACCAAAGATGCATTCCATATAGTTTTAGCTGTGGTTACGTGGATTCATTTGAAACTTGTGGGAATGAATATTCATTTCGGATTCATTGTAAAATGTGGTAATATTTCTTTTCATCACTAAGAACAAGTAAATAAAGGTGCAATTTAATTTGTTTTAGTTGAAATTACGTGGACTCATGTGTAAATTGTGGGAGTGAACGTTATTATGGGATTCATGCGTAAGTTGTGGGAAGGAACGCTAATATCGGATTCATGTGTAAATTGTGGGAATAAATGTTAATATCACTGAAAACAAGTAAATAAGGATGTTTTTTAATACCTTTTAGCTGCAGTTACATGGATTCATGCGTAAATTGTGGGAATGGTTGTCAATATCAGTGAAAGAACGTAACCAAAGATGCATTTCATTAAGTTTTAGTTGTGGTTACGTGGATTCATTTGAAAGTTGTGGGAATGAATATTCATTTCGGATTCATTGTAAAATGTGGTAATATTTCTTTTCATCACTAAGAACAAGTAAATAAAGGTGCAATTTAATTTTTTTTATTTAGTTGAAATTACATGGACTCATGTGTAAATTGTGGGAATGAACGTAATTATGGAATTCATGCGTAAGTTGTGGGAAGGAACGTTAATATCGGATTCATGTGTAAATTGTTGGAATGAGTGTCATTATCATCAGTGAAAAAGGGTAACGAAAGATGAATTCCATAAAGCTTTAGTTGTTGTTACGTGGAGTGTTTTGAAAAATGTGGGAATTAATTTTAATATCGGATTCATGGTAAATTGTGGGAATAGATGTAATTATGATTGAAAACATGTAAATAAAGGTCCACTTTATTATGTTTTAGCTGAAATTACATGGATTCATGTGTAAATTGTAGGAATGAGAAACAATATCATCAGTGAAAAGAGGTAACCAAAGATGCCTTCTAATTAGTTTTAGCTGTGCTTGCGTGGATTCATTTGAAAATTGTGGGAATTAATTATAATATCAGATTCATTCTAAATTGTGGGAATAGATGTAATTATTACTAAAAACATGTAAATATAATTGTACTTTATTATGTTTTAGCTGAATTTACGTGGATTGATGTGTAAATTGTGGGAATGAATGTTATTATCACTGAAACAAGTAAATAGGGGTGTATTTTAATACTTTTTAGCTGCAGTTACATGGATTCAAGCGTGAATTGTGGGAATGGGTATCAATATCAATGAAAAGACGTAACCAAAGATGCATTCCATATAGTTTTAGCTGTCGCTACGTGGATTCATTTGAAAGTTGTGGGAATGAATTTTAATTTCGGATTCATTGTAAAATGTGGTAATATTTCTTATTATCACTAAGAACAAGTAAATAAAGGTGCAATTTAATTTGTTTTAGTTGAAATTACCTGGACTCATGTGTAAATTGTGGGAGTGAACGTTATTGTGGGATTCATGCGTAACTTGTGGGAAGGAACGTTAATATCAGATTCATTTGTAAACTGTTGGAATGAGTGTCATTATCATCAGTGAAAAAGGGTAACGAAAGATGAATTCCATAAAGCTTTAGTTGTGGTTACGTGGAGTCCTTTGAAAATTGTGGGAATTAATTTTAATATCGGATTCATTGTAAATTGTGGGAATAGATGTAATTATGATTGAAAACATGTAAATAAAGGTCTACTTAATTATGTTTTAGCTGAAATTACGTGGATTCATGTGTAAATTGTGGGAAAAAACGTTACTATCGGATTCATGTGTAAATTCTGGGAATGAATGTTAATATCACTGACAACATAAAAATAACGGTGTATTTTAAAGAGTGTGAGCAGTAGTTATGGTGACTCATGCGTAAATTGTGGGAAGGAACGTTAATATCGGATTCATGTGTAAATTGTGGGAATAAAGGGTTATATCACTGAAAACAAGTAAATAGGGGTGTATTTTAATACCTTTTAGCTGCAGTTACATGGATTCATGCGTAAATTTTTGGAATGGGTGTCAATATCAATGAAAAGACTTAACCAAAGATGCATTCCATATAGTTTTAGCTGTGGTTACGTGGATTAATGTGAAAACTGTGGGAATGAATGTTAATATCACTGAAAACAAATGAATAACGGTGTATTTTAAGGAGTGTGAGCAGTAGTTATGGGGACTCATGCGTAAATTGTTGGAAGGAACGTTAATATCGGATTCATGTGTAAATTGTGGGAATAAATGTTAATATCACTGAAAACAAGTAAACAAGGGTGTTTTTTAATACCTTTTAGCTGCAGTTACTTGGATTCATGCATAAATTGTGGGAATGGGTGTCAATATCAGTGAAAAGACGTAACCAAAGATGCATTCCAAATAGTTTTAGTTGCGGTTACGTGGGTTCATTTGAAAATCGTGGGAATTAATTTTAATATCGGATTCATTGTAAATTGTGGGAATAGATGTAATTATCACTAAAAACATGTAAAAAAAGGTCTACTTTATTATGTTTTAGCTGAAATGACGTGGATTCATGTGTAAATGGTGGGAAAAAACGTTACTATCGGATTCATGTGTAAATTCTGGGAATGAAAGTTAATATGGGATTAATGTGTATATTGTTGGAAAGAACATTAATATCGGATTCATTTTTAAATTCTGGGAATGAATGTTAATATCACGGAGAACAGGTAAGTAGGGGTGTATTTTAATACCTTTTAGCTGCCGTTACATGGATTCAAGCGTAAATTGTGGGAATGGGTATCAATATCAATGAAAAGACGTAACGAAAGATGCATTCAATATAGTTTTAGCTGTGGTTACGGGGATTCATTTGAAAGTTGTGGGAATGAATTTTAATTTCGGATTCATTGTAAAATGTGGTAATATTTCTTTTTATCACTAAGAACAAGTAAATAAAGGTGCAATTTAATTTTTTTTTATTTAGTTGAAATTACATGGACTCATGTGTAAATTGTGGGAATGAACGTTATTATGGAATTCATGCGTATGTTGTATGAAGGAACGTTAATATCGGATTCTTGTGCAAACTCTTGGAATGAGTGTCATTATCATCAGTGAAAAAGGGTAACCAAAGATGAATTCCATGAAGTTTTAGTTGTTGTTACGTGGAGTCATTTGAAAATTGTGGGAATTAATTTTAATATCGGATTCATTGTAAATTGTGGGAATGGATGTAATTATGATTGAAAACATGTAAATAAAGGTCTACTTTATTATGTTTTAACTGAAATTACGTGGATTCATGTGTAAATTGTGGGAATGAGTAACATTATCATCAGTTAAAAGAGGTAAACAAAGATGCCTTTCAATTAGTTTTAGCTGGGCTTACGTGGATTCATTTGAAAATTGTGGGAATTAATTATAATATCGGATTCATTGTAAATTGTGGGAATAGATGTAATTATTACTAAAAACATATAAATATAATTGTACTTTATTATGTTTTAGCTGAATTTACGTGGATTCATGTGTAAATTGTGGGAATGAATGTTATTATCACTGAAAACAAGTAAAAAGGGGTGTATTTTAATACTTTTTAGCTGCCGTCACATGGATTCAAGCGTAAATTGTGGGAATGGGTATCAATATCAATGAAAAGACGTAACCAAAGATGCGTTCCATATAGTTTTAGCTGTGGTTACGTGGATTCATTTGAAACTTGTGGGAATGAATATTCATTTCGGATTCATTGTAAAATGTGGTAATATTTCTTTTCATCATTAAGAACAAGTAAATAAAGGTGCAATTTAATTTTTTTTATTTAGTTGAAATTACATGGACTCATGGTGTAAATTGTGGGAATGAACGTAATTATGGAATTCATGCGTAAGTTGTGGGAAGGAACGTTAATATCGGATTCATGTGTAAATTGTTGGAATGAGTGTCATTATCATCAGTGAAAAAGGGTAACGAAAGATGAATTCCATAAAGCTTTAGTTGTTGTTACGTGGAGTCTTTTGAAAATGTGGGAATTAATTTTAATATCGGATTCATGGTAAATTGTGGGAATAGATGTAATTATGATTGAAAACATGTAAATAAAGGTCCACTTTATTATGTTTTAGCTGAAATTACATGGATTCATGTGTAAATTGTAGGAATGAGAAACAATATCATCAGTGAAAAGAGGTAACCAAAAATGCCTTCCAATTAGTTTTAGCTGTGCTTACGTGGAATCATTTGAAAATTGTGGGAATTAATTATAATATCAGATTCATTCTAAATTGTGGGAATAGATGTAATTATTACTAAAAACATGTAAATATAATTGTACTTTATTATGTTTTAGCTGAATTTACGTGGATTGATGTGTAAATTGTGGGAATGAATGATATTATCACTGAAAACAAGTAAATAGGGGTGTATTTTAATACTTTTTAGCTGCAGTTACATGGATTCAAGCGTGAATTGTGGGAATGGGTATCGATATCAATGAAAAGACGTAACCAAAGATGCATTCCATATAGTTTTAGCTGTCGCTACGTGGATTCATTTGAAAGTTGTGGGAATGAATTTTAATTTCGGATTCATTGTAAAATGTGGTAATATTTCTTATTATCACTAAGAACAAGTAAATAAAGGTGCACTTTAATTTGTTTTAGTTGAAATTACGTGGACTCATGTGTAAATTGTGGGAGTGAACGTTATTGTGGGATTCATGCGTAAGTTGTGGGAAGGAACGTTAATATCAGATTCATTTGTAAACTGTTGGAATGAGTGTCATTATCATCAGTGAAAAAGGGGAACGAAAGATGAATTCCATAAAGATTTAGTTGTGGTTACGTGGAGTCATTTGAAAATTGTGGGAATTAATTTTAATATCGGATTCATTGTAAATTGTGGGAATAGATGTAATTATGATTGAAAACATGTAAATAAAGGTCTACTTAATTATGTTTTAGCTGAAATTACGTGGATTCATGTGTAAATTGTGGGAAAAAACGTTACTATCGGATTCATGTGTAAATTCTGGGAATGAATGTTAATATCACTGACAACATAAAAATAACCGTGTATTTTAAAGAGTGTGAGCAGTAGTTATGGTGGCTCATGCGTAACTTGTGGGAAGGAACGTTAATATCGGATTCATGTGTAAATTGTGGGAATAAAGGGTTATATCACTGAAAACAAGTAAATAAGGGTGTTTTTTAATACCTTTTAGCTGCAGTTACATGGATTCATGCGTAAATTTTGGGAATGGGTGTCAATATCAGTGGAAAGACTTAACCAAAGATGCATTCCATATAGTTCTAGCTGTGGTTACGTGGATTAATTTGAAAACTGTGGGAATGAATGTTAATATCACTGAAAACAAATAAATAACGGTGTATTTTAAGTACTGTGAACAGTAGTTATGGGGACTCATGCGTAAATTGTGGGAAGGAACGTTAATATCGGATTCATGTGTAAATTGTGGGAATAAATGTTAATATCACTGAAAACAAGTAAATAAGGGTGTTTTTTAATACCTTTTAGCTGCAGTTACTTGGATTCATGCGTAAATTGTGGCAATGGGTGTCAATATCAGTGAATAGACGTAACCAAAGATGCATTTCAAATTGTTTTACTTGTGGTTACGTGGGTTCATTTGAAAATCGTGGGAATTAATTTTAATATCGGATTCATTGAAAATTGTGGGAATAGATGTAATTATCACTAAAAACATGTAAATTAGGGTCTAATTTATTATGTTTTAGCTGAAAGTACGTGGATTCATGTGTAAATTGTGGGAAAAAACGTTACTATCGGATTCATGTGTAAATTCTGGGAATGAAAGTTAATATGGGATTCATGTGTAATTTGTTGGAAAGAACATTAATATCGGATTCATTTTTAAATTGTGGGAATGAATGTTAATATCACGAAGAACAGGTAAATAGGGGTGTATTTTAATACCTTTTAGCGGCTGTTACATGGATTCAAGCGTAAATTGTGGGAATGGGTATCAATATCAATGAAAAGACGTAACCAAAGATGCATTCCATACAGTTTTAGCTCTGGTTACGTGGATTCATTTGAAAGTTGTGGGAATGAATTTTAATTTCGGATTCATTGTAAAATGTGGAAACTTTTCTTATTATCTCTAAGAACAAGTAAATAAAGGTGCAATTTAATTTTTTTTTATTTAGTTGAAATTACGTGGACTCATGTGTAAATTGTGGGAATGAACGTTATTATGGAATTCATGCGCATGTTGTGGGAAGGAACGTTAATATCGGATTCTTGTGTAAGCTGTTGGAAAGAGTGTCATTATCATCAGTGAAAAAGGGTAACGAAAGATGAATTCCATAAAGCTTTAGTTGTGGTTACGTGGAGTCATTTGAAAATTGTGGGAATTAATTTTAATATCGGATTCATGTGTAAATTGTGGGAATGAGTAACATTATCATCAGTTAAAAGAGGTAAACAAAGATGCCTCTCAATTAGTTTTAGCTGGGCTTACGTGGATTCATTTGAAAATTGTGGGAATTAATTATAATATCGGATTCATTGTAAATTGTGGGAATAGATGTAATTATTACTAAAAACATGTAAATATAATTGTACTTTATTATGTTTTAGCTGAATTTACGTGGATTCATGTGTAAATTGTGGGAATGAATGTTATTATCACTGAAAACAAGTAAATAGGGGTGTATTTTAATACTTTTTAGCTGCAGTTACATGGATTCAAGCGTGAATTGTGGGAATGGGTATCAATATCAATGAAAAGACGTAACCAAAGATGCATTTCATATAGTTTTAGCTGTCGTTACGTGGATTCATTTGAAAGTTGGGGGAATGAATTTTAATTTCGGATTCATTGTAAAATGTGGTAATATTTCTTATTATCACTAAGAACAAGTAAATAAAGGTGCAATTTAATTTGTTTTAGTTGAAATTACGTGGACTCATGTGTAAATTGTGGGAGTGAACGTTATTATTGGATTCATGCGTAAGTTGTGGGAAGGAACGTTAATATCGGATTCATTTGTAAACTGTTGGAATGAGTGTCATTATCATCAGTGAAAAAGGGTAACGAAAGATGAATTCCATAAAGCTTTAGTTGTGGTTACGTGGAGTCATTTGAAAATTGTGGGAATTAATTTTAATATCGGATTCATTGTAAATTGTGGGAATAGATGTAATTATGATTGAAAACATGTAAATAAAGGTCTACTATATTATGTTTTAGCTGAAATTACGTGGATTCATGTGTAAATTGTGGGAATGAAGGTAATTATAGGATTCATGTGTTAACTTGTGGGAGTGAACGTTAATATCACTGAAAACATATAAATAACGGTGTATTTTAAAGAGTGTGAGCAGTAGTTATGGGGACTCATGCGTAAATTGTGGGAAGAAATGTTAATATCGGATTCTCGGGTAAATTGTGGGAATAAATGCTAATATCACTGAAAACAAGTAAAAAATGGTGTTTTTTAAGGAATGTTAACTGTAGTTATGGAGATTTATCCATAAATTGTGGGAAGGAACGTTCATATCGGATTCATGTGTAAATTCTGGGAATGAAAGTTAATATGGGGTTCATGTGTAAATTGTTGGAAAGAACATTAATATCGGATACATTTTTAAATTGTGGGAATGAATGTTAATATCACTGAAAACAAATAAATAACCGTGTATTTTAAAAAGTGTGAGCAGTAGTTATGGGGATTTATGCATCAATTGTGGGAAGGAACGTTCATATCGGATTCATGTGTAAATTGTGGGAATGAACGTTAATATCGGAATCATGTTTAAATTGTGGGAAAGAATGTTAATATCACTGAAAAAAAGTAAATATAGGTGTGTTTTAATACCTTTTAGCTGCAGTTGCAGTGATTCAAGCGTAAATTGTGGGAATGGGTATCAATATCAATGAAAAGACGTAACCAAAGATACCTTCCATGTAGTTTCAGCTGTGGTTACGTGGATTCTATTGAAAGTTGTGGGAATTAATTTTAATATCGGATTCATTGTAAAATGTGGAAATGGATGTTAATATCACTGAAAACAAGTAAATAAGGGTGTTTTTAAGGAGTGTGAACTGTAGTTATGGGGATTTATGCATAAATTGTGGGAAGAAACGTTCATTTCGGATTCATTTGTAAAGTGTGGGAATGAACGTTAATATCGGATTCATGTTTAAATTGTGGGAATGAATGTTAATATCGGATTCATGTGTAAATTGTGGGAATAAATGTTAATATCACTGAAAACAAGTAAATAAGGGTGTTTTTTAATACCTTTTAGCTGCAGTTACTTGGATTCATGCGTAATTTGTGGGAATGGGTGTCAACATTAGTGAATAGACGTAACCAAAGATGCATTCCATATAGTTTTAGCTCTGGTTAGGTGATTTTATTTGCAAGTTGTGGGAATGAATTTTAATTTCGGATTCATTGTAAAATGTGGTAGTATTTCTTATTATCACTAAGAACAAGTAAATAAAGGTGCAATTTAATTTTTTTTATTTAGTTGAAATTACGTGGACTCATGTGTAAATTGTGGGAATGAACGTTATTATGGAAGTCATGCGTATGTTGTGGGAAGGAACGTTAATATCGGATTCTTGTGTAAACTGTTGGAAAGAGTGTCATTATCATCAGTGAAAAAGGGTAACCAAAGATGAATTCCATGAAGTTTTAGTTGTTGTTACGTGGAGTCATTTGAAAATTGTGGGAATTAGTTATAATATCGGATTCTTTGTGAATTGTGGGAATCGATGTAATTATCACTAAAAGCATGTAAATAAAGTTGTACCTTATTATGTTTTAGCTGAATTTACGTGGATTCATGTGTAAATTGTAGGAATGGGTGTCAATATCAGTGAAAAGACGTAACCAAAGATGCATTCCACATAGTTTTAGCTGTGGTTATGTTGATTAATTTGAAAATCGTGGGAATTAATTTTAACATCGGATACATTGTAAATTGTGGAAATAGATGTTAATATCACTGAAAACAAGTAAATAAGGGTGTTTTTAAGGAGTGTGAACTGTAGTTATGGGGATTTATGCATAAATTGTGGGAAGAAATGTTCAGATGGGATTTATCTGTAAATTGTGGGAATGAACGATAATATCGGATTCATGTTTAAATTGTGGGAATGAATGTTAATATCACTGAAAACAAATAAATAACGGTGTATTTTAAAGAGTGTGAACAGTAGTTCTGGGGATTTATGCATAAATTGTGGGAATGAACGTTAACATTGGATTCATGTTTAAATTGTGGGAATGAATGTTAATATCGCTGAAAACAAATAAATGAGTGTGTTTTTTAATACCTTTTAGCTGCAGTTACATGGATTCATGCGTAAATTGTGGGAATGGGTGTCAATATCAGTGAAAAGACGTAACCAAAGATGCATTCCACATTGTTTTAGCTGTGGTTACGTTGATTCATTTGAAAATTGTGGGAATTAATTTTAATATCGGATTCATTGTAAATTGTGGGAATAGATGTAATTATGATTGAAAACATGTAAATAAAGGTCTATTTTATTATGTTTTAGCTGAAATTACGTGGATTCATGTGTAAATTGTGGGAAGGAACATTAATATGGGATTCATGCGTAAGTTGTGGGAAGGAACGTTATTATCGGATTCATGTGTAAAGTGTGGTAATGAACGTTAATATCGGATTCATGTTTAAATTGCGGGAATGAATGTTAATATCACTGAAAACAAATAAATAACCGTGTATTTTAAAAAGTGTGGGCAGGAGTTATGGGGATTTATGCATAAATTGTGGGAAGGAACGTTCATATCGGTTTCATGTGTAAATTGTGGGAATGAACGTTAATATCGGAATCATGTTTAAATTGTGGGAATGAATGTTAATATCACAGAAAAGAAGTAAATATAGGTGTGTTTTAATACTTTTTAGCTGCAGTTACATGGATTCAAGCGTAAATTGTGGGAATGGGTATCAATATCAATGAAAAGACGTAACCAAAGATGCATTCCATATAGTTTTAGCTGTGGTTACGTGGGTTCATTTGAAAGTTGTGGGAATGAATTTTAATATCGGATTCATTGTAAAATGTGGTGATATATCTTATTATCACTAAAAACAAGTAAATAAAGGTGCAATTTAATTTTTTTTTATTTAGTTGAAATTACGTGGACTCATGTGTAAATTGTGGGAATGAACGTTATTATGGAATTCGTGCGTATGTTGTGGGAAGGAACGTTAATATCGGATTTATGTCTAAAATGTGGGAATGAATGTTAGCTAATATTACAGAAACCCAGTAAATAAGGGGATGTTTTAAATACTGTGTGCTGTAGTTATCTGGGTTCATACGTAACTTATGGGCAGGAACTTTAATATCGGATTCAGGTTTAAATTGTGAGAATGGGTATCAATATGAATGAAAAGACGTAACCAAAGATGCATTCCATATAGTTTTAGCTGTGGTTATGTGGATTCATTTGAAAGTTGTGGGAATGAATTTTAATATCGGATTCATTGTAAAATGTTGTGATATATCTTATTATCAATAAAAACAAGTAAATAAAGGTGCACTTTAATTTGTTTTAGATGAAATTACGTCAACTCATGTGTAAATTGTGGGAATGAACGTTATTATGGGATTCATGCGTAAGTTGTGGGAAGAAACGTTAATAACGGCTCATGTGTAAATTGTGGGAATGGGTGTCAATATCCTGGAAAGACTTAACCAAAGATGCATTCCACATAGTTTTAGCTGTGGTTACGTGGATTAATTTGAAAACTGTGGGAATGAATGTTAATATCACTGAAAACAAATCAATAACGGTGTATGTTAAGGAGTGTGAGCAGTAGTTATGGGGACACATGCGTAAATTGTGGGAAGGAACGTTAATATCGGATTCATGTGTAATTTGTGGGAATAAATGTAATTATGATTGAAAACATGTAAATAAAGGTCTATTTTATTATGTTTTAGCTGAAATTACGTGGATTCATGTGTAAATTGTGGGAAGGAACATTAATATGGGATTCATGCGTAAGTTGTGGGAAGGAACGTTATTATCGGATTCATGTGTAAAGTGTGGTAATGAACGTTAATATCGGATTCATGTTTAAATTGCGGGAATGAATGTTAATATCACTGAAAACAAATAAATAACCGTGTATTTTAAAAAGTGTGGGCAGGAGTTATGGGGATTTATGCATAAATTGTGGGAAGGAACGTTCATATCGGTTTCATGTGTAAATTGTGGGAATGAACGTTAATATCGGAATCATGTTTAAATTGTGGGAATGAATGTTAATATCACAGAAAAGAAGTAAATATAGGTGTGTTTTAATACTTTTTAGCTGCAGTTACATGGATTCAAGCGTAAATTGTGGGAATGGGTATCAATATCAATGAAAAGACGTAACCAAAGATGCATTCCATATAGTTTTAGCTGTGGTTACGTGGGTTCATTTGAAAGTTGTGGGAATGAATTTTAATATCGGATTCATTGTAAAATGTGGTGATATATCTTATTATCACTAAAAACAAGTAAATAAAGGTGCAATTTAATTTTTTTTATTTAGTTGAAATTACGTGGACTCATGTGTAAATTGTGGGAATGAACGTTATTATGGAATTCGTGCGTATGTTGTGGGAAGGAACGTTAATATCGGATTTATGTCTAAAATGTGGGAATGAATGTTAGCTAATATTACCGAAACCCAGTAAATAAGGGGATGTTTTAAATACTGTGTGCTGTAGTTATCTGGGTTCATACGTAACTTATTGGCAGGAACTTTAATATCGGATTCAGGTTTAAATTGTGAGAATGGGTATCAATATGAATGAAAAGACGTAACCAAAGATGCATTCCATATAGTTTTAGCTGTGGTTATGTGGATTCATTTGAAAGTTGTGGGAATGAATTTTAATATCGGATTCATTGTAAAATGTTGTGATATATCTTATTATCAATAAAAACAAGTAAATAAAGGTGCACTTTAATTTGTTTTAGATGAAATTACGTCAACTCATGTGTAAATTGTGGGAATGAACGTTATTATGGGATTCATGCGTAAGTTGTGGGAAGAAACGTTAATAACGGCTCATGTGTAAATTGTGGGAATGGGTGTCAATATCCTGGAAAGACTTAACCAAAGATGCATTCCACATAGTTTTAGCTGTGGTTACGTGGATTAATTTGAAAACTGTGGGAATGAATGTTAATATCACTGAAAACAAATCAATAACGGTGTATGTTAAGGAGTGTGAGCAGTAGTTATGGGGACACATGCGTAAATTGTGGGAAGGAACGTTAATATCGGATTCATGTGTAATTTGTGGGAATAAATGTTAATATCACTGAAAACAAGTAAATAGGGGTGGTTTTTAATACCTTTTAGCTGCAGCTACTTGGATTCATGCGTAAATTGTGAGAATGGGTGTCAATATCAGTGAATAGACGTAACCAAAGATGCATTTCAAATAGTTTTAGTTGTGGTTACGTGGGTTCATTTGAAAAACGTGGGAATTAATTTTAATATCGGATTCATTGTAAATTGTGGGAATAGGTGTAATTATCACTAAAAACATGTAAATAAAGGTCTACTTTATTATGTTTTAGCTGAAATTACGTGCATTCATGTGTAAATTGTGGGAATGAACGTTATTACCAGATTCATGTGTAAATTCTGGGAATGAAAGTTAATATGGGATTCATGTGTAAATTGTTGGAATGAACGTTAATATCGGATTTATGTTAAAATTTGGGGAATTAGTGTTAATATCACTAAAAACCAGTAAATATGGGTTTGTTTTAAATAGTGTGTGCTGTAGTTATGGGGATTCTTGCGGAAATTGTGGGAAGGAACATTAATATCGAATTCATGTTTGGGATTGAATGTTAATATCACGGAGAACAGGTAAATAAGGGAGTATTTTAATACCATTTAGCTGCCGTTACATGGAATCACGTGTAAATTGTGGGAATGAACGCTAATATTGGATTGATGTTTAATTTGTGGGAATGGATGCTAATATCACTGAAAACAAGTAAAGAAGGGTGTATTTTAATACGTTTTAGCTGTATTTACATGGATTCATGCGCAAATTGTCGGAATGGGTGTAAATATCATCAGTGAAAAGAGGTAACCAAAGATGGCTTCCAATTAGTTTTAGCTGTGCTTACGTGGATTCATTTCAAAATTGTGGGAATTAATTATAATATCGGATTCATTGTAAATTGTGGGAATAGATGTAATTATCACTAAAAGCATATAAATAAAGTGGTACCTTATTATGTTTTAGCTGAATTTACGTGGATTCATGTGTAAATTGTGGGAATGAACGTTATTACCGGATTCATGTGTTAACTTGTGGGAGTGAACGTTAATATCACTGAAAACATATAAATAACGGTGTATTTTAAGGAGGGTGAGCAGTAGTTATGGGGACTCATGCGTAAATTGTGGGAAGAAACGTTAATATCGGATTCATGTGCAAATTGTGGGAAGGAACGTTAATATCGAACTCATGTGTAAATTGTGAAAATAAATGTTAATATCACTGAAAACAAGTAAATAAGGGTGTTTTTAATACCTTTTAGCTGCAGTTTCTGAGATTCTTGCGTAAATTGTGGGAAAGGTTGTTAATATCAGTGAAAAGGCGTAACCAAAGATGCATTCCATATAGTTTTAGTTGTGGTTACGTGGATTCATTTGAAAATCGTGAGAATCTATTTTAGTATCGGATTCATTGTAAATTGTGGGAATAGATGTAATTATCACTAAAAACATGTAAATTAAGGTCTACTTTATTATGTTTTACCTGAAATTACGTGAATTCATGTGTAAATTGTGGGAATAAGTAACAATATCATCAGTGAAAAGAGGTAACCAAAGATGCCTTCCAATTAGTTTTAGCTGTGCTCACGTGGATTCATTTGAAAGTTGTGGGATTGAATTTTAAAATCGGATTCATTGTAAATTGTGAGAATAAATGTTAATATAACTAAAACATTTTAATAAAGGTGTACTTTATTTTGGTTTAGCTAAAAATACATGGATTGATGTGTAAATTGTGGGAATAAACATTAATATCGGATTCATGTTTAAACTGTGGGAATAAATGTTAAAATCATTGAAGGCAAGTAAGTAAGGGTGCATTTTAAGTCTTTCTAGCTGTATTTGCGTGGATCCAGTTGTAAATTGAGGGAATAAACGTTAATATTGAATTCATGTTTAAATTGTGGGAATGAATGTTATTATCACTGAAAACAACTAAATAGGGCGGTCTTTTAATACCTTTTAGCTGCACTTTACATGGGTTCATGCGCAAATTGTGGAAATTAGTGTCAATATAATTGAAAAGGCGTAACCAAAGATGCATTCCATATAGCCTTAGCTGTGGTTACGTGGATTCATTTGAAAATTGTGGGAATTAATTTTAATATCGGATTCATTGTAAATTGTGGGAATAGATGTAATTATCACTAAAAACATGTAGATAAAGGTGTAATTTATTATGTTTTAGCTGAAATTACGTGGATTAATGTGTAAATTGTGGGAATATATAACAATATCATCAGTGAAAAGAGGTAACCAAAGATGCCTTCCAATTAGTTTTAGCTGTGCTTACGTGGATTCATTTGAAAATTGTGGGAATTAATTATAATATCAGATTCATTGTAAATTGTGGGAATGAATGTTAATATCACTGAAAACCAGTAAGTATTAGTGTATTTTAAAGAGTGTGAACTGTAGTTTTGGGGATTTATGCGTAAATTGTGGGAAGGAACGCTAATATTGAATTCATGTTTAAATTGTGGGAATAATGTTATTATCACTGAAAACAACTAAATAGGGCGGTGTTTTAATACCTTTTAGCTGCAGTTACATGGGTTCATGCGTAAATTGTGGAAATGAGTGTCAATATAAATGAAAAGGCGAAACCCAAGATGCATTCCATATAGCTTTAGCTGTGGTTACGTGGATTCATTTGAAAATTGTGGGAATTAATTTTAATATCGGATTCATTGTAAAATGTGGGAATCGATGTAATCATCACTAAAAACATGTAGATAAAGGTGTAATTTATTATGTTTTAGCTGAAATTACGTGGATTAATGTGTAAATTGTGAGAAAGAAGGTTATGATGGGATTCATGTGTAAATTATGGGAATCAACGTTAATATATGATTTATGTCTAAATTGTGGGAATGAATGTTAGCTAATATCACTGAAAACCAGTAAATAAGGGGGTATTTTAAATAGTGTGAGCAATAGTTATTGGGACTCACGCGTAAATTGTGGGAAGGAACGTTAATATCGGATTCATGTGTAAATTGTGGGAATAAATGTTAATATCACTGAAAACAAGTAAATAAGGGTGTTTTTTAATACTTTTTGGCTGCAGTTACATGAATTCATTCGTAAATTTTGGGAATGGGTGTCAATATCAGTGAAAAGACCTAACCAAAGATGCATTCCATATAGCTTTAGCTGTGGTTACGTGGATTCATTTGAAAGTTGTGGGAATGAATTTTAATATCGGATTTATTGTAAAATGTGGTGATATATCTTATTATCATTAAGAACAAGTAAATAAAGGTGCACTTTAATTTGTTTTAGATGAAATTACGTCAACTCATGTGTAAATTTTGAGAATGAACGTTATTATGGGATTCATGCATAAGTTGTGGGAAGAAACGTTAATAACGGCTCATGTGTAAATTGTGGGAATAAATGTTAATATCACTGAAAACAAGTAAATAAGGGTGTTTTTTAATACCTTTTAGCTGCAGTTACTTGGATTCATGCGTAAATTGAGAGAATGGGTGTCAATATCAGTGAATAGACGTAACCAAAGATGCATTTCAAATAGTTTTAGTTGTGGTTACGTGGGTTCATTTGAAAATCGTGGCAATTAATTTTAATATCGGATTCATTGTAAATTGTGGGAATAGATGTAATTATCACTAAAAGCATATAAATAAAGTGGTACCTTATTATGTTTTAGCTGAATTTACGTGGATTCATGTGTAAATTGTGGGAATGAACGTTATTACCGGATTCATGTGTTAACTTGTGGGAGTGAACGTTAATATCACTGAAAACATATAAATAACGGTGTATTTTAAGGAGGGTGAGCAGTAGTTATGGGGACTCATGCGTAAATTGTGGGAAGAAACGTTAATATCGGATTCATGTGCAAATTGTGGGAAGGAACGTTAATATCGAACTCATGTGTAAATTGTGAAAATAAATGTTAATATCACTGAAAACAAGTAAATAAGGGTGTTTTTAATACCTTTTAGCTGCAGTTTCTGAGATTCTTGCGTAAATTGTGGGAATGGTTGTTAATATCAGTGAAAAGGCGTAACCAAAGATGCATTCCATATAGTTTTAGTTGTGGTTACGTGGATTCATTTGAAAATCGTGAGAATCTATTTTAGTATCGGATTCATTGTAAATTGTGGGAATAGATGTAATTATCACTAAAAACATGTAAATTAAGGTCTACTTTGTTATGTTTTACCTGAAATTACGTGAATTCATGTGTAAATTGTGGGAATAAGTAACAATATCATCAGTGAAAAGGGGTAACCAAAGAGGCCTTCCAATTAGTTTTAGCTGTGGTTACGTGGATTCATTTCAAAATTGTGGGAATTAATTATAATATCAGATTCATTGTAAATTGTGGGAATGAATGTTAATATCATTGAAAACCAGTAAGTATTAGTGTATTTTAAAGAGTGTGAACTGTAGTTATGGGGATTTATGCGTAAATTGTGGGAAAGAACGTTACTATCGGATTCATGTATAAATTTTGGGAATGAAAGTTAATATGGGATTCATGTGTAAATTGTTGGAATGAACGTTAATATCGGATTTATTTTAATATTTGGGGAATTAATGTTAATATCACTAAAAACCAGTGAATATGGGTGTGTTTTAAATAGTGTGTGCTGTAATTGTGGGAGGGAACATTAATATCGGATTCATTTTTAAATTGTGGGAATGAATGTTAATATCACGGAGAACAGGTAAATAAGGGAGTATCTTAATACCATTTAGCTGCCGTTACATGGACTCACGTGTAAATTGTGGGAATGAACGCTAATATTGGATTGATGTTTAATTGGTGGGAATGAATGCTAATATCACTGAAAACAAGTAAAGAAGGGTGTATTTTAATACGTTTTAGCTGTATTTACATGGATTTATGCGCAAATTGTGGGAATGGGTGTAAATATCATCAGTGAAAAGAGGTAACCAAAGATGCCTTCCAATTAGTTTTAGCTGTGCTCACGTGGATTCATTTGAAAGTTGTGGGATTGAATTTTAAAATCGGATTCATTGTAAATTGTGAGAATAAATGTTAATATAACTAAAACATTTTAATAAAGGTGTACTTTATTTTGGTTTAGCTAAAAATACATGGATTGATGTGTAAATTGTGGGAATAAACAATAATATCGGATTCATGTTTAAACTGTGGGAATAAATGTTAAAATCATTGAAGGCAAGTAAGTAAGGGTGCATTTTAAGTCTTTCTAGCTGTATTTGCGTGGATCCAGTTGTAAATTGAGGGAATAAACGTTAATATTGAATTCATGTTTAAATTGTGGGAATGAATGTTATTATCACTGAAAACAACTAAATAGGGCGGTATTTTAATACCTTTTAGCTGCACTTTACATGGGTTCATGCGTATATTGTGGAAATTAGGGTCAATATAAATGAAAAGGCGTAACCAAAGATGCATTCCATATAGCTTTAGCTGTGGTTACGTGGATTCATTTGAAAATTGTGGGAATTAATTTTAATATCGGATTCATTGTAAATTGTGGGAATAGATGTAATTATCACTAAAAACATGTAGATCAAGGTGTAATTTATTATGTTTTAGCTGAAATTACGTGGATTAATGTGTAAATTGTGGGAATATATAACAATATCATCAGTGAAAAGAGGTAACCAAAGATGCCTTCCAATTAGTTTTAGCTGTGCTTACGTGGATTCATTTGAAAATTGTGGGAATTAATTATAATATCAGATTCATTGTAAATTGTGGGAATGAATGTTAATATCACTGAAAACCAGTAAGTATTAGTGTATTTTAAAGAGTGTGAACTGTAGTTTTGGGGATTTATGCGTAAATTGTGGGAAGGAACGCTAATATTGAATTCATGTTTAAATTGTGGGAATAAATGTTATTATCACTGAAAACAACTAAATAGGGCGGTGTTTTAATACCTTTTAGCTGCAGTTACATGGATTCATGCGTAAATTTTGGGAATGGGTGTCAATATCAGTGAAAAGACTTAACCAAAGATGCATTCCATATAGCTTTAGCTGTGGTTACGTGGATTAATTTGAAAATTGTGGGAATTACTTTTAATATCGGATTCATTGTAAATTGTGGGAACAGATGTAATTATCACTAAAAACATGTAGATAAAGGTGTAATTTATTATGTTTTAGCTGAAATTACGTGGATTAATGTGTAATTTGTGAGAAAGAAGGTTATAATGGGATTCATGTGTAAATTATGGGAATCAACGTTAATATCTGAATTATGTCTAAATTGTGGTAATGTATGTTAGCTAATATCACTGAAAACCAGTAAATAAGGGGGTATTTTAAAGAGTGTGAGCAATAGTTATTGGGACTCACGCGTAAATTGTGGGAAGGAACGTTAATATCGGATTCATGTGTAAATTGTGGGAATAAATGTTAATATCACTGAAAACAAGTAAATAAGGGTGTTTTTTAATACTTTTTAGCTGCAGTTACATGGATTCAAGCGTGAATTGTGGGAATGGGTATCAATATCAATGAAAAGACGTAACCAAAGATGCATTCCATATAGTTTTAGCTGTCGTTACGTGGATTCATTTGAAAGTTGTGGGAATGAATTTTAATTTCGGATTCATTGTAAAATGTGGTAATATTTCTTGCTATCACTAAGAACAAGTAAATAAGGGTGCAATTTAATTTGTTTTAGTTGAAATTACGTGGACTCATGTGTAAACTGTGGGAGTGAACGTTATTGTGGGATTCATGCGTAAGTTGTGGGAAGGAACGTTAATATCAGATTCATTTGCAAACTGTTGGAATGAGTGTCATTATCATCAGTGAAAAAGGGTAACGAAAGATGAATTCCATAAAGCTTTAGTTGTGGTTACGTGGAGTCATTTGAAAATTGTGTGAATTAATTTTAATATCGGATTCATTGTAAATTGTGGGAATAGATGTAATTATGATTGAAAACATGTAAATAAAGGTCTACTTAATTATGTTTTAGCTGAAATTACGTGGATTCATGTGTAAATTGTGGGAAAAAACGTTACTATCGGATTCATGTGTAAATTCTGGGAATGAAAGTTAATATGGGATTCATGTGTAATTTGTTGCAAAGAACATTAATATCGGATTCATTTTTAAATTGTGGGAATGAATGTTAATATCACGAAGAACAGGTAAATAGGGGTGTATTTTAATACCTTTTAGCGCCTGTTACATGGATTCAAGCGTAAATTGTGGGAATGGGTATCAATATCAATGAAAAGACGTAACCAAAGATGCATTCCATACAGTTTTAGCTCTGGTTACGTGGATTCATTTGAAAGTTGTGGGAATGAATTATAATTTCGGATTCATTGTAAAATGTGGAATTTTTTCTTATTATCACTAAGAACAAGTAAATAAAGGTGCAATTTAATTTTTTTTTATTTAGTTGAAATTACGTGGACTCATGTGTAAATTGTGGGAATGAACGTTATTATGGAATTCATGCGCATGTTGTGGGAAGGAACGTTAATATCGGATTCTTGTGTAAACTGTTGGAAAGAGTGTCATTATCATCAGTGAAAAAGGGTAACGAAAGATGAATTCCATAAAGCTTTAGTTGTGGTTACGTGGAGTCATTTGAAAATTGTGGGAATTAATTTTAATATCGGATTCATTGTAAATTGTGGGAATAGATGTAATTATGATTGAAAACATGTAAATAAAAGTCTACTTTATTATGTTTTACCTGAAATTACGTGAATTCATGTGTAAATTGTGGGAATAAGTAACAATATCATCAGTGAAAAGAGGTAACCAAAGATGCCTTCCAATTAGTTTTAGCTGTGGTTACGTGGATTCATTTCAAAATTGTGGGAATTAATTATAATATCAGATTCATTGTAAATTGTGGGAATGAATGTTAATATCATTGAAAACCAATAATTATTAGTGTATTTTAAAGAGTGTGAACTGTAGTTATGGGGATTTATGCGTAAATTGTGGGAAAGAACGTTACTATCGGATTCATGTGTAAATTTTGGGAATGAAAGTTAATATGGGATTCATGTGTAAATTGTTGGAATGAACATTAATATCGGATTTGTTTTAATATTTGGGGAATTAATGTTAATATCACTAAAAACCAGTGAATATGGGTGTGTTTTAAATAGTGTGTGCTGTAATTGTGGGAAGGAACATTAATATCGGATTCATTTTTAAATTGTGGGAATGAATGTTAATATCACGGAGAACAGGTAAATAAGGAAGTTTCTTAATACCATTTAGCTGCCGTTACATGGACTCACGTGTAAATTGTGGGAATGAACGCTAATATTGGATTGATGTTTAATTGGTGGGAATGAATGCTAATATCACTGAAAACAAGTAAAGAAGGGTGTATTTTAATACGTTTTAGCTGTATTTACATGGATTTATGCGCAAATTGTGGGAATGGGTGTAAATATCATCAGTGAAAAGAGGTAACCAAAGATACCTTCCAATTAGTTTTAGCTGTGCCCACGTGGATTTATTTGAAAGTTGTGGGATTGAATTTTAAAATCGGATTCATTGTAAATTGTGGGAATAAATGTTAATATAACTAAAATATTTTAATAAAGGTGTACTTTATTTTGGTTTAGCTAAAAATACATGGATTGATGTGTAAATTGTGGGAATAAACATTAATATCGGATTCATGTTTAAACTGTGGGAATAAATGTTAAAATCATTGAAGGCAAGTAAGCAAGGGTGCATTTTAAGTCTTTCTAGCTGTATTTGCGTGGATCCATTTGTAAATTGAGGGAATAAACGTTAATATTGAATTCATGATTAAATTGTGGGAATGAATGTTATTATCACTGAAAACAACTAAATAGGGCGGTATTTTAATACCTTTTAGCTGCACTTTACATGGGTTCATGCGTAAATTGTGGAAATTAGTGTCAATATAAATGAAAAGGCGTAACCAAAGATGCATTCCATATAGCTTTAGCTGTGGTTACGTGGATTCATTTGAAAATTGTGGGAATTAATTATAATATCAGATTCATTGTAAATTGTGGGAATGAATGTTAATATCACTGAAAACCAGTAAGTATTAGTGTATTTTAAAGAGTGTGAACTGTAGTTTTGGGGATTTATGCGTAAATTGTGGGAAGGAACGCTAATATTGAATTCATGTTTAAATTGTGGGAATAAATGTTATTATCACTGAAAACAACTAAATAGGGCGGTGTTTTAATACCTTTTAGCTGCAGTTACATGGGTTCATGCGTAAATTGTGGAAATGAGTGTCAATATAAATGAAAAGGCGTAACCCAAGATGCATTCCATATAGCTTTAGCTGTGGTTACGTGGATTCATTTGAAAATTGTGGGAATTAATTTTAATATCGGATTCATTGTAAATTGTGGGAATAGATGTAATTATGATTGAAAACATGTAAATAAAGGTCTACTTAATTATGTTTTAGCTGAAATTACGTGGATTCATGTGTAAATTGTGGGAAAAAACGTTACTATCGGATTCATGTGTAAATTCTGGGAATGAAAGTTAATATGGGATTCATGTGTAATTTGTTGGAAAGAACATTAATATCGGATTCATTTTTAAATTGTGGGAATGAATGTTAATATCACGAAGAACAGGTAAATAGGGGTGTATTTTAATACCTTTTAGCGGCTGTTACATGGATTCAAGCGTAAAATGTGGGAATGGGTATCAATATCAATGAAAAGACGTAACCAAAGATGCATTCCATACAGTTTTAGCTCTGGTTACGTGGATTCATTTGAAAGTTGTGGGAATGAATTATAATTTCGGATTCATTGTAAAATGTGGAATTTTTTCTTATTATCACTAACAACAAGTAAATAAAGGTGCAATTTAATTTTTTTTTATTTAGTTGAAATTACGTGGACTCATGTGTAAATTGTGGGAATGAACGTTATTATGGAATTCATGCGCATGTTGTGGGAAGGAACGTTAATATCGGATTCTTGTGTAAACTATTGGCAAGAGTGTCATTATCATCAGTGAAAAAGGGTAACGAAAGATGAATTCCATAAAGCTTTAGTTGTGGTTACGTGGAGTCATTTGAAAATTGTGGGAATTAATTTTAATATCGGATTCATTGTAAATTGTGGGAATAGATGTAATTATGATTGAAAACATGTAAATAAAAGTCTACTTTATTATGTTTTACCTGAAATTACGTGAATTCATGTGTAAATTGTGGGAATAAGTAACAATATCATCAGTGAAAAGAGGTAACCAAAGATGCCTTCCAATTAGTTTTAGCTGTGGTTACGTGGATTCATTTCAAAATTGTGGGAATTAATTATAATATCAGATTCATTGTAAATTGTGGGAATGAATGTTAATATCATTGAAAACCAATAATTATTAGTGTATTTTAAAGAGTGTGAACTGTAGTTATGGGGATTTATGCGTAAATTGTGGGAAAGAACGTTACTATCGGATTCATGTTTAAATTTTGGGAATGAAAGTTAATATGGCATTCATGTGTAAATTGTTGGAATGAACGTTAATATCGGATTTATTTTAATATTTGGGGAATTAATGTTAATATCACTAAAAACCAGTGAATATGGGTGTGTTTTAAATAGTGTGTGCTGTAATTGTGGGAAGGAACATTAATATCGGATTCATTTTTAAATTGTGGGAATGAATGTTAATATCACGGAGAACAGGTAAATAAGGAAGTATCTTAATACCATTTAGCTGCCGTTACATGGACTCACGTGTAAATTGTGGGAATGAACGCTAATATTGGATTGATGTTTAATTGGTGGGAATGAATGCTAATATCACTGAAAACAAGTAAAGAAGGGTGTATTTTAATACGTTTTAGCTGTATTTACATGGATTTATGCGCAAATTGTGGGAATGGGTGTAAATATCATCAGTGAAAAGAGGTAACCAAAGATACCTTCCAATTAGTTTTAGCTGTGCCCACGTGGATTTATTTGAAAGTTGTGGGATTGAATTTTAAAATCGGATTCATTGTAAATTGTGGGAATAAATGTTAATATAACTAAAATATTTTAATAAAGGTGTACTTTATTTTGGTTTAGCTAAAAATACATGGATTGATGTGTAAATTGTGGGAATAAACATTAATATCGGATTCATGTTTAAACTGTGGGAATAAATGTTAAAATCATTGAAGGCAAGTAAGCAAGGGTGCATTTTAAGTCTTTCTAGCTGTATTTGCGTGGATCCATTTGTAAATTGAGGGAATAAACGTTAATATAGAATTAACGATTAAATTGTGGGAATGAATATTATTATCACTGAAAACAACTAAATAGGGCGGTATTTTAATACCTTTTAGCTGCACTTTACATGGGTTCATGCGTAAATTGTGGAAATTAGTGTCAATATAAATGAAAAGGCGTAACCAAAGATGCTTTCCATATAGCTTTAGCTGTGGTTACGTGGATTCATTTGAAAATTGTGGGAATTAATTATAATATCAGATTCATTGTAAATTGTGGGAATGAACGTTATTATGGAATTCATGCGCATGTTGTGGGAAGGAACGTTAATATCGGATTCTTGTGTAAACTGTTGGAAAGAGTGTCATTATCATCGGTGAAAAAGGGTAACGAAAGATGAATTCCATAAAGCTTTAGTTGTGGTTACGTGGAGTCATTTGAAAATTGTGGGAATTAATTTTAATATCGGATTCATTGTAAATTGTGGGAATAGATGTAATTATGATTGAAAACATGTAAATAAAGGTCTACTATATTATGTTTTAGCTGAAATTACGTGGATTCATGTGTAAATTGTGGGAATGAAGGTAATTATGGGATTCATGTGTTAACTTGTGGGAGTGAACGTTAATATCACTGAAAACATATAAATAACGGTGTATTTTAAAGAGTGTGAGCAGTAGTTATGGGGACTCATGCGTAAATTGTGGGAAGAAATGTTAATATCGGATTCTCGTGTAAATTGTGGGAATAAATGCTAATATCACTGAAAACAAGTAAAAAATGGTGTTTTTTAAGGAATGTTAACTGTAGTTATGGAGATTTATCCATAAATTGTGGGAAGGAACGTTCATATCGGATTCATGTGTAAATTCTGGGAATGAAAGTTAATATGGGGTTCATGTGTAAATTGTTGGAAAGAACATTAATATCGGATACATTTTTAAATTGTGGGAATGAATGTTAATATCACTGAAAACAAATAAATAACCGTGTATTTTAAAAAGTGTGAGCAGTAGTTATGGGGATTTATGCATCAATTGTGGGAAGGAACGTTCATATCGGATTCATGTGTAAATTGTGGGAATGAACGTTAATATCGGAATCATGTTTAAATTGTGGGAAAGAATGTTAATATCACTGAAAAAAAGTAAATATAGGTGTGTTTTAATACCTTTTAGCTGCAGTTGCAGTGATTCAAGCGTAAATTGTGGGAATGGGTATCAATATCAATGAAAAGACGTAACCAAAGATACCTTCCATGTAGTTTCAGCTGTGGTTACGTGGATTCTATTGAAAGTTGTGGGAATTAATTTTAATATCGGATTCATTGTAAAATGTGGAAATGGATGTTAATATCACTGAAAACAAGTAAATAAGGGTGTTTTTAAGGAGTGTGAACTGTAGTTATGGGGATTTATGCATAAATTGTGGGAAGAAACGTTCATTTCGGATTCATTTGTAAAGTGTGGGAATGAACGTTAATATCGGATTCATGTTTAAATTGTGGGAATGAATGTTAATATCGGATTCATGTGTAAATTGTAGGAATAAATGTTAATATCACTGAAAACAAGTAAATAAGGGTGTTTTTTAATACCTTTTAGCTGCAGTTACTTGGATTCATGCGTAATTTGTGGGAATGGGTGTCAACATTAGTGAATAGACGTAACCAAAGATGCATTTCAAATAGTTTTAGTTGTGGTTACGTGGGTTCATTTGAAAATCGTGGGAATTAATTTTAATATCGGATTCATTGTAAATTGTGGGAATAGATGTAATTATCACTAAAAACATGTAAATAAAGGTCTACTTTATTATGTTTTAGCTGAAATTACGTGGATTCATGTGTAAATTGTGGGAAAAACGTTACTATCGAATTCATGTGTAAATTCTGGGAATGAAAGTTAATATGGGATTCATGTGTAAATTGTTGGAAAGAACATTAATATCGGATTCATTTTTAAATTGTGGGAATGAATGTTAATATCACGAAGAACAGGTAAATAGGGGTGTATTTTAATACCTTTTAGCTGCCGTTACATGGATTCAAGTTAAATTGTGGGAATGGGTATCAATATCAATGAAAAGACGTAACCAAAGATGCATTCCATATAGTTTTAGCTCTGGTTAGGTGATTTTATTTGCAAGTTGTGGGAATGAATTTTAATTTCGGATTCATTGTAAAATGTGGTAGTATTTCTTATTATCACTAAGAACAAGTAAATAAAGGTGCAATTTAATTTTTTTTTATTTAGTTGAAATTACGTGGACTCATGTGTAAATTGTGGGAATGAACGTTATTATGGAAGTCATGCTTATGTTGTGGGAAGGAACGTTAATATCGGATTCTTGTGTAAACTGTTGGAAAGAGTGTCATTATCATCAGTGAAAAGGGTAACCAAAGATGAATTCCATGAAGTTTTAGTTGTTGTTACGTGGAGTCATTTGAAAATTGTGGGAATTAGTTATAATATCGGATTCTTTGTAAATTGTGGGAATCGATGTAATTATCACTAAAAGCATGTAAATAAAGTTGTACCTTATTATGTTTTAGCTGAATTTACGTGGATTCATGTGTAAATTGTAGGAATGGGTGTCAATATCAGTGAAAAGACGTAACCAAAGATGCATTCCACATAGTTTTAGCTGTGGTTATGTTGATTAATTTGAAAATCGTTGGAATTAATTTTAACATCGGATACATTGTAAATTGTGGAAATAGATGTTAATATCACTGAAAACAAGTAAATAAGGGTGTTTTTAAGGAGTGTGAACTGTAGTTATGGGGATTTATGCATAAATTGTGGGAAGAAATGTTCAGATGGGATTTATCTGTAAATTGTGGGAATGAACGATATTATCGGATTCATGTTTAAATTGTGGGAATGAATGTTAATATCACTGAAAACAAATAAATAACGGTGTATTTTAAAGAGTGTGAACAGTAGTTCTGGGGATTTATGCATAAATTGTGGGAATGAACGTTAACATTGGATTCATGTTTAAATTGTGGGAATGAATGTTAATATCGCTGAAAACAAATAAATGAGTGTGTTTTTCAATACCTTTTAGCTGCAGTTACATGGATTCATGCGTAAATTGTGGGAATGGGTGTCAATATCAGTGAAAAGACGTAACCAAAGATGCATTCCACATTGTTTTAGCTGTGGTTACGTTGATTCATTTGAAAATTGTGGGAATTAATTTTAACATCGGATTCATTGTAAATTGTGGGAATAGATGTAATTATGATTGAAAACATGTAAATAAAGGTCTATTTTATTATGTTTTAGCTGAAATTACGTGGATTCATGTGTAAATTGTGGGAAGGAACATTAATATGGGATTCATGCGTAAGTTGTGGGAAGGAACGTTATTATCGGATTCATGTGTAAAGTGTGGGAATGAACGTTAATATCGGATTCATGTTTAAATTGCGGGAATGAATGTTAATATCACTGAAAACAAATAAATAACCGTGTATTTTAAAAAGTGTGGGCAGGAGTTATGGGGATTTATGCATAAATTGTGGGAAGGAACGTTCATATCGGTTTCATGTGTAAATTGTGGGAATGAACGTTAATATCGGAATCATGTTTAAATTGTGGGAATGAATGTTAATATCACAGAAAAGAAGTAAATATAGGTGTGTTTTAATACTTTTTAGCTGCAGTTACATGGATTCAAGCGTAAATTGTGGGAATGGGTATCAATATCAATGAAAAGACGTAACCAAAGATGCATTCCATATAGTTTTAGCTGTGGTTACGTGGGTTCATTTGAAAGTTGTGGGAATGAATTTTAATATCGGATTCATTGTAAAATGTGGTGATATATCTTATTATCACTAAAAACAAGTAAATAAAGGTGCAATTTAATTGTTTTTTATTTAGTTGAAATTACGTGGACTCATGTGTAAATTGTGGGAATGAACGTTATTATGGAATTCGTGCGTATGTTGTGGGAAGGAACGTTAATATCGGATTTATGTCTAAAATGTGGGAATGAATGTTAGCTAATATCACCGAAACCCAGTAAATAAGGGGATATTTTAAATACTGTGTGCTGTAGTTATCTGGGTTCATACGTAACTTATGGGCAGGAACTTTAATATCGGATTCAGGTTTAAATTGTGAGAATGGGTATCAATATGAATGAAAAGACGTAACCAAAGATGCATTCCATATAGTTTTAGCTGTGGTTATGTGGATTCATTTGAAAGTTGTGGGAATGAATTTTAATATCGGATTCATTGTAAAATGTTGTGATATATCTTATTATCAATAAAAACAAGTAAATAAAGGTGCACTTTAATTTGTTTTAGATGAAACTACGTCAACTCATGTGTAAATTGTGGGAATGAACGTTATTATGGGATTCATGGGTAAATTGTGAGAATGGGTGTCAATATCAGTGAATAGACGTAACCAAAGATGCATTTCAAATAGTTTTAGTTGTGGTTACGTGGGTTCATTTGAAAAACGTGGGAATTAATTTTAATATCGGATTCATTGTAAATTGTGGGAATAGGTGTAATTATCACTAAAAACATGTAAATAAAGGTCTACTTTATTATGTCTTAGCTGAAATTACGTGCATTCATGTGTAAATTGTGGGAATGAACGTTATTACCGGATTCATGTGTAAATTCTGGGAATGAAAGTTAATATGGGATTCATGTGTAAATTGTTGGAATGAACGTTAATATCGGATTTATGTTAAAATTTGGGGAATTAGTGTTAATATCACTAAAAACCAGTAAATATGGGTTTGTTTTAAATAGTGTGTGCTGTAGTTATGGGGATTCTTGCGGAAACTGTGGGAAGGAACATTAATATCGAATTCATGTTTGGGATTGAATGTTAATATCACGGAGAACAGGTAAATAAGGGAGTATTTTAATACCATTTAGCTGCCGTTACATGGAATCACGTGTAAATTGTGGGAATGAACGCTAATATTGGATTGATGTTTAATTTGTGGGAATGGATGCTAATATCACTGAAAACAAGTAAAGAAGGGTGTATTTTAATACGTTTTAGCTGTATTTACATGGATCCATGCGCAAATTGTCGGAATGGGTGTAAATATCATCAGTGAAAAGAGGTAACCAAAGATGGCTTCCAATTAGTTTTAGCTGTGCTTACGTGGATTCATTTCAAAATTGTGGGAATTAATTATAATATCGGATTCATTGTAAATTGTGGGAATAGATGTAATTATCACTAAAAGCATATAAATAAAGTGGTACCTTATTATGTTTTAGCTGAATTTACGTGGATTCATGTGTAAATTGTGGGAATGAACGTTATTACCGGATTCATGTGTTAACTTGTGGGAGTGAACGTTAATATCACTGTAAACATATAAATAACGGTGTATTTTAAGGAGGGTGAGCAGTAGTTATGGGGACTCATGCGTAAATTGTGGGAAGAAACGTTAATATCGGATTCATGTGCAAATTGTGGGAAGGAACGTTAATATCGAACTCATGTGTAAATTGTGAAAATAAATGTTAATATCACTGAAAACAAGTAAATAAGGGTGTTTTTAATACCTTTTAGCTGCAGTTTCTGAGATTCTTGCGTAAATTGTGGGAATGGTTGTTAATATCAGTGAAAAGGCGTAACCAAAGATGCATTCCATATAGTTTTAGTTGTGGTTACGTGGATTCATTTGAAAATCGTGAGAATCTCTTTAGTATCGGATTCATTGTAAATTGTGGGAATAGATGTAATTATCACTAAAAACATGTAAATTAAGGTCTACTTTATTATGTTTTACCTGAAATTACGTGAATTCATGTGTAAATTGTGGGAATAAGTAACAATATCATCAGTGAAAAGAGGTAACCAAAGATGCCTTCCAATTAGTTTTAGCTGTGCTCACGTGGATTCATTTGAAAGTTGTGGGATTGAATTTTAAAATCGGATTCATTGTAAATTGTGAGAATAAATGTTAATATAACTAAAACATTTTAATAAAGGTGTACTTTATTTTGGTTTAGCTGAAAATACATGGATTGATGTGTAAATTGTGGGAATAAACATTAATATCGGATTCATGTTTAAACTGTGGGAATAAATGTTAAAATCATTGAAGGCAAGTAAGTAAGGGTGCATTTTAAGTCTTTCTAGCTGTATTTGCGTGGATCCAGTTGTAAATTGAGGGAATAAACGTTAATATTGAATTCATGTTTAAATTGTGAGAATGAATGTTATTATCACTGAAAACAACTAAATAGGGCGGTATTTTAATACCTTTTAGCTGCACTTTACATGGGTTCATGCGCAAATTGTGGAAATTAGTGTCAATATAAATGAAAAGGCGTAACCAAAGATGCATTCCATATAGCTTTAGCTGTGGTTACGTGGATTCATATGAAAATTGTGGGAATTAATTTTAATATCGGATTCATTGTAAATTGTGGGAATAGATGTAATTATCACTAAAAACATGTAGATAAAGGTGTAATTTATTATGTTTTAGCTGAAATTACGTGGATTAATGTGTAAATTGTGGGAATATATAACATAATCATCAGTGAAAAGAGGTAACCAAAGATGCCTTCCAATTAGTTTTAGCTGTGCTTACGTGGATTCATTTGAAAATTGTGGGAATTAATTATAATATCAGATTCATTGTAAATTGTGGGAATGAATGTTAATATCACTGAAAACCAGTAAGTATTAGTGTATTTTAAAGAGTGTGAACTGTAGTTTTGGGGATTTATGCGTAAATTGTGGGAAGGAACGCTAATATTGAATTCATGTTTAAATTGTGGGAATAATGTTATTATCACTGAAAACACTAAATAGGGCGGTGTTTTAATACCTTTTAGCTGCAGTTACATGGGTTCATGCGTAAATTGTGGAAATGAGTGTCAATATAAATGAAAAGGCGAAACCCAAGATGCATTCCATATAGCTTTAGCTGTGGTTACGTGGATTCATTTGAAAATTGTGGGAATTAATTTTAATATCGGATTCATTGTAAAATGTGGGAATCGATGTAATCATCACTAAAAACATGTAGATAAAGGTGTAATTTATTATGTTTTAGCTGAAATTACGTGGATTAATGTGTAAATTGTGAGAAAGAAGGTTATAATGGGATTCATGTGTAAATTATGGGAATCAACGTTAATATATGATTTATGTCTAAATTGTGGGAATGAATGTTAGCTAATATCACTGAAAACCAGTAAATAAGGGGGTATTTTAAATAGTGTGAGCAATAGTTATTGGGACTCACGCGTAAATTGTGGGAAGGAACGTTAATATCGGATTCATGTGTAAATTGTGGGAATAAATGTTAATATCACTGAAAACAAGTAAATAAGGGTGTTTTTAATACTTTTTGGCTGCAGTTACATGAATTCATTCGTAAATTTTGGGAATGGGTGTCAATATCAGTGAAAAGACCTAACCAAAGATGCATTCCATATAGCTTTAGCTGTGGTTACGTGGATTCATTTGAAAGTTGTGGGAATGAATTTTAATATCGGATTCATTGTAAAATGTGGTGATATATCTTATTATCATTAAGAACAAGTAAATAAAGGTGCACTTTAATTTGTTTTAGATGAAATTACGTCAACTCATGTGTAAATTGTGAGAATGAACGTTATTATGGGATTCATGCGTAAGTTGTGGAAGAAACGTTAATAACGGCTCATGTGTAAATTGTGGGAATAAATGTTAATATCACTGAAAACAAGTAAATAAGGGTGTTTTTTAATACCTTTTAGCTGCAGTTACTTGGATTCATGCGTAAATTGAGAGAATGGGTGTCAATATCAGTGAATAGACGTAACCAAAGATGCATTTCAAATAGTTTTAGTTGTGGTTACGTGGGTTCATTTGAAAATCGTGGCAATTAATTTTAATATCGGATTCATTGTAAATTGTGGGAATAGTTGTAATTATCACTAAAAACATGTAAATAAAGGTCTACTTTATTTTGTTTTAGCTGAAATTACGTGGATTCATGTGTAAATTGTTGGAATGAGAAACATAATCATCAGTGAAAAGAGGTAACCAAAGATGCCTTTCAATTAGTTTTAGCTGTGCTTACGTGGATTCATTTGAAAATTGTGGGAATTAATTATAATATCGGATTCATTGTAAATTGTGGGAATAGATGTAATTATGAGTGAAAACATGTAAATATAGGTCTACTTTATTATGTTTTAGCTGAAATTACGTGGATTCATGTGTAAATTGTGGAAGGAACATTAATATGGGATTCATGCTTAAGTTGTGGGAAGGAACGTTAATATCGATTCATGTGTAAACTGTTGGAATGAGTGTCATTATCATCAGTGAAAAAGAGTAGCGAAAGATGAATTCCATAAAGTTTTAGTTGTGGTTACGTGGAGTCATTTGAAAATTGTGGGAATTAATTTTAATATCGGATTCATTGTAAATTGTGGGAATAGATGTAATTATCACTAAAAACATGTAAATTAAGGTCTACTTTATTATGTTTTACCTGAAATTACGTGAATTCATGTGTAAATTGTGGGAATAAGTAACAATATCATCAGTGAAAAGAGGTAACCAAAGATGCCTTCCAATTAGTTTAGCTGTGGTTACGTGGATTCATTTCAAAATTGTGGGAATTAATTATAATATCAGATTCATTGTAAATTGTGGGAATGAATGTTAATATCATTGAAAACCAGTAAGTATTAGTGTATTTTAAAGAGTGTGAACTGTAGTTATGGGGATTTATGCGTAAATTGTGGGAAAGAACGTTACTATCGGATTCATGTATAAATTTTGGGAATGAAAGTTAATATGGGATTCATGTGTAAATTGTTGGAATGAACGTTAATATCGGATTTATTTTAATATTTGGGGAATTAATGTTAATATCACTAAAAACCAGTGAATATGGGTGTGTTTTAAATAGTGTGTGCTGTAATTGTGGGAGGGAACATTAATATCGGATTCATTTTTAAATTGTGGGAATGAATGTTAATATCACGGAGAACAGGTAAATAAGGGAGTATCTTAATACCATTTAGCTGCCGTTACATGGACTCACGTGTAAATTGTGGGAATGAACGCTAATATTGGATTGATGTTTAATTGGTGGGAATGAATGCTAATATCACTGAAAACAAGTAAAGAAGGGTGTATTTTAATACGTTTTAGCTGTATTTACATGGATTTATGCGCAAATTGTGGGAATGGGTGTAAATATCATCAGTGAAAAGAGGTAACCAAAGATGCCTTCCAATTAGTTTTAGCTGTGCTCACGTGGATTCATTTGAAAGTTGTGGGATTGAATTTTAAAATCGGATTCATTGTAAATTGTGAGAATAAATGTTAATATAACTAAAACATTTTAATAAAGGTGTACTTTATTTTGGTTTAGCTAAAAATACATGGATTGATGTGTAAATTGTGGGAATAAACATTAATATCGGATTCATGTTTAAACTGTGGGAATAAATGTTAAAATCATTGAAGGCAAGTAAGTAAGGGTGCATTTTAAGTCTTTCTAGCTGTATTTGCGTGGATCCAGTTGTAAATTGAGGGAATAAACGTTAATATTGAATTCATGTTTAAATTGTGGGAATGAATGTTATTATCACTGAAAACAACTAAATAGGGCGGTATTTTAATACCTTTTAGCTGCACTTTACATGGGTTCATGCGCAAATTTTGGGAATGGGTGTCAATATCAGTGAAAAGACTTAACCAAAGATGCATTCCATATAGCTTTAGCTGTGGTTACGTGGATTAATTTGAAAATTGTGGGAATTACTTTTAATATCGGATTCATTGTAAATTGTGGGAACAGATGTAATTATCACTAAAAACATGTAGATAAAGGTGTAATTTATTATGTTTTAGCTGAAATTACGTGGATTAATGTGTAATTTGTGAGAAAGAAGGTTATAATGGGATTCATGTGTAAATTATGGGAAGCAACGTTAATATCTGATTTATGTCTAAATTGTGGTAATGTATGTTAGCTAATATCACTGAAAACCAGTAAATAAGGGGGTATTTTAAATAGTGTGAGCAATAGTTATTGGGACTCACGCGTAAATTGTGGGAAGGAACGTTAATATCGGATTCATGTGTAAATTGTGGGAATAAATGTTAATATCACTGAAAACAAGTAAATAAGGGTGTTTTTTAATACTTTTTAGCTGCAGTTACATGGATTCAAGCGTGAATTGTGGGAATGGGTATCAATATCAATGAAAAGACGTAACCAAAGATGCATTCCATACAGTTTTAGCTCTGGTTACGTGGATTCATTTGAAAGTTGTGGGAATGAATTATAATTTCGGATTCATTGTAAAATGTGGAATTTTTTCTTATTATCACTAAGAACAAGTAAATAAAGGTGCAATTTAATTTTTTTTTATTTAGTTGAAATTACGTGGACTCATGTGTAAATTGTGGGAATGAAAGTTATTATGGAATTCATGCGCATGTTGTGGGAAGGAACGTTAATATCGGATTCTTGTGTAAACTGTTGGAAAGAGTGTCATTATCATCAGTGAAAAAGGGTAACGAAAGATGAATTCCATAAAGCTTTAGTTGTGGTTACGTGGAGTCATTTGAAAATTGTGGGAATTAATTTTAATATCGGATTCATTGTAAATTGTGGGAATAGATGTAATTATGATTGAAAACATGTAAATAAAGGTCTACTTAATTATGTTTTAGCTGAAATTACGTGGATTCATGTGTAAATTGTGGGAAAAAACGTTACTATCGGATTCATGTGTAAATTCTGGGAATGAAAGTTAATATGGGATTCATGTGTAATTTGTTGGAAAGAACATTAATATCGGATTCATTTTTAAATTGTGGGAATGAATGTTAATATCACGAAGAACAGGTAAATAGGGGTGTATTTTAATACCTTTTAGCGGCTGTTACATGGATTCAAGCGTAAATTGTGGGAATGGGTATCAATATCAATGAAAGACGTAACCAAAGATGCATTCCATACAGTTTTAGCTCTGGTTACGTGGATTCATTTGAAAGTTGTGGGAATGAATTATAATTTCGGATTCATTGTAAAATGTGGAATTTTTCTTATTATCACTAAGAACAAGTAAATAAAGGTGCAATTTAATTTTTTTTATTTAGTTGAAATTACGTGGACTCATGTGTAAATTGTGGGAATGAAAGTTATTATGGAATTCATGCGCATGTTGTGGGAAGGAACGTTAATATCGGATTCTTGTGTAAACTGTTGGAAAGAGTGTCATTATCATCAGTGAAAAAGGGTAACGAAAGATGAATTCCATAAAGCTTTAGTTGTGGTTACGTGGAGTCATTTGAAAATTGTGGGAATTAATTTTAATATCGGATTCATTGTAAATTGTGGGAATAGATGTAATTATGATTGAAAACATGTAAATAAAAGTCTACTTTATTATGTTTTACCTGAAATTACGTGAATTCATGTGTAAATTGTGGGAATAAGTAACAATATCATCAGTGAAAAGAGGTAACCAAAGATGCCTTCCAATTAGTTTTAGCTGTGGTTACGTGGATTCATTTCAAAATTGTGGGAATTAATTATAATATCAGATTCATTGTAAATTGTGGGAATGAATGTTAATATCATTGAAAACCAATAATTATTAGTGTATTTTAAAGAGTGTGAACTGTAGTTATGGGGATTTATGCGTAAATTGTGGGAAAGAACGTTACTATCGGATTCATGTGTAAATTTTGGGAATGAGAGTTAATATGGGATTCATGTGTAAATTGTTGGAATGAACGTTAATATCGGATTTATTTTAATATTTGGGGAATTAATGTTAATATCACTAAAAACCAGTGAATATGGGTGTGTTTTAAATAGTGTGTGCTGTAATTGTGGGAAGGTACATTAATATCGGATTCATTTTTAAATTGTGGGAATGATTGTTAATATCACGGAGAACAGGTAAATAAGGAAGTATCTTAATACCAATTAGCTGCCGTTACATGGACTCACGTGTAAATTGTGGGAATGAACGCTAATATTGGATTGATGTTTAATTGGTGGGAATGAATACTAATATCACTGAAAACAAGTAAAGAAGGGTGTATTTTAATACGTTTTAGCTGTATTTACATGGATTTATGCGCAAATTGTGGGAATGGGTGTAAATGTCATCAGTGAAAAGAGGTAACCAAAGATACCTTCCAATTAGTTTTAGCTGTGCCCACGTGGATTTATTTGAAAGTTGTGGGATTGAATTTTAAAATCGGATTCATTGTAAATTGTGGGAATAAATGTTAATATAACTAAAATATTTTAATAAAGGTGTACTTTATTTTGGTTTAGCTAAAAATACATGGATTGATGTGTAAATTGTGGGAATAAACATTAATATCGGATTCATGTTTAAACTGTGGGAATAAATGTTAAAATCATTGAAGGCAAGTAAGCAAGGGTGCATTTTAAGTCTTTCTAGCTGTATTTGCGTGGATCCATTTGTAAATTGAGGGAATAAACGTTAATATTGAATTCATGATTAAATTGTGGGAATGAATGTTATTATCACTGAAAACAACTAAATAGGCGGTATTTTAATACCTTTTAGCTGCACTTTACATGGGTTCATGCGTAAATTGTGGAAATTAGTGTCAATATAAATGAAAAGGCGTAACCAAAGATGCATTCCATATAGCTTTAGCTGTGGTTACGTGGATTCATTTGAAAATTGTGGGAATTAATTATAATATCAGATTCATTGTAAATTGTGGGAATGAATGTTAATATCACTGAAAACCAGTAAGTATTAGTGTATTTTAAAGAGTGTGAACTGTAGTTTTGGGGATTTATGCGTAAATTGTGGGAAGGAACGCTAATATTGAATTCATGTTTAAATTGTGGGAATAAATGTTATTATCACTGAAAACAACTAAATAGGGCGGTGTTTTAATACCTTTTAGCTGCAGTTACATGGGTTCATGCGTAAATTGTGGAAATGAGTGTCAATATAAATGAAAAGGCGTAACCCAAGATGCATTCCATATAGCTTTAGCTGTGGTTACGTGGATTCATTTGAAAATTGTGGGAATTAATTTTAATATCGGATTCATTGTAAATTGTGGGAATCGATGTAATTATCACTAAAAACATGTAGATAAAGGTGTAATTTATTATGTTTTAGCTGAAATTACGTGGATAATTGTGTAATTTGTGAGAAAGAAGGTTATAATGGGATTCACGCGTAAATTGTCGGAAGGAACGTTAATATCGGATTCATGTGTAAATTGTGGGAATAAATGTTAATATCACTGAAAACAAGAAAATAAGGGTGTTTTTTAATACTTTTTGGCTGCAGTTACATGAATTCATTCGTAAATTTTGGGAATGGGTGTCAATATCAGTAAAAAGACTTAACCAAAGATGCATTCCATATAGCTTTAGCTGTGGTTACGTGGATTCATTTGAAAATTGTGGGAATTAATTTTAAATCGGATGCATTGTAAATTGTGGGAACAGATGTAATTATCACTAAAAACATGTAGATAAAGGTGTAATTTATTATGTTTTAGCTGAAATTACGTGGATTAATGTGTAATTTGTGAGAAAGAAGGTTATAATGGGATTCATGTGTAAATTATGGGAATCAACGTTAATATCTGATTTATGTCTAAATTGTGGTAATGTATGTTAGCTAATATCACTGAAAACCAGTAAATAAGGGGGTATTTTAAATAGTGTGAGCAATAGTTATTGGGACTCACGCGTAAATTGTGGGAAGGAACGTTAATATCGGATTCATGTGTAAATTGTGGGAATAAATGTTAATATCACTGAAAACAAGTAAATAAGGGTGTTTTTTAATACTTTTTAGCTGCAGTTACATGGATTCATGCGTAAAATTTGGGAACTGGTGTCAATATCAGTGAAAAGACTTAACCAAAGATGCATTCCATATAGCTTTAGCTGTGGTTACGTGGTTTCATTTGAAAATTGGGGGAATTAATGTTAATATCGGATTCATTGTAAATTGTGGGAACAGATGTAATTATCACTAAAAACATGTATATTAAGGTCTACTTTATTATGTTTTACCTGAAATTACGTGGATTCATGTGTAAATTGTGGGAATAAGTAACAATATCATCAGTGAAAAGAGGTAACCAAAGATGCCTTCCAATTAGTTTCAGCTGTGGTTACGTGGATTCATTTGAAAAATGTGGGAATTAATTATAATATCAGATTCATTGTAAATTGTGGGAATGAATGTTAATATCACTGAACACCAGTAAGTATTAGTGTATTTTAAAGAGTGCGAACTGTAGTTATGGGGATTTATGCCTAAATTGTGGGAAAGAACGTTACTATCGGAATCATGTGTAAATTTTGGGAATGAAAGTTAATATGGGATTCATGTGTAAATTGTTAGAATGAACGTTAATATCGGATTTATTTTAATATTTGTGGAATTAATGTTAATATCACTAAAATCCAGTGAATATGGGTGTCTTTTAATTAGTGTGTGCTGTAGTTATGGGGATTCTTGCGTAAATTGTGGGAAGGAACATTAATATCGGATTCATTTTTAAATTGTGGGAATGAATGTTAATATCACGGAGAACAGGTAAATAAGGGAGTATTTAATACCATTTAGCTGCCGTTACATGGACTCACGTGTAAATGTGGGAATGAACGCTAATAGTGGATTGATGTTTAATTGGCGGGAATGAATGCTAATATCACTGAAAACAAGTAAAGAAGGGTGTATTTAATACGTTTTAGCTGTATTTACATGGATTTATGCGCAAATTGTGGGAATGGGTGTAAATATCATCAGTGAAAAGAGGTAACCAAAGATGCCTTCCAATTAGTTTAGCTGTGCTCACGTGGATTCATTTGAAAGTTGTGGCATTGAATTTAATATCGGATTATTGTAAATGTGGGAATAAATGTTAATATAACTGAAACATATTAATAAAGGTGTACTTTATTTTGGTTTAGCTAAAAATACATTGATTGATGTGTAAATTTGGGAATAAACATTAATATCGGATTCATGTTAAACTGTGGGAATAAATGTTAAAATCATTGAAGGCAAGTAAGTAAGGGTGCATTTTAAGTCTTTCTAGCTGTATTTGCGTGGATCCATTTGTAAATTGAGGGAATAAACGTTAATATTGAATTCATGTTTAAATTGTGGGAATGAATGTTATTATCACTGAAAACAACTAAATAGGGCTGTATTTTAATACCTTTTAGCTGCACTTTACATGGGTTCATGCGTAAATTGTGGAAATTAGTGTCAATATAAATGAAAAGGCGTAACCAAAGATGCATTCCATATAGCTTTAGCTGTGGTTACGTGGATTCATTTGAAAATTGTGGGAATTAATTTTAATATCGGATTCATTGTAAATTGTGGGAATAGATGTAATTATCACTAAAAACATGTACACAAAGGTGTAATTTATTATGTTTTAGCTGAAATTACGTGGATTTATGTGTAAATTGTGGGAATAAGTAACAATATCATCAGTGAAAAGAGGTATCCAAAGATGCCTTCCAATTAGTTTTAGCTGTGCTTACGTGGATTCATTTGAAAACTGTGGGAATTAATTATAATATCAGATTCATTCTAAATTGTGGGAATAGATGTAATTATTACTAAAAACATGTAAATATATTTGTACTTATTAGTTTTAGCTGAATTACGTGGATTGATGTGTAAATTGTGGGAATGAATGTTATTATCACTGAAAACAAGTAAATAGGGGTGTATTTTAATACTTTTAGCTGCAGTTACATGGATTCAAGCGTGAATTGTGGGAATGGTATCAATATCAATGAAAAGACGTAACCAAAGATGCATTCCATATAGTTTTAGCTGTGGTTACGTGGATTCATTTGAAACTTGTGGGAATGAATATTCATTTCGGATTCATTGTAAAATGTGGTAATATTTCTTTTCATCACTAAGAACAAGTAAATAAAGGTGCAATTTAATTTTATTTATTTAGTTGAAATTACATGGACTCATGTGTAAATTGTGGGAATGAACGTTATTATGGAATTCATGCGTAAGTTGTGGGAAGGAACGTTAATATCGGATTCATGGTGTAAATTGTTGGAATGAGTGTCATTATCATCAGTGAAAAAGGGTAACGAAAGATGAATTCCATAAAGCTTTAGTTGTTGTTACGTGGAGTCTTTTGAAAAATGTGGGAATTAATTTTAATATCGGATTCATGGTAAATTGTGGGAATAGATGTAAGTATGATTGAAAACATGTAAATAAAGGTCCACTTTATTATGTTTTAGCTGAAATTACATGGATTCATGTGTAAATTGTGGGAATGAGAAACAATATCATCAGTGAAAAGAGGTAACCAAAGATGCCTTCCAATTAGTTTTAGCTGTGCTTACGTGGATTCATTTGAAAATTGTGGGAATTAATTATAATATCAGATTCACTCAAAATTGTGGGAATAGATGTAATTATTACTAAAAACATGTAAATATAATTGTACTTTATTATGTTTTAGTTGAAATTACGTGGACTCATGTGTAAATTGTGGGAGTGAACGTTATTGTGGGATTCATGCGTAAGTTGTGGGAAGGAACGTTAATATCAGATTCATTTGTAAACTGTTGGAATAAATGTTAATATCACTGAAAACAAGTAAATAAGGGTGTTTTTTAATACCTTTTAGCTGTAGTTACTTAGATTCATGCGTAAATTGTGGGAATGGGTGTCAATATCAGTGAATAGACGTAACCAAAGATGCATTTCAAATTGTTTTACTTGTGGTTACGTGGAGTCATTTGAAAATTGTGGGAATTAATTTTAATATCGGATTCATTGAAAATTGTGGGAATAGATGTAATTATCACTAAAAACATGTAAATTAGGGTCTAATTTATTGTGTTTTAGCTGAAATTACGTGGATTCATGTGTAAATGGTGGGAAAAACGTTACTATCGGATTCATGTGTAAATTCTGGGAATGAAAGTTAATATGGGATCATGTGTAATTTGTTGGAAAGAACATTAATATCGGATTCATTTCTAAATTGTGGGAATGAATGTTAATATCACGAAGAACAGATAAATTGGGGTGTAATTAATACCTTTTAGCGGCTGTTACATGATTCAAGCGTAAATTGTGGGAATGGGTATCAATATCAATGACAAGACGTAACCAAAGATGCATTCCATACAGTTTAGCTCTGGTTACGGGATTCATTTCAAAGTTGTGGGAATGAATTTTAATTCGGATCATTGTAAAATGTGGAAATTTTCTTATTATCACTAAGAACAAGTAAATAAAGGTGCAATTTAATTTTTTTTATTTAGTTGAAATTACGTGGACTCATGTGTAAATTGTGGGAATGAACGTTATTATGGAATTCATGCGCATGTTGTGGGAAGGAACGTTAATATCGGATTCTTGTGTAAACTGTTGGAAAGAGTGTCCTTATCATCAGTGAAAAAGGGTAACGAAAGATGAATTCCATAAAGCTTTAGTTGTGGTTACGTGGAGTCATTTGAAAATTGTGGGAATTAATTATAATATCGGATTCATTGTAAATTGTGGGAATAGATGTAATTATGATTGAAAACATGTAAATAAAGGTCTACTTTATTATGTTTTAACTGAAATTACGTGGATTCATGTGTAAATTGTGGGAATGAGTAACATTATCATCAGTTAAAAGAGGTAACCAAAGATGCCTTCCAATTAGTTTTAGCTGGGCTTACGTGGATTCATTTGAAAATTGTGGGAATTAATTATAATATCGGATTCATTGTAAATTGTGGGAATAGATGTAATTATTACTAAAAACATGTAAATATAATTGTACTTTATTATGTTTTAGCAGAATTTACGTGGATTTATGTGTAAATTGTGGGAATGAATGTTATTATCACTGAAAACAAGTAAAAAGGGGTGTATTTTAATACTTTTTAGCTGCAGTTACATGGATTCAAGCGTGAATTGTTGGAATGGGTATCAATATCAATGAAAAGACGTAACCAAAGTTGCATTCCATATAGTTTTAGCTGTCGTTACGTGGATTCATTTGAAAATTGTGGGAATGAATTTTAATTTCGGATTCATTGTAAAATGTGGTAAAAATTCTTATTCTCACTAAGAACAAGTAAATAAAGGTGCAATTCAATTTGTTTTAGTTGAAATTACGTGGACTCATGTGTAAATTGTGGGAGTGAACGTTATTATGGGATTCATGCGTAAGTTGTGGGAAGGAACGTTAATATCGGATTCATGTGTAAACTGTTGGAATGAGTGTCATTATCATCAGTGAAAAAGGGTAACGAAAGATGAATTCCAGAAAGCTTTAGTTGTGGTTACGTGGAGTCATTTGAAAATTGTGGGAATTAATTTTAATATCGGATTCATAGTAAATTGTGGGAATAGATATAATTATGATTGAAAACATGTAAATAAAAGTCTACTTTATTATGTTTTAGCTGAAATTACGTGGATTCATGTGTAAATTGTGGGAATGAAGGATATTATAGGATTCATGTGTTAACTTGTGGTAGTGAACGTTAATATCACTGAAAACATATAAATAACGGTGTATTTTAAAGAGTGTGAGCAGTAGTTATGGGGACTCATGCGTAAATTGTGGGAAGAAATGTTAATATCGGATTCATGTGTAAATTGTGGGAATAAATGCTAATATCACTGAAAACAAGTAAAAAATGGTGTTTTTTAAGGAATGTGAACTGTAGTTATGGGGATTTATGCATAAATTGTGGGAAGGAACGTTCATATCCGATTCATGTGTAAATTGCGGGAATGAACGTTAATATCGGAATCATGTTTAAATTGTGGGAAAGAATGTTAATATCACTGAAAAAAAGTAATTCTTGGTGTGTTTTAATACCTTTTAGCTGCAGTTGCATGGATTCAATCGTAAATTGTGGGAATGGGTATCAATATCAATGAAAAGACGTAACCAAAGATGCCTTCCATATAGTTTCAGCTGTGGTTACGTGGATTCATTTGAAAGTTGTGGGAATGAATTTTAATATCGGATTCATTGTAAAATGTGGAAATGGATGTTAATATCACTGAAAACAAGCAAATGCATGTGTCTTTTACTTAGTTTCAGGCTGTATTACGTGGATTCATGTGTAAATTGTGGGAATGAGAAACAATATCATCAGTGAAAAGAGGTAACCAAAGATGCCTTCCAATTAGTTTTAGCTGTGCTTACGTGGATTCATTTGAAAATTGTGGGAATTAATTATATTATCGGATTCATTGTAAATTGTGGGAATAGATGTAATTATTACTAAAAACATGTAAATATCATTGTACTTTATTATGTTTTAGCTGAATTTACGTGGATTGATGTGTAAATTGTGGGAATGAATGTTATTATCACTGAAAACAAGTAAATAGGGGTGTATTTTAATACTTTTTAGCTGCAGTTACATGGATTCAAGCGTGAATTGTGGGAATGGGTATCAATATCAATGAAAAGACGTAACCAAAGATGCATTCCATACAGTTTTAGCTCTGGTTACGTGGATTCATTTGAAAGTTGTGGGAATGAATTATAATTTCGGATTCATTGTAAAATGTGGAAATTTTTCTTATTATCACTAAGAACAAGTAAATAAAGGTGCAATTTAATTTTTTTTATTTAGTTGAAATTACGTGGACTCATGTGTAAATTGTGGGAATGAACGTTATTATGGAATTCATGCGCATGTTGTGGGAAGGAACGTTAATATCGGATTCATGTGTAAACTGTTGGAATGAGTGTCATTATCATCAGTGAAAAAGGGTAACGAAAGATGAATTCCATAAAGCTTTAGTTGTGGTTACGTGGAGTCATTTGAAAATTGTGTGAATTAATTTTAATATCGGATTCATTGTAAGTTGTGGGAATAGATGTAATTATGATTGAAAACATGTAAATAAAGGTCTACTTAATTATGTTTTAGCTGAAATTACGTGGATTCATGTGTAAATTGTGGGAAAAAACGTTACTATCGGATTCATGTGTAAATTCTGGGAATGAAAGTTATAATGGGATTCATGTGTAATTTGTTGGAAAGAGCATTAATATCGGATTCATTTTTAAATTGCGGGAATGAATGTTAATATCACGAAGAACAGGTAAATAGGGGTGTATTTTAATACCTTCTAGCGGCTGTTACATGGATTCAAGCGTAAATTGTGGGAATGGGTATCAATATCAATGAAAAGACGTAACCAAAGATGCATTCCATACAGTTTTAGCTCTGGTTACGTGGATTCATTTGAAAGTTGTGGGAATGAATTATAATTTCGGATTCATTGTAAAATGTGGAAATTTTTCTTATTATCACTAAGAACAAGTAAATAAAGGTGCAATTTAATTTTTTTTTATTTAGTTGAAATTACGTGGACTCATGTGTAAATTGTGGGAATGAACGTTATTATGGAATTCATGCGCATGTTGTGGGAAGGAACGTTAATATCGGATTCTTGTGTAAACTGTTGGAAAGAGTGTCATTATCATCAGTGAAAAAGGGTAACGAAAGATGAATTCCATAAAGCTTTAGTTGTGGTTACGTGGAGTCATTTGAAAATTGTGGGAATTAATTTTAATATCGGATTCATTGTAAATTGTGGGAATAGATGTAATTATGATTGAAAACATGTAAATAAAAGTCTACTTTATTATGTTTTAGCTGAAATTACGTGGATTCATGTGTAAATTGTGGGAATGAGTAACATTATCATCAGTTAAAAGAGGTAACCAAAGATGCCTTCCAATTAGTTTTAGCTGTGCTTACGTTGATTCATTTGAAAATTGTGGGAATTAATTATAATATCGGATTCATTGTAAATTGTGGGAATAGATGTAATTATTACTAAAAACATGTAAATATAATTGTACTTTATTATGTTTTAGCTGAATTTACGTGGATTCATGTGTAAATTGTGGGAAGAAATGTTAATATCGGATTCATGTGTAAATTGTGGGAATAAATGCTAATATCACTGAAAACAAGTAAAAAATGGTGTTTTTAAGGAATGTGAACTGTAGTTATGGGGATTTATGCATAAATTGTGGGAAGGAACGTTCATATCGGATTCACGTGTAAAGTGTGGGAATGAACGTTAATATCGAATTCATGTTCAAATTGTAGGAATGAATGTTAATATCACTGAAAACAAATAAATAACCGTGTATTTTAAAAAGTGTGAGCAGTAGTTATGGGGATTTATGCATCAATTGTGGGAAGGAACGTTCATATCCGATTCATGTGTAAATTATGGGAATGAACGTTAATATCGGAATCATGTTTAAATTGTGGGAAAGAATGTTAATATCACTGAAAAAAAGTAAATATAGGTGTGTTTTAATACCTTTTAGCTGCAGTTGCATGGATTCAAGCGTAAATTGTGGGAATGGGTATCAATATCAATGAAAAGACGTAACCCAAGATGCCTTCCATATAGTTTCAGCTGTGGTTACGTTGATTCATTTGAAAATCATGGGAATTAATTTTAACATCGGATTCATTGTAAATTGTGGGAATAGCTGTAATTATCACTAAAAACATGTAAATACAGGTCTACTTTATTATGTTTTAGCTGAAATTACGTTGATTCATGTGTAAATTGTGGGAATGAGTAACAATATCATCAGTGAAAAGAGGTAACCAAAGATGCCTTCCAATTAGTTTTAGCTGTGCTTACGTGGATTCATTTGAAAATTGTGGAATTAATTATAATATCGGATTCATTGTAAATTGTGGGAATAGATGTAATTATTACTAAAAACATGTAAATATAATTGTACTTTATTATGTTTTAGCTGAATTTACGTGGATTCATGTGTAAATTGTGGGAATGAATGTTATTATCACTGAAAACAAGTAAATAGGGGTGTATTTTAATACTTTTTAGCTGCAGTTACATGGATTCAAGCGTGAATTGTGGGAATGGGTATCAATATCAATGAAAAGACGTAACCAAAGATGCATTCCATATAGTTTTAGCTGTCGTTACGTGGATTCATTTGAAAGTTGTGGGAATGAATTTTAATTTCGGATTCATTGTAAAATGTGGTAATATTTCTTATTATCACTAAGAACAAGTAAATAAAGGTGCAATTTAATTTGTTTTAGTTGAAATTACGTGGACTCATGTGTAAATTGTGGGAGTGAACGTTATTATGGGATTCATGCGTAAGTTGTGGGAAGGAACGCTAATATCGGATTCATGTGTAAATTGTGGGAATAAATGTTAATATCACTGAAAACAAGTAAATAAGGGTGTTTTTTAATACCTTTTAGCTGCAGTTACATGGATTCATGCGTAATTTTGGGAATGGGTGTCAATATCAGTGAAAAGACTTAACCAAAGATGGATTCCATATAGCTTTAGCTGTGGTTACGTGGATTCATTTGAAAATTGTGGGAATTAATTTTAATATCGGATTCATTGTAAATTGTGGGAACAGATGTAATTATCATTAAAAACATGTAGATAAAGGTGTAATTTATTATGTTTTAGCTGAAATTACGTGGATTAATGTGTAAATTGTGAGAAAGAAGGTTATAATGGGATTCATGTGTTAATTATGGGAATCAACGTTAATATCTGATTTATGTCTAAATTGTGGGAATGAATGTTAGCCAATATCACTGAAAACCAGTAAGTAAGGGGGTATTTTAATTAGTGTGAGCAGTAGTTATGGGGACTCATGCGTAAATTGTGGGAAGGAACGCTAATATCGGATTCATGTGTAAATTGTTGGAATAAATGTTAATATCACTGAAAACAAGTAAATAAGGGTGTTTTTTAATACCTTTTAGCTGCAGTTACTTGGATTCATGCGTAAATTGTGGGAAAGGGTGTCAATATTAGTGAATAGACGTAACCAAAGATGCATTTCAAATAGTTTTAGTTGTGGTTACGTGGGTTCATTTGAAAATCGTGGGAATTAATTTTAATATCGGATTCATTGTAAATTGTGGGAATAGATGTAATTATCACTAAAAAATGTAAATAAAGGTCTACTTTATTATGTTTTAGCTGAAATTACGTGGATTCATGTGTAAATTGTGGGAAAAAACGTTACTATCGAATTCATGTGTAAATTCTGGGAATGAAAGTTAATATGGGATTCATGTGTAAATTGTTGGAAAGAACATTAATATCGGATTCATTTTAAATTGTGGGAATGAATGTTAATATCACGAAGAACAGGTAAATAGGGGTGTATTTTAATACCTTTTAGCTGCCGTTACATGGATTCAAGTTAAATTGTGGGAATGGGTATCAATATCAATGAAAAGACGTAACCAAAGATGCATTCCATATAGTTTTAGCTCTGGTTAGGTGATTTTATTTGCAAGTTGTGGGAATGAATTTTAATTTCGGATTCATTGTAAAATGTGGTAGTATTTCTTATTATCACTAAGAACAAGTAAATAAAGGTGCAATTTAATTTTTTTTATTTAGTTGAAATTACGTGGACTCATGTGTAAATTGTGGGAATGAACGTTATTATGGAAGTCATGCGTATGTTGGGGAAGGAACGTTAATATCGGATTCTTGTGTAAACTGTTGGAAAGAGTGTCATTATCATCAGTGAAAAAGGGTAACCAAAGATGAATTCCATGAAGTTTTAGTTGTTGTTACGTGGAGTCATTTGAAAATTGTTGGAATTAGTTATAATATCGGATTCTTTGTAAATTGTGGGAATCGATGTAATTATCACTAAAAGCATGTAAATAAAGTTGTACCTTATTATGTTTTAGCTGAATTTACGTGGATTCATGTGTAAATTGTAGGAATGGGTGTCAATATCAGTGAAAAGACGTAACCAAAGATGCATTCCACATAGTTTTAGCTGTGGTTATGTTGATTAATTTGAAAATCGTGGGAATTAATTTTAACATCGGATACATTGTAAATTGTGGAAATAGATGTTAATATCACTGAAAACAAGTAAATAAGGGTGTTTTTAAGGAGTGTGAACTGTAGTTATGGGGATTTATGCATAAATTGTGGGAAGAAATGTTCAAATGGGATTTATCTGTAAATTGTGGGAATGAACGATAATATCGGATTCATGTTTAAATTGTGGGAATGAATGTTAATATCACTGAAAACAAATAAATAACGGTGTATTTTAAAGAGTGTGAACAGTAGTTCTGGGGATTTATGCATAAATTGTGGGAATGAACGTTAACATTGGATTCATGTTTAAATTGTTGGAATGAATGTTAATATCGCTGAAAACAAATAAATGAGTGTGTTTTTAATACCTTTTAGCTGCAGTTACATGGATTCATGCGTAAATTGTGGGAATGGGTGTCAATATCAGTGAAAAGACGTAACCAAAGATGTATTCCACATTGTTTTAGCTGTGGTTACGTTGATTCATTTGAAAATTGTGGGAATTAATTTTAATATCGGATTCATTGTAAATTGTGGGAATAGATGTAATTATGATTGAAAACATGTAAATAAAGGTCTACTTTATTATGTTTTAGCTGAAATTACGTGGATTCATGTGTAAATTGTGGGAAGGAACATTAATATGGGATTCATGCGTAAGTTGTGGGAAGGAACGTTATTATCGGATTCATGTGTAAAGTGTGGGAATGAACGTTAATATCGGATTCATGTTTAAATTGTGGGAATGAATGTTAATATCACTGAAAACAAATAAATAACCGTGTATTTTAAAAAGTGTGGGCAGGAGTTATGGGGATTTATGCATAAATTGTGGGAAGGAACGTTCATATCGGTTTCATGTGTAAATTGTGGGAATGAACGTTAATATCGGAATCATGTTTAAATTGTGGGAATGAATGTTAATATCACAGAAAAGAAGTAAATATAGGTGTGTTTTAATACTTTTTAGCTGCAGTTACATGGATTCAAGCGTAAATTGTGGGAATGGGTGTCAATATCCTGGAAAGACTTAACCAAAGATGCATTCCACATAGTTTTAGCTGTGGTTACGTGGATTAATTTGAAAACTGTGGGAATGAATGTTAATATCACTGAAAACAAATCAATAACGATGTATGTTAACGAGTGTGAGCAGTAGTTATGGGGACACATGCGTAAATTGTGGGAAGGAACGTTAATATCGGATTCATGTGTAATTTGTGGGAATAAATGTTAATATCACTGAAAACAAGTAAATAGGGGTGTTTTTTAATACCTTTTAGCTGCAGCTACTTGGATTCATGCGTAAATTGTGAGAATGGGTGTCAATATCAGTGAATAGACGTAGCCAAAGACGCATTTCAAATAGTTTTAGTTGTGGTTACGTGGGTTCATTTGAAAATCGTGGGAATTAATTTTAATATCGGATTCATTGTAAATTGTGGGAATAGATGTAATTATCACTAAAAGCATATAAATAAAGTGGTACCTTATTATGTTTTAGCCGAATTTACGTGGATTCATGTGTAAATTGTGGGAATGAACGTTATTACCGGATTCATGTGTTAACTTGTGGGAGTGAACGTTAATATCACTGAAAACATATAAATAACGGTGTATTTTAAGGAGGGTGAGCAGTAGTTATGGGGACTCATGCGTAAATTGTGGGAAGAAACGTTAATATCGGAATCATGTGCAAATTGTGGGAAGGAACGTTAATATCGAACTCATGTGTAAATTGTGAAAATAAATGTTAATATCACTGAAAACAAGTAAATAAGGGTGTTTTTAATACCTTTTAGCTGCAGTTTCTGAGATTCTTGCGTAAATTGTGGGAATGGTTGTTAATATCAGTGAAAAGGCGTAACCAAAGATGCATTCCATATAGTTTTAGTTGTGGTTACGTGGATTCATTTGAAAATCGTGAGAATCTATTTTAGTATCGGATTCATTGTAAATTGTAGGAATAGATGTAATTATCACTAAAAACATGTAAATTAAGGTCTACTTTATTATGTTTTACCTGAAATTACGTGAATTCATGTGTAAATTGTGGGAATAAGTAACAATATCATCAGTGAAAAGAGGTAACCAAAGATGCCTTCCAATTAGTTTTAGCTGTGCTCACGTGGATTCATTTGAAAGTTGTGGGATTGAGTTTTAAAATCGGATTCATTGTATATTGTGAGAATAAATGTTAATATAACTAAAACATTTTAATAAAGGTGTACTTTATTTTGGTTTAGCTAAAAATACATGGATTGATGTGTAAATTGTGGGAATAAACATTAATATCGGATTCATGTTTAAACTGTGGGAATAAATGTTAAAATCATTGAAGGCAAGTAAGTAAGGGTGCATTTTAAGTCTTTCTGGCTGTATTTGCGTGGATCCAGTTGTAAATTGAGGGAATAAACGTTAATATTGAATTCATGTTTAAATTGTGGGAATGAATGTTATTATCACTGAAAACAACTAAATAGGGCGGTATTTTAATACCTTTTAGCTGCACTTTACATGGGTTCATGCGTATATTGTGGAAATTAGTGTCAATATAAATGAAAAGGCGTAACCAAAGATGCATTCCATATAGCTTTAGCTGTGGTTACGTGGATTCATTTGAAAATTGTGGGAATTAATTTTAATATCGGATTCATTGTAAATTGTGGGAATAGATGTAATTATCACTAAAAACATGTAGATAAAGGTGTAATTTATTATGTTTTAGCTGAAATTACGTGGATTAATGTGTAAATTGTGGGAATATATAACAATATCATCAGTGAAAAGAGGTAACCAAAGATGCCTTCCAATTAGTTTTAGCTGTGCTTACGTGGATTCATTTGAAAATTGTGGGAATTAATTATAATATCAGATTCATTGTAAATTGTGGGAATGAATGTTAATATCACTGAAAACCAGTAAGTATTAGTGTATTTTAAAGAGTGTGAACTGTAGTTTTGGGGATTTATGCGTAAATTGTGGGAAGGAACGCTAATATTGAATTCATGTTTAAATTTGGGAATAAATGTTATTATCACTGAAAACAACTAAATAGGGCGGTGTTTTAATACCTTATAGCTGCAGTTACATGGGTTCATGCGTAAATTGTGGAAATGAGTGTCAATATAAATGAAAAGGCGTAACCCAAGATGCATTCCATATAGCTTTAGCTGTGGTTACGTGGATTCATTTGAAAATTGTGGAATTAATTTTAATATCGGATTCATTGTAAAATGTGGGAATCGATGTAATCATCACTAAAAACATGTAGATAAAGGTGTAATTTATTATGTTTTAGCTGAAATTACGTGGATTAATGTGTAAATTGTGAGAAAGAAGGTTATAATGGGATTCATGTGTAAATTATGGGAATCAACGTTAATATATGATTTATGTCTAAATTGTGGGAATGAATGTTAGCTAATATCACTGAAAACCAGTAAATAAGGGGGTATTTTAAATAGTGTGAGCAATAGTTATTGGGACTCACGCGTAAGTTGTGGGAAGAAACGTTAATAACGGCTCATGTGTAAATTGTGGGAATAAATGTTAATATCACTGAAAACAAGTAAATAAGGGTGTTTTTTAATACCTTTTAGCTGCAGTTACTTGGATTCATGCGTAAATTGAGAGAATGGGTGTCAATATCAGTGAATAGACGTAACCAAAGATGCATTTCAAATAGTTTTAGTTGTGGTTACGTGGGTTCATTTGAAAATCGTGGCAATTAATTTTAATATCGGATTCATTGTAAATTGTGGGAATAGTTGTAATTATCACTAAAAACATGTAAATAAAGGTCTACTTTATTTTGTTTTAGCTGAAATTACGTGGATTCATGTGTAAATTGTTGGAATGAGTAACATAATCATCAGTGAAAAGAGGTAACCAAAGATGCCTTTCAATTAGTTTTAGCTGTGCTTACGTGGATTCATTTGAAAATTGTGGGAATTAATTATAATATCGGATTCATTGTAAATTGTGGGAATAGATGTAATTATGAGTGAAAACATGTAAATAAAGGTCTACTTTATTATGTTTTAGCTGAAATTACGTGGATTCATGTGTAAATTGTGGGAAGGAACATTAATATGGGATTCATGCTAAAGTTGTGGGAAGGAACGTTAATATCGGATTCATGTGTAAACTGTTGGAATGAGTGTCATTATCATCAGTGAAAAAGAGTAGCGAAAGATGAATTCCATAAAGTTTTAGTTGTGGTTACGTGGAGTCATTTGAAAATTGTGGGAATTAATTTTAATATCGGATTCATTGTAAATTGTGGGAATAGATGTAATTATCACTAAAAGCATATAAATAAAGTGGTACCTTATTATGTTTTAGCTGAATTTACGTGGATTCATGTGTAAATTGTGGGAATGAACGTTATTACCGGATTCATGTGTTAACTTGTGGGAGTGAACGTTAATATCACTGAAAACATATAAATAACGGTGTATTTTAAGGAGGTGAGCAGTAGTTATGGGGACTCATGCGTAAATTGTGGGAAGAAACGTTAATATCGGATTCATGTGCAAATTGTGGGAAGGAACGTTAATATCGAACCCATGTGTAAATTGTGAAAATATATGTTAATATCACTGAAAACAAGTAAATAAGGGTGTTTTTAATACCTTTTAGCTGCAGTTTCTGAGATTCTTGCGTAAATTGTGGGAATGGTTGTTAATATCAGTGAAAAGCGTAACCAAAGATGCAATCCATATAGTTTTAGTTGTGGTTACGTGGATTCATTTGAAAATCGTGAGAATCTATTTTAGTATCGGATTCATTGTAAATTGTGGGAATAGATGTAATTATCACTAAAAACATGTAAATTAAGGTCTACTTTATTATGTTTTACCTTAAATTACGTGGATTCATGTATAAATTGTGGGAATAAGTAACAATATCATCAGTGAAAAGAGGTAACCAAAGATGCCTTCCAATTAGTTTTAGCTGTGGTTACGTGGATTCATTTCAAAATTGTGGGAATTAATTATAATATCAGATTCATTGTAAATTGTGGGAATGAATGTTAATATCATTGAAAACCAGTAAGTATTAGTGTATTTTAAAGAGTGTGAACTGTAGTTATGGGGATTTATGCGTAAATTGTGGGAAAGAACGTTACTATCGGATTCATGTATAAATTTTGGGAATGAAAGTTAATATGGGATTCATGTGTAAATTGTTGGAATGAACGTTAATATCGGATTTATTTTAATATTTGGGGAATTAATGTTAATATCACTAAAACCAGTGAATATGGGTGTGTTTTAAATAGTGTGTGCTGTAATTGTGGGAGGGAACATTAATATCGGATTCATTTTTAAATTGTGGGAATGAATGTTAATATCACGGAGAACAGGTAAATAAGGGAGTATCTTAATACCATTTAGCTGCCGTTACATGGACTCACGTGTAAATTGTGGGAATGAACGCTAATATTGGATTGATGTTTAATTGGTGGGAATGAATGCTAATATCACTGAAAACAAGTAAAGAAGGGTGTATTTTAATACGTTTTAGCTGTATTTACATGGATTTATGCGCAAATTGTGGGAATGGGTGTAAATATCATCAGTGAAAAGAGGTAACCAAAGATGCCTTCCAATTAGTTTTAGCTGTGCTCACGTGGATTCATTTGAAAGTTGTGGGATTGAATTTTAAAATCGGATTCATTGTAAATTGTGAGAATAAATGTTAATATAACTAAAACATTTTAATAAAGGTGTACTTTATTTTGGTTTAGCTAAAAATACATGGATTGATGTGTAAATTGTGGGAATAAACATTAATATCGGATTCATGTTTAAACTGTGGGAATAAATGTTAAAATCATTGAAGGCAAGTAAGTAAGGGTGCATTTTAAGTCTTTCTGGCTGTATTTGCGTGGATCCAGTTGTAAATTGAGGGAATAAACGTTAATATTGAATTCATGTTTAAATTGTGGGAATGAATGTTATTATCACTGAAAACAACTAAATAGGGCGGTATTTTAATACCTTTTAGCTGCACTTTACATGGGTTCATGAGTATATTGTGGAAATTAGTGTCAATATAAATGAAAAGGCGTAACCAAAGATGCATTCCATATAGCTTTAGCTGTGGTTACGTGGATTCATTTGAAAATTGTGGGAATTAATTTTAATATCGGATTCATTGTAAATTGTGGGAATAGATGTAATTATCACTAAAAACATGTAGATAAAGGTGTAATTTATTATGTTTTAGCTGAAATTACGTGGATTAATGTGTAAATTGTGGGAATATATAACAATATCATCAGTGAAAAGAGGTAACCAAAGATGCCTTCCAATTAGTTTTAGCTGTGCTTACGTGGATTCATTTGAAAATTGTGGGAATTAATTATAATATCAGATTCATTGTAAATTGTGGGAATGAATGTTAATATCACTGAAAACCAGTAAGTATTAGTGTATTTTAAAGAGTGTGAACTGTAGTTTTGGGGATTTA
>RQOL01000442.1:0-120189 GCA_013076295.1 Sanderia malayensis | reverse complement strand
TTGACCAAGTTAGGGATATTTTTGTGTTTAAAAGTTGGTTGATGAATAAATTTTTTATGGCTTTTGAGTCTGGCTGTAGTAAACAGGCCCAGAAAATTCAAAACAACAGTTTTAAGAAATGTAATTGCTTTCATCGGATTAGCTGTTTTCTTAGCTACAGTTTGATATATATTTTATTGCAGATTGAGTTTACATTTCCAGGATGGATTATATTTTTGATAGGAACTAATTTTCTCAACATCACAGTGAAGTAATAAGGTGATCAAGAAAAGCAGGTCTTGAACTTCAAAATAACCAACTAAATTTGTGAAAAGCAATTCATATGCACCAAGTACTTTCGATACTTATTCGCCAAGGTATTACCTTCATGTTGGTGTAATTTGAGTTCAAATGACTAATTTTGACCAAGTTAGGATATTTTGTGTTTTAAAGTTGGCTGATGAATAAATTTTTTACGGCTTTTGAGTCTGGCTGTAGTAAACAGGCCCGGAAAATTCAAAACAACACTTTTAAGAAATCTAATTGCTTTCATCGGATTCGCTGTTTTCTTAGCTACAGTTTATATATATTTTATTGCAGATTGAGTTTAAATTTCCCAGGATGGATTATATTTTTGATAGGAACTAATTTTCTCAAACATCACAGTGAAGTAATATAGGTGATCAAGAAAAGCAGGTCTTGAACTTCAAAAAATAACCAACTAAATTTGTGAAAAGCAATTCATTGCACCCGAGTACTTTCGATACTTATTCGCCAAGTATTACCTTCATGTTGGTGTAATTTGAGTTCAAATGGACTAATTTTGACCAAGTTAGGGATATTTTTGTGTTTTGAAAGTTGGCTGATGAATAAATTTTTTCACGGCTTTTGAGTCTGGCTGTAGTAAACAGGCCCGGAAAATTCAAAACAACACTTTTAAGAAATCTAATTGCTTTCATCGGATTCGCTGTTTTCTTAGCTACAGTTTCATATATATTTTATTGCAGATTGGGTTTAAATTTCCCAGGATGGATTATATTTTTGATAGGAACTAATTTTCTCAAACATCACAGTGAAGTAATATAGGTGATCAAGAAAAGCAGGTCTTGAACTTCAAAAATAACCAACTAAATTTGTGAAAAGAATTCATATGCACCCAAGTACTTTCGATACTTATTCGCCAAGGTATTACCTTCATGTTGGTGTAATTTGAGTTCAAATGACTAATTTTGACCAAGTTAGGGATATTTTTGTGTTTTGAAAGTTGGCTGATGAATAAATTTTTTCACGGCTTTTGAGTCTGGCTGTAGTAAACAGGCCCGGAAAATTCAAAACAACACTTTTAAGAAATCTAATTGCTTTCATCGGATTCGCTGTTTTCTTAGCTACAGTTTGATATATATTTTATTGCAGATTGGTTTAAATTTCCCAGGATGGATTATATTTTTGATAGGAACTAATTTTCTCAAACATCACAGTGAAGTAATATAGGTGATCAAGAAAAGCAGGTCTTGAACTTCAAAAATAACCAACTAAATTTGTGAAAAGCAATTCATATGCACCCAAGTACTTTCGATACTTATTCGCCAAGGTATTACCTTCATGTTGGTGTAATTTGAGTTCAAATGGACTAATTTTGACCAAGTTAGGGATATTTTTGTGTTTTGAAAGTTGGCTGATGAATAAATTTTTTCACGGCTTTTGAGTCTGGCTGTAGTAAACAGGCCCGGAAAATTCAAAACAACACTTTTAAGAAATCTAATTGCTTTCATCGGATTCGCTGTTTTCTTAGCTACAGTTTATATATATTTTATTGCAGATTGAGTTTAAATTTCCCAGGATGGATTATATTTTTGATCGGAACTAATTTTCCAAACATCACAGTGAAGTAATATAGCTGATCGAGAAAAGCAGGTCTTGAAGTTCAAAAATAACCAACTAAATTTGTGAAAAGCAATTCATATGCACCCAAGTACTTTCGATACTTATTCGCCAAGGTATTACCTTCATGTTGGTGTAATTTGAGTTCAAATGGACTAATTTTGACCAAGTTAGGGATATTTTTGTGTTTTGAAAGTTGGCTGATGAATAAATTTTTTCACGGCTTTTGAGTCTGGCTGTAGTAAACAGGCCCGGAAAATTCAAAACAACACTTTTAAGAAATCTAATTGCTTTCATCGGATTCGCTGTTTTCTTAGCTACAGTTTCATATATATTTTATTGCAGATTGAGTTTAAATTTCCCAGGATGGATTATATTTTTGATAGGAACTAATTTTCTCAAACATCACAGTGAAGTAATATAGGTGATCAAGAAAAGCAGGTCTTGAACTTCAAAAATAACCAACTAAATTTGTGAAAAGCAATTCATTTGCACCCGAGTACTTTCGATACTTATTCGCCAAGGTATTACCTTCATGTTGGTGTAATTTGAGTTCAAATGGACTAATTTTGACCAAGTTAGGGATATTTTTGTGTTTTGAAAGTTGGCTGATGAATAAATTTTTTCACGGCTTTTGAGTCTGGCTGTAGTAAACAGGCCCGGAAAATTCAAAACAACACTTTTAAGAAATCTAATTGCTTTCATCGGATTCGCTGTTTTCTTAGCTACAGTTTCATATATATTTTATTGCAGATTGGGTTTAAATTTCCCAGGATGGATTATATTTTTGATAGGAACTAATTTTCTCAAACATCACAGTGAAGTAATATAGGTGATCAAGAAAAGCAGGTCTTGAAGTTCAAAAATAACCAACTAAATTTGTGAAAAGCAATTCATATGCACCCAAGTACTTTCCATACTTATTCGCCAAGGTATTACCTTCATGTTGGTGTAATTTGAGTTCAAATGGACTAATTTTGACCAAGTTAGGGATATTTTTGTGTTTTGAAAGTTGGCTGATGAATAAATTTTTTCACGGCTTTTGAGTCTGGCTGTAGTAAACAGGCCCGGAAAATTCAAAACAACACTTTTAAGAAATCTAATTGCTTTCATCGGATTGGCTGTTTTCTTAGCTACAGTTTCCTATATATTTTATTGCAGATTGAGTTTAAATTTCCCAGGATGGATTATATTTTTGATAGGAACTAATTTTCTCAAACATCACAGTGAAGTAATATAGGTGATCAAGAAAAGCAGGTCTTGAACTTCAAAAATAACCAACTAAATTTGTGAAAAGCAATTCATATGCACCCAAGTACTTTCGATACTTTTTCGCCAAGGTATTACCTTCATGTTGGTGTAATTTGAGTTCAAATGGACTAATTTTGACCAAGTTAGGGATATTTTTGTGTTTTGAAAGTTGGCTGATGAATAAATTTTTTCACGGCTTTTGAGTCTGGCTGTAGTAAACAGGCCCGGAAAATTCAAAACAACACTTTTAAGAAATCTAATTGCTTTCATCGGATTCGCTGTTTTCTTAGCTACAGTTTCATATATATTTTATTGCAGATTGAGTTTAAATTTCCCAGGATGGATTATATTTTTGATAGGAACTAATTTTCTCAAACACAGTGAAGTAATATAGGTGATCAAGAAAATCAGGTCTTGAACTTCAAAAATAACCAAATAAATTTGTGAAAAGTAATTCATATGCACCCAAGTACTTTCGATAGTTATTCGCCAAGGTATTACCTTCATGTTGGTGTAATTTGAGTTCAAATGGACTAATTTTGACCAAGTTAGGGATATTTTTGTGTTTTGAAAGTTGGCTGATGAATAAATTTTTTCACGGCTTTTGAGTCCGGCTGTAGTAAACAGGCCCGGAAAATTCAAAACAACACTTTTAAGAAATCTAATCGCTTTCATCGGATTCGCTGTTTTCTTAGCTACAGTTTCATATATATTTTATTGCAGATTGAGTTTAAATTTCCCAGGATGGATTATATTTTTGATAGGAACTAATTTTCTCAAACATCACAGTGAAGTAATATAGGTGATCAAGAAAAGCAGGTCTTGAACTTCAAAAATAACCAACTAAATTTGTGAAAAGTAATACATATGCACCCAAGTACTTTCGATAGTTATTCGCCAAGGTATTACCTTCATGTTGGTGTAATTTGAGTTCAAATCCACTAATTTTGACCAAGTTAGGGATATTTTTGTGTTTTAAAAGTTGGTTGATGAATAAATTTTTTCACGGCTTTTGAGTCTGGCTGTAGTAAACAGGCCCAGAAAATTCAAAACAACAGTTTTAAGAAATGTAATTGCTTTCATCGGATTCGCTGTTTTCTTAGCTACAGTTTGATATATATTTTATTGCAGATTGAGTTTACATTTCCCAGGATGGATTATATTTTTGATAGGAACTAATTTTCTCCAACATCACAGTGAAGTAATATAGGTGATCAAGAAAAGCAGGTCTTGAACTTCAAAAATAACCAACTAAATTTGTGAAAAGCAATTCATATGCACCCAAGTACTTTCCATACTTATTCGCCAAGGTATTACCTTCATGTTGGTGTAATTTTAGTTCAAATGGACTAATTTTGACCAAGTTATGGATATTTTTGTGTTTTAATAGTTGGCTGATGAATAAATTTTTTCACGGCTTTTGAGTCTGGCTGTAGTAAACAGGCCCGGAAAATTCAAAACAACACTTTTAAGAAATCTAATTGCTTTCATCGGCTTGGCTGTTTTCTTAGCTACAGTTTCATATATATTTTATTGCAGATTGAGTTTAAATTTCCCAGGATGGATTATATTTTTGATAGGAACTAATTTTCTCAAACATCACAGTGAAGTAATATAGGTGATCAAGAAAAGCAGGTCTTGAACTTCAAAAATAACCAACTAAATTGTGAAAAGCCATTCATATGCACCCAAGTACTTTCGATACTTTTTCGCCAAGGTATTACCTTCATGTTGGTGTAATTTGAGTTCAAATGGACTAATTTTGACCAAGTTAGGGATATTTTTGTGTTTTGAAAGTTGGCTGATGAATAAATTTTTTCACGGCTTTTGAGTCCGGCTGTAGTAAACAGGCCCGGAAAATTCAAAACAACACTTTTAAGAAATCTAATCGCTTTCATCGGATTCGCTGTTTTCTTAGCTACAGTTTCATATATATTTTATTGCAGATTGAGTTTAAATTTCCCAGGATGGATTATATTTTTGATAGGAACTAATTTTCTCAAACATCACAGTGAAGTAATATAGGTGATCAAGAAAAGCAGGTCTTGAACTTCAAAAATAACCAACTAAATTGTGAAAAGCCATTCATATGCACCCAAGTACTTTCGATACTTTTTCGCCAAGGTATTACCTTCATGTTGGTGTAATTTGACTTCAAATGCACTAATTTTGACCAAGTTAGGGATATTTTTGTGTTTTGAAAGTTGGCTGATGAATAAATTTTTTCACGGCTTTTGAGTCTGGCTATAGTAAACAGGCCCGGAAAATTCAAAACAACACTTTTAAGAAATCTAATTGCTTTCATCGGATTCGCTGTTTTCTGAGCTACAGTTTCATATATATTTTATTGCAGATTGAGCTTAAATTTCCCAGGATGGATTATATTTTTGATAGGAACTAATTTTCTCAAACATTACAGTGAAGTAATATAGGTGATCAAGAAAAGCAGGTCTTGAACTTCAAAAATAACCAACTAAATTTGTGAAAAGTAATTCATATGCACCCAAGTACTTTCGATAGTTATTCGCCAATGTATTACCTTCATGTTGGTGTAATTTGAGTTCAAATGCACTAATTTTGACCAAGTTAGGGATATTTTTGTGTTTTAAAAGTTGGTTGATGAATAAATTTTTTCACGGCTTTTGAGTCTGGCTGTAGTAAACAGGCCCAGAAAATTCAAAACAACGGTTTTAAGAATTGTAATTGCTTTCATCGGATTCGCTGTTTTCTTAGCTACAGTTTGATATATATTTTATTGCAGATTGAGTTTACATTTCCCAGGATGGATTATATTTTTGATAGGAACTAATTTTCTCAAACATCACAGTGAAGTAATATAGGTGATCAAGAAAAGCAGGTCTTGAAGTTAAAAAATAACCAACTAAATTTGTGAAAAGCAATTCATATGCACCCAAGTACTTTTGATACTTATTCGACAAGGTATTACCTTCATGTTGGTGTAATTTGAGTTCAAATGGACTAATTTTGACCAAGTTAGGGATATTTTTGTGTTTTGAAAGTTGGCTGATGAATAAATTTTTTCACTGCTTTTGAGTCTGGCTGTAGTAAACAGGCCCGGAAAATTCAAAACAACACTTTTAAGAAATCTAATTGCTTTCATCGGATTGGCTGTTTTCTTAGCTACAGTTTCATATATATTTTATTGCACATTGAGTTTAAATTTCCCAGGATGGATTATATTTTTGATAGGAACTAATTTTCTCAAACATCACAGTGAAGTAATATAGGTGATCAAGAAAAGCAGGTCTTGAACTTCAAAAATAACCAACTAAATTTGTGAAAAGCAATTCATATGCACCCAAGTACTTTCGATACTTTTTCGCCAAGGTATTACCTTCATGTTGGTGTTATTTGAGTTCAAATGCACTAATTTTGACCAAGTTAGGGATATTTTTGTGTTTTAAAAGTTGGTTGATGAATAAATTTTTTCACGGCTTTTGAGTCTGGCTGTAGTACACAGGCCCAGAAAATTCAAAACAACAGTTTTAAGAAATGTAATTGCTTTCATCGGATTCGCTGTTTTCTTAGCTACAGTTTGATAAATATTTTATTGCAGATTGAGTTTAAATTTCCCAGCATGGATTATATTTTAGATGGGAACTAATTTTCTCAAACATCACAGTGAAGTAATATAGGTGATCAAGAAAAGCAGGTCTTGAACTTCAAAAATAACCAACTAAATTTGTGAAAAGTAATTCATATGCACCCAAGTACTTTCGATAGTTATTCGCCAAGGTATTACCTTCATGTTGGTGTAATTTGAGTTCAAATGGACTAACTTTGACCAAGTTAGGGATATTTTTGTGTTTTGAAAGTTGGCTGATGAATAAATTTTTTCACGGTTTTTGAATCTGGCTGTAGTAAACAGGCCCGGAAAATTCAAAACAACACTTTTAAGAAATCTAATTGCTTTCATCGGATTCGCTGTTTTCTGAGCTACAGTTTCATATATATTTTATTGCACATTGGGTTTAAATTTCCCAGGATGGATTATATTTTTGATAGGAACTAATTTTCTCAAACATCACAGTGAAGTAATATAGGTGATCAAGAAAAGCAGGTCTTGAAGTTCAAAAATATCCAACTAAATTTGTGAAAAGCAATTCATATGCACCCAAGTACTTTCGATACTTATTCGCCAAGGTATTACCTTCATGTTGGTGTAATTTGAGCTCAAATGGACTAATTTTGACCAAGTTAGGGATATTTTTGTGTTTTGAAAGTTGGCTCATGAATAAATTTTTTCACGGCTTTTGAGTCTGGCTGTAGTAAACAGGCCCGGAAAATTCAAACAACACTTTTAAGAAATCTAATTGCTTTCATCGGATTCGCTGTTTTCTTAGCTAGAGTTTCATATATATTTTATTGCAGATTGAGTTTAAATTTCCCAGGATGGATTATATTTTTGATAGGAACTAATTTTCTCAAGCATCACAGTGAAGTAATATGGGTGATCAAGAAAAGCAGGTCTTGAACTTCAAAAATAACCAACTAAATTTGTGAAAAGTAATTCATATGCACCCAAGTACTTTCGATAGTTATTCGCCAAGGTATTACTTTTCATGTTGGTGTAATTTGAGTTCAAATGGACTAATTTTGACCAAGTTAAGGATATTTTTGTGTTTTGAAAGTTGGCTGATGAATAAATTTTTTCACGGCTTTTGAGTCTGGCTGTAGTAAACAGGCTCGGAAAATTCAAAACAACACTTTTAAGAAATCTAATTGCTTTCATCGGATTCGCTGTTTTCTTAGCTACAGTTTCATATATATTTTATTGCAGATTGGGTTTAAATTTCCCAGGATGGATTATATTTTTGATAGGAACTAATTTTCTCAAACATCACAGTGAAGTAATATTGTGGGGAATCTTCAGACGCCGCGCTCAGTTCCCAGAGACACTGAATGAATCTCACTCGATTTTATGTAATTATTATAATAAACACAACCAATAATTGATAAGAAAAACACAACCTTCCAGTCTTGTCCGATTCCTAATCACATGCCCCTCTCACATGACTTTTGTCTATATATAAATCAATCACTTTATGTTGACAGCTATAGCTATGGTTACAAGATATAAGTCAGTTTCCGACACTCTCCCCCCATTTGAGTGCGACGCAGCTCTAATGTGAGATTTTAGAGTTCTTCATCTTTGTTTAGTTGGATTCCCGTTATTCTGTTGAATGCATCTTCTTTAGCTCCTCGACTTGCTCCACGTCTAGGTGCGAATTCCGCTGCAGTAGGGTTCAAACGGCTGCTGCTGAGATCTTGATCTTCGTTTTTGATCTCTCCGCCAATCTCTAAGTTTGAAATCAGTTGCACTGGTCTTTCCACAATATATCCTGTGCCAGTTCTGATTTTATAACCTCTTGTTATGCCATCTCTTCCGGTAATTCTTCCTTCAACGCGCCCAATCCTCCACTGACTCTTTTGCTTTAAAGTGTCCTTAATCAGGACGACTGATCCGTTTGGAACATATATCTGTGCTGCTCCAGCTGGTCGCTTTCTTTCTTCCAAGGCTTTAAGGTATTCCTCTATGAAGCGCTTTCGTAATTGTAGGCGGCAACGATTCATATATCTGACACGACGAGCCACTACTGTCTGTTCGTCTGAACTTGGCATTTGCTCCTCCAAGTTGGTAGCTGGTTGTCCTCTCAACAGGGTGTTTGGTGTTATAGCTGGTCTTTCGAAGTCTTCACCGAGATACGTGAGAGGTCTGTTGTTCATAAAGCATTCCACATCGAGGAGAGTTTCCTCAAACTCCGGTAGCGTTAGAAATGCCTTACCTATCGCCTTTCCTAGTGCTGACTTCATCATCCCGACTAACCTTTCAAAGAATCCACCCCACCAAGGGGCACGTGACATGTTGAACGTCCAATTTATGCTCTGCGAAGCTAAGTAGTTTCCAACATCTTCATCTTGCTTCAAACTGTTCAACCATTTCTTTGCAGCAATGAAGGTTTTTGCATTGTCACTGACGATTCGCTGTGGCTTCCCTCTTCTTGCTACAAACTCTTTCAATGACCTTTTGAATTCTGTAGCCGTCATATCCTTGCAGGCCTTCAGGTGCACTGCTCTAGTGCTAGCACAAGTGAACAGCAGAACGTACACTTTCAATGTTTCCTTATTGCTGGATTTGCAGTAAAATGGGCCTGCATAGTCCACCCCTGTTGTGGCAAATGGGTCAGTGAACTCTACCCGAACGTGGGTAGTGAAGCCATCTTCAGGGCTGGCATCCCCTTTGCTCTTCTTTTCCTGCAGCTGTTGCACTTATGACATACTGATTTCACCATTTGTCGCAATCGAGGAATCCAATATTTCTGTCGTAAGGCTGCCATCGTTGCTTGTATTCCCCCATGCAGCGTAAGCCTGTGATAGTGCTCTACTATCCTTGTCGCTAACGGCTGATGTCTGGAGATATAGATTGGGTTGTATCCCGGTACTCTTCCCTCGCATCGCCATACTCCTGTTTGGTCCTGTTTCAGGTCAAATGAGCAGGTCTTATCCTGGGTTTCTTGTGCCATCTTGATCCATGCATTCTCTGCAGTCGTTATTTCATCTGCTGATAACGGTCCATAAAGTTTATGCTCGAGACGACAGTTGTCTGTGAATCGTTTCGTCCAAGCAGTAATCCGACACAATTTCCAATAGCCGTACTCTTGTAGAATCCCGTTTGTCCACTCCTGCTGCTCTGTGTCACCTCATTGGCTGTTGCGAGGAGCGTTTTCTCGGTTTGCTTTGGTATAATCTCAGCAACCGCTTCTTTCGTTTGAGTAATCTCCGGTTGATTTGGCCAAAATTCTTCATTGATGAGCCAGTCTGGTCCTTTGAGCCAAAATTCATCAAGTTTAGCAGGAGGTATCCCTCTGGTACCAAGATCGCTTGGGTTCTCTTTGGTGGGGACATGGTGCCACACCCATTTACCCAAGTCTTGAATTGCACGTATACGATTCCGTACGTATACCGACCAAGTTCCTTTACTTGCAAGCCAATAGAGAACTGTCATACTGTCAGACCACATATGACACTCTTGAATTGAGTAAGTGCTCAGAGCTCCCTTCACGTGGCTTACCAGCTTGGCTAGCATATGAGCAGCAAAGAGCTCCAGTCTTGGAATGGAGGTATCCTTCTGCGCAATGCGTGATTTGGACACCAGTAAATTCTGACTAGCTGTCCCATCAGAGTTCTTGACTGATACATAAACGGCTGCACATATCGCTAATTTGCTCGCGTCTGCAAAGCCATTTATTATGAATTCATTTATACCATTGTCTGCAACATATCTCGGTATTGTAATATGATCACAGTTCTTTAATCCTTTGATCCATTGATTCCATCGCTTGCTAAGATCTTCAGGCACTGGTTCGTCCCATGTCACTTTCCTGAGGCATAGTTCACTGAACAGAATCTTTGCCGTTATCATTACAGGCGCAACCCACCCGTGCAAATCATAGATACTGTTGATCGAAGCTAAAACTTTCCTCTTAGTTATTGGTCCATTTGTTTCACTGAGAGGACTAAAGTCGACTTTAACTGTGTCTTCTGTTTTGTTCCATGGTATTCCCAGAATCTTTGTCGTCGTATTCTGGCTATCCTCTTGATTGAGTACTTGTTCTTTGTTTTGAACGGGACCAGTCTCCAGAGCACTCACGTTACTATGCCACTTATGAAGGGTAAAGCCCCCTTCATTCATTATTTCCGTTGATTCGACTTTAAACTTCTCAAGCTCTTGGAGAGAATCAGTCCCATACTGTATGTCGTCCACATACATATCGAGCAGCAACGCCTTCGCTGTTTCCGGGTACTTGGTTAAGTAGTCCGACACATGTTTCTGTAATGTTGCTTATAGCAGTTCCACAACCAATAAACAATGGCTTACAATATCCTGCAGCACTGGCCCCTCAACTTCAGGTACACAACTCAATAATTTGTGCTAATCTTTTCAGAATAAAATAACTGTATATTATAAAACTATTTAAAATTAACAACAATCAAAACCAAACCAGTTATTATATCAACCAAATTATCAATATTTTTACATCTGCAGGTACCGCCGATGGTTATGCAGTTGCAACAACCCCTTCTGAATCGTAATCATGAAGGTCAAGCAGCAATACAAATGGCAGATGTGGAGATGCTTAATGTAAATCAAACTCAAATTCACAATGAGGCAAATTAAAATTATTAACACAAGCTAAGTACAGTTAGGCAACTCCATTTTCCATAACTTAAATGCCTCATCCAATTTCCCTATTTGAGACATGTTTTATAACTTTGCATGTATATATATCAATTTACATAATCACAAAGTAATGACATTAAAATTTCTAATAATTAATAATCACAATAACTAATTTCATTTAATTTTCATTATCAACAGATACGGCCAATGCAGATGCAACCCGAAACACATATTGAAAATCAAAATAATGAAATTGAAAGGCCCTCACAACCTGGTGAAATCAACGTGGAACAACACATTCCCATTCCACATGATAATCAGGTAAAACAGACTACCATCCCAATTGGTTTAAAATACACCAGTCATTCTCCATAGGACCATGTCATGAAACTATTTTGCTCTCTAAATAGACATATCTTCACAAGTTTCAGTTTTACGAATTTCAAAACACATGATTGAATTATATTAACTTAGATTACATTGAATTTCAGGATCCACAAGTATTGCCTGCTGCTATGCAATTGCAAGCCAATGTTCAAAATGACAATGAAGAGAATGAAATAGCGGTACAACCACAAGAAGTTGAAATGCAAGACGAAATCCCAACACAACACCAAGATGATGTCCCTCAACCCATCGAACAACAAGCAAGGGAAGTAAATCAACCTATTGTTGAAATTCCTCAATTCTCCCCAATGCCTCATCATCTTGGGAGAATGACCAGGACATGTATTCACTGTGAAGCGAAGTACTTCCGAGAGGAACTCAACTCCAGAAGGCAATACAACAAATGTTGTATGGGAGGATTAATAACTCTTGATCCCATTCAACCACCCCCAGCAAATGTGATGCATTTGTACACTGGAACTACTGATGAATCTAAATATTTTCTCAAAAATTTCCGTAGATACAATTCCCTAATGGCAATGGCATCCTGGACAGCTAACATTGTAAGACACGCTAATGCAGGACCACCAGTCATCACCATACATGGAAAAGCATACCACATGACAGGTGAATATAACATCCGTCTCTTATTTCTTATATTATGCTACATTTTCATATAATAGCTTCACGTGATGAAACGGATGCTAACAGAACGCTCACGTCCTTTCCCACCCAATCTACAATGGATTAACTCTATATCCTTGCCTTGATATTAATGGTTGTCGAATCGAAAATCAAGGCGCTTTATGATGCTTTTATAACAAAGCACTTGCTGCATTGAAAATTACAGTTGACATAACGAATTTCAATTTACAATGTTTCCTTGCATTCAACAGGGGTAACTGAAACCGACAGGTCCAGAAAATATGCAGAATTATATATTATGGACACTCAACAAGCACTGCAAGAACGCCAGAACACAGCCAGAGAACAAAACTTGGACTTAGACATGGTAGCGCTGCTGCAAAACGAATTGATGGCAGTAAATCGCTTTGCTCAACACTTTAAAACAATGGGAGAAGTACTGGAAGAGCAAAGGCAGCAAGCTATTGCCAATGATCAGCCACTTCCCACGTTCAAGATGATTATTACCGGTCGCCCAGAACAAGATCGAAGATATGACAATCCTACTGCCAGAGAAATTGCAGCAGTGTACACTACATGCAATGGCGGTGCTCCTAATCCAGAGGACAGAGAGCTCCAAATTCGAACAAGGCGTGGTAATCTTATGAAGATTAATGCCTTAGATCCCGTTGCGGATCCTCTAACCTATCCATTATTGTTCTTTCAGGGTGATCGGGGTTACAGCTTGGACCTTCAACGTCTACCTGCACGTCGAGGACAAGACCAGGAAAATCCTGATCGTAACCACCGTGTCAGACTCACAATTGCCGAATATTATTCGTACCGAATACAAGTCAGAAATCAACTGTCTACCATCCACAGGGCAACACTTCTCTTTCAACAATATTTGGTGGACGCATACACCAAAATAGAAGGAAACAAGCTCAACTGGATTTTGCACAATCAACGGCAATTACGTGCTGACAGTTATCGAGGCCTGATGGATCACCTGAACAGAAGGGCTGAAATCGAAAATCAAATGGCCAGGGCAAGCAATCCCAACAAACCCCTTCATATTGATGTCGGTCGTGTTGTCATACTTCCCTCATCTTTTTCAGGCAGTCAACGAAATATGTACCAGAACTTTCAAGATGCAATGACTATCGTGAGAAAGTATGGCAAACCTGACATCTTCCTAACCATGACGGCCAATCCCAAATGGAAGGAGATTTCAGAGAACATTCTACCACACCAGAAGGCAAATGACCGGCCTGACATCGTCACACGAGTATTTCAACTCAAACTACAAGAACTACTGGAAGATATCCTTCACAAGCACATTCTGGGACACACTATTGCACATGTATATGTCATCGAATTTCAGAAGAGAGGACTACCACACGCTCACATGATTCTGTTCCTGTCTGAGGCTGATAGACCGCGAACACCTGAAGAGGTAACATCTATAGCAATAATTTATTATAGAGTAGAAGATAGATTTATTATAGATTTATTATTCAGTATGAAATATTATCATCAGTTGTATTGCTTAGTAAAAACGCAATCCATTTCATGTCTAGAACTTACATGTTCCATTTTCCTTTGAAACCTACAGGTAGATCGACTTATATCAGCTGAAATTCCGGACCCACAGGATGCAAGATATCACAAGTTAGTACTGAAGCACATGACACATGGTCCATGCAGTGATATCAACCCTGGATGTGTTTGCATGGAGAATAACAAATGCAAGAAACGATTTCCGAAAGATCGCACTGCCGAAACACAAGTCAATGCGAATGGTTATCCCCTCTACAGACGACGCTGTCGTCACCCAGTCAATCTAGAAGATCGACTTCTAGATGATACATGGGTTGTGCCACATAATCGCCATCTTCTACTCAAGTATCAGTGTCACATTAATCTCGAAATATGTAGCACTGTCAAGTCCGTGAAATATATTTTCAAATATATTCATAAAGGACAAGACATGGCACACGTGGAAATTCTCGAAGGACAGCAGCAGCAAGTACCTCAAGATATTGAGCACGATGAAGTACGCCAATACATCAACGCTCGGTATATTGGACCACACGAAGCTGTTCACAGAATATTCCAATTTTCCATGCACGAGAAAAGTCACACTATCAAACGTCTGCATGTTCATTTACCTGATCAGCAGACCGTATACTTTCAGGATAATGGTAGGGTCGAACAATTACAAAACATCAATGAAAAAACCACACTGACGTCTTGGTTTGAATTGAATGCACAAGACCCGGCTGCACGCCAATATCTCTATCACGAAATTCCTGAACACTATGTTTTCAATGACCGCACCAAAACATGGAAAGCAAGACAGCGGAGAACAATGCCTGTTATAGGCAGAATATATCAAGTTCACCCACGACCATGTGAGCAAAGATTCGCACTGAGACTATTGCTTCTCCATAAACGAGGTGCCACGTCGTTTGGAGATCTTCGCACGATAGAAGGAAACCTATGCAATTCCTTCAAAGACGCTGCTTTAGCACTAGGTCTGTTGGAAGATGATGCTGAAATCATACGCTGTTTGGAGGAGGCAGTTATTTTTAACATGCCAATACAACTGAGACAGTTGTTTGCAACATTACTCCTTTTTCAAACACCTTCTGATATCGCAGCACTCTTCAACATGTTCAAAGAAGCATTGAGTGAAGATTTTGTGCGACGTGATCAACTCAATCATCCAGATATGGCCATAGCTTTTGACGACCGACACATGTATCAATGTCTACATGACATTGACGAAAATTTGAAAGTACATGGTCAATCGATTACTAATTATGCTGACCTTCCTCAACTTCCAGCCGACTATGTCATTCCTGAACGAGGTACTAATGTCTTATTTTCCAATATGTACTGTATTAGTAAGAATATAATAATGTATCCTAACATTGTGCAGACAAGGGCATTTACGTATTTTTGCACATTGATTCTCCTACCTTTCTTTCCAATTTTATTAAAATATATTTCACTTATTATTACAGAGGAAGATGACATGGATGTTGGCAATGCCAGAGAGGAAGGAGAACGAATGCTGGCCGCATTGAACCCTGAACAGCGAGCCATATACACGGGAATCACTGATGCTATCAACGCGCAATCCGAACAAAACTGTCACTTTGTTGACGGACCGGCTGGAACCGGGAAAATTTTCCTTTACAACACCTTGGTTCACAATCTGCAAGCTAATGGACATAAAGTTCAGTGCATGGCGTGGTCAGGAATTGCTGCAACACTGCTAATCAATGGTAGAACTTCACATTCTACCTTTCAAATTCCTATACCACTTCAAGCTGAATCAACGTGTAATGTCAAGAGACAGAGCAGGAGAGCACAGGTATTGCGCAAAACTACTCTCTTCATATGGGATGAAGCTTCCATGATTCCCGCACTTGCATTACAAGCAGTCGACCGACTACTGAAAGACATTACACATGTCGACAGACCATTTGGTGGCAAGTTCATGCTACTTGGTGGTGACTTGAGACAAGTTCTACCTGTCGTCACGAAAGCAGGAAGGGAAAGGATTGTAGCAGAGACTCTAAAATCACACCAGATCATTGATCTATGGACAAAGTTTCAGCAGCATCGTTTACACACCAACATGAGAGCCGTTCAAGATGATTCATACCGTGAATTCTCAGAATGGCTTCTCAGACTTGGCAACAAGCAAGAAGCACACGATGCACTGGACAACGTAATTCTGCCACAACAGATATGCACTTCGTCTAAAGAAGACATGCTGAATTTCATTTTTCCCAGGCCGAACACACCAGATTCACACCTAATGATGGATCCTGTAACAATGTCTGAACGCTGTTGTCTGACTCCAAAGAATGACTTATCACATCAAGTAAACGACTTAATCCTGGACAGACTTCAAACAGCCGAAAGAACTTATTACAGCACAGACAGTGTTTTCACAGACGATCCAGATGAGGAAGAGGCCTACCCCATTGAATTTCTCAACCAACTCACTCCCAATGGAATGCCGTTGCACAGACTTAAACTCAAGGTAGGAAGAGTACAATCTTTCATCCTATTAACATTAAATAATTATGTGCAAAGGTAGTGCACCACAAAAAAAGCCGTCATTAATCACAATAATATTCATTGCATTAGGTTGGTGCAACGATCATTCTTCTGCGGAATCTCAATCCAAAAAAAGGTCTTTGCAACGGAACAAGACTCATAGTTCGGCATCTGCGACGTCACGTGATCACAGCAGAGATCATTACCTAAGAGCACAGAGGACAACGGATCATCATTCCCAAGATCACAGTCTCCACTCAGGACACGGAAATGCCGTTCAAAATGAAACGCAGACAGTTTCCAGTCAGACTTGCATACTGCTTGACAATCAACAAGGCACAGGGGCAATCCCTCAGGTATGTTGGTTTGTACTTACCTGAGCCCGTGTTCACACATGGTCAGTTATATGTGGCCATGTCAAGAGCAACATCATTTAACGGGCTCAAAGTATACCTTCCAGAGGAAACACACAGGAAAACAAAGAACATTGTTTTCCAGGAAGTCCTGTAAAGGCTTCACCCTAGAGCGACCATCTGTACAGTTGCTCTACAGAGGGCTGCCTACCAAAACGCACATACACACATTCAAGGGTACGGGTATTGTGTGTCAACGCAGATCACGTCGCACATAAGTGTGATGTATAACCAACTAAATTTGCGAAAAGCATATCATATGCACCCAAGTACTTTCAATACTTATTCGACAAGGTAGTACCTTCATGTTGGTGTAATTTGAGTTCAAATGGACTAATTTTGACCAAGTTAGGGAAATTTTTGTGTTTTTAAAGTTGGCTGATGAATAAATTTTTCCACGGCTTTTGTGTTGGGCTGCAGTAAACAAGCCCGGACAATTCAAAACAACACTTTTAAGAAATCTAATTCCTTTCATCGGATTCGCTGTTTCCTTAGCTACAGTTTGATATATATTTTATTGCAGATTCAGTTTAAATTTCCCAGGATGGATTATGTTTTTGATAGGAACTAATTTTCTCAAATTTCACAGTGAAGTAATATCCGTGATCAGGAAAAGCAGGTCTTGGGCTTCAAAAATAACCAACTAAATTTGTGAAAAGCAATTCATATGCACCCAAGTACTTTCGATACTTATTCGCCAAGGTATTACCTTCATGTTGGTGTAATTTGAGTTCAAATGGGTTAATTTTGACCAAGTTAGGGGAATTTTTGTGTTTTTAAAGTTGGCTGATGAATAAATTTTTCCACGGCTTTTGTGTTGGGCTGCAGTAAACAGGCCCGGCAAATTCAAAACAACACTTTTAAGAAATCTAAATAACTTAATCGGATTTGCTGTTTTCTTAGCTACAGTTTGATATATATTTAATTGCAGATTGAGTTTTAATTTTCCAGGATGGATTATATTTTTGAGAGGAACTAATTTTTTCAAACTTCACAGTGAAGTAATATCCGTGATCAGGAAAAGCAGGTCTTGAGCTTCAAAAATAACCAACTAAATTTGTGAAAAGCAATTCATATGCACCCAAGTACTTTCGCTACTTATTCGCCAAGGTATTACCTTCATGTTGGTGTAATTTGAGTTCGAATGGACTAATTTTGACCAAGTTAGGGGAATTTTTGTGTTTTTAAAGTTGGCTGATGAATAAATTTTTCCACGGCTTTTGTGTTGGGCTGCACTAAATACTCTCTTAAAATTCAAAACAACACTGTTAAGAAATGTGAATATCTTTATCGGATTCGCTGTTTTCTTAGCTACAGTTTGATATATTTTTTATTACAGATTGAGTTTAAATTTTTCAGTATTGATTAAATTTTTGAAGGCAACTTTTTTTTTTCAAACTCCACACTGAAGCTATCAACTTTCGGAAGTGGCTTTCAGGGGGGCAGCGTAGGCGTGGGGCGGTCACTTGACAGGGGGAAGCTTTGACCTCCCACCTTTACTTTCTTTAGATATGTGGCGTCAAAGCATGTATTGTAGGGTTTGTATTGTAGGGTATGTATTGTAGGGTATGTATTGTAGGGTATGTATTGTAGGGTATGTATTGTAGGGTATGTATTGTAGGGTATGTATTGTAGGGTATGTATTGTAGGGTATGTATTGTAGGGTATGTATTGTAAGGTATGTATTGTAAGGTATGGATCGTAGGGTATGTATCGTAGGGTATGTATTGTAGGGTATGTATTGTAAGGTATGTATTGTAAGGTATGTATCGTAGGGTATGTATCGTAGGGCATGTATCGTAGGGTATGTATTGTAGAGTATGTATTGTAGGGTATGTATTGTGGGTATGTATTGTAGGGTATGTATTGTAGGGTATGTATTGTAGGATATGTATTGTAGGGTATGTATTGTAGGGCATGTATTGTAGGGTATGTATTGTAAGGTATGTATCGTAGGGTATGTATCGTACGGTATGTATTGTAGGGTATGTATTGTAAGGTATGTATTGTAAGGTATGTATCGTAGGGTATGTATCGTAGGGCATGTATCGTAGGGTATGTATTGTAGAGTATGTATTGTAGCGTATGTATTGTAGGGTATGTATTGTAGGGTATGTAGTGTAGGTTGTGTATTGTAAGGTATGTATTGTAGGGTATGTATAGTAGGGTTTGTATTGTAGGGTATGTATTGTAGGGTATGTATTGTAGGGTATGTAGTGTAGGGTATGTATTGTAGGGTATGTACTGTAGGGTATGTAGTGTAGGTTATGTATTGTAAGGTATGTATTGTAGGGTATGTATAGTAGGGTTTGTATTGTAGGGTATGTATTGTAGGGTATGTATTGTAGGGTATGTATTGCAGGGTATGTATTGTAGGGTATGTATTGTAGGGTATGTATTGTAGGGTATGTTATGTAGGGTATGTATTGTAGGGTATGTATTGTAGGGTATGTATTTTAGGGTAAGTATGTAGGTATAGTATGTAGGTATAGTAGGTATGGTATGGTGTTATAGTAGGTATAGTATGTTGGTATAGTATGTTGTATAGTATGTAGGTATAGTGGGTATAGTATGTTGGTGTGGTATGTAGTATAGTATGTAGATATAGTAGGTATAATATGTTTGTATGGTATGTAGTATAGTATGTAGGTATGGTATGTAGTATAGTATGTAGGTATAGTAGGTATAGTATGTTGGTATAGTATTTAGGTATAGTATGTATGTATGTATGTAGAGGCATGAGCGGAAGCGAATGCAGCGAGCGAAGCGCACCAACCACATTAAGCTTTTTGAGCTTGATGGGCTCCGGGGAGGGAGTGAAGCGACCGAACCCGGCCCATGTATGTATGTATGTATGTATATATGTATGTATGTATGTATGTATGTATGGGCATGAGTGGGAGCGAATGCAGCGCGCGAAGCGCGCCCACCACGTTAAACTTTTGTTGCTGGAGGGGCTCCGGGGAGGGAGCGTAGCGACCGGGCCGCCGGCTAGTCACTAATATATAAAACGTGATGTCACGTGATGTGCTCTAAACAAAGGAAAACTCGCCCTCCGTTGTCACTGAACTCCTCCTACAGTTTTCGGTCTAGCGCCGTGAAAGACGCACCGATCTGCTCGACATATCCTTGGGAAGTAAAATGAGAATTGCTTTTCGTGAATTTCTCTTTTGTTTTCGAGATATTCAGCTTTTTCTGAATCGAAAACTTTCCCAGGAAGTCTATTTTTTTTTTCAAAAGAATTGCCTTGCCCTTCTGGGGGGCTCAAATTTCTACCTCTTTTCTCTTCTGTTTTTTACCTTTAATTCTTCCGAAATTCGCTTCGAAAACTTCATAATGCTAGCGACCGGCTCGACAAACCGTTCAATTTTTTCCGTTTTTCTATCCTCGCAGTACTTCCAGAGGTGTGCCAAAATTTAACCCAGGTACTAAGATTTCGTCCTCAAATGTAACTTTGAGCGAACAGGTTTCTAGCCCTGAGTCATATCAGGGTTTACCTCACTATTTGTCATTTGACATTCAGCGTGTTTCCTGACAATGGGCTAAAGTTTCCGCAACCACAGTTTGATACAATATCACGCTGTGTGTTTGCTCATCATATTGTCCATTCATTTGATCCTTTACTTTCATCGATTGTTACAAGAATTTTAGAGATTCATTTACACGTTTTTAAAATTGTCATGTTTCAAGAGTTTTGAGATAATCAAACGTCAAAATTATAAAACATCGGTAAGTTACATACAACTGTACGGTTTCCATTATCAAATTCTTCTTCTTCGTTCTTTTATTGATCAATTCACTGAACATGATGTAAACGCAGATCAAATGTGATTTTCCTGCATTTACACTTTACAGAATATTATTGGTAAAAGTTATTATTAAAGACATGGAATGTTTCAATTCTGATAGAACATTTGGTAAGTCGATTCATTTCACTTATTAAGAGATTAAATACAACAAAAGTTGGTGTTTGACCAACACAGTTATTGCCGCACATAATTTTCAAAACACTAGCTAACGTCGTTTGTCAACTCATAAGTTTACCTATTTTCCTCGCATTTTTCCTGCAGCTGGCATGCCCCGTAAGCGACCAAGTAACGTCACAGGTAGCAAGAATAAACGCGGTCGACTGGCGGTCGAGCCTGGTTCTGATGGTCAAACAGTGCAGCATCATGGTCTAGATCGACCCGCTAATCAAGAACACCAGCAGCCTATTGCTTTTGATCCTGGAAGGCACAATCTCAGTGAAATGACCAAAGCATGTCCTCACTGTGGTGCAAAGTATTTCAAGGAGGAGGAAAACACGCGAAAAAAGTTCAACAAGTGTTGCATGGAAGGCAAAGTCCAATTACCAGCAATTCAACCACCACCAGAAAGAATCCTGCCTCTCTTTCAAGGACTAACACCAGACTCCAAGCATTTTCTCACCAACCTCAGGCAATACAACTCACTGATGGCATTTGCATTGTGGCAAGCTCAATTGAAAACACATGCTGGAAGGGGAGTGCCTGTCATTACAATCCATGGAAAATCCTACCACATAACAGGTATGAGCACCCTTATTATTACTTTAGATAGAAACAATAACATATATAATCCTTTCAAATTTTCATTTAAGAATTTTCTGCTAGCATCCTCCCATTATTTCAGGCATTCCCGAACCAGATCAAAGCAGACCAGCGCAATATGCAGAACTTTATATCATGGACACCCACCAAGCAATGACACAAAGGCTCAATAACAACCAGAATCTGAAGGCAAACATCGTCCAGATGGTGCAAGATGAACTCATGGCTGTAAATCCATTTGCACAGCACTACCAGGCAATGGGTGAAATTCTGGAAGAGCAAAAACAGCAAGCAATTGCAAACAACCAGCCAGTACCGACTTTCAAAATGGTTGTCACCAACAGGCCAAATCAGGACCGCAGGTACGACAATCCTACTGCAAGGGAAATTGCTGTCATTTACACTGCACTCGATGGACGAGCTCCAAACCCAGCTGACAGAGAACTGCAAGCACGAACTAAGGGCGGAGACTACATCAGACTCTATGCAACTCAGCCAACAGCAGACCCATTGACCTATCCATTACTATTCTTTCACGGCGAGAATGGATACAATACAGGTCTCCAGAGGCATGTCATAACAGATGGGCAGCAAGATGGGAATGGCAATCGTCGCACACATATTACTCTGAATGAATACTACACCTTCAGGATTCAAATCAGAGATGGATTTTCCTCCATTCACTCTGCTTCACTCCTGTTTCAGCAGTATCTGGTTGATGCCTATACAAAAATTGAGCGGAACAATCTCAATTGGATAATGAAGAACCAACAACAACTACGCGTTGACAGTTATCAGGGCCTAATGGATCATCTCAACAGACAGGCAGGCGAGGAGATGCAAATGGCCAACGCCTTGAACCCAAACCAACCTGTGGACATACAAGTTGGTCGTGTCGTCATCCTACCATCCTCATTCACAGGCAGTCAGAGATACATGTACCAGAACTCCCAGGATGCGATGACCATTGTCAGAAAATATGGCAGACCAGACATCTTCCTGACAATGACTGCAAATCCAAAATGGCCTGAAATCCTCGAGAATATCTTGCCACATCAATCACCCAACGATCGACCTGACATTGTGACTCGAGTATTTCAGCTGAAACTCCAAGAACTCTTACATGAACTTCTCAAAAACGATCTTCTTGGCAAAGTCATCGCTCATGTATATGTGGTCGAGTTTCAGAAAAGAGGACTTCCGCATGCGCACATGCTACTATTCCTGTCAGAGGAAGACAAACCAGGCACCACAGAACAGATTGACAACTTGATATCCGCAGAAATTCCAAATAAATAACAAGATTCCCGATATCGCAAGTTAGTCAAAACACACACGATGCACGGACCATGTGGACATTTGAATCCTCAGTGTGTATGCATGGAAGACAGCAAGTGCAAAAAAATCTACCCCAAAGAAATTTCACAAGAGACACAACCCAACGTTCGTGGCTATCCCCTCTACAGGCGACGTGGACAGGAAAGAGCTGTCAAGAAAGGACAACACCGACTTGACGATACATGGGTTGTTCCCCACAATCGTCATCTTCTCTTGCGTTTTGAATCCCACATCAACGTTGAAGTTTGTTCCTCTGTCAAAAGTGTTAAATACATCTTAAAGTATATACACAAAGGTCAGGACATGGCACATGTCGAGATCAGCGAGGTTAATCAACAGCAACAGCAGGGAGATATTCACCACAATGAGATTTGTCAATACCTAAACGCAAGATACCTTGGTCCTCACGAAGCAGTGCATCGGATATTAAAGTTCAGCATGCATGAAAAGAGTCACACAATTCAACATGTGCAAGTTCATCTTCCATTGCAAAACCGTGTTTATTTTAGAGCTGGCTATGAACAGATTGTTCAAAACATCAATCCAAACACCACTCTTACTGCATGGTTTACTCTGAATCAACAAGATCCAACTGCGCGTGATTACCTCTACCAGGAAATTCCAGAGCACTACACTTACAACCAAAAAACCAGAACCTGGCACAAACGACAAAAAAGGCCCAAGCCGACCATTGGTAGAATATACCAAGCTAATCCAAGATACGAAGAAAACTATGCGCTCAGGCTTCTACTTCTCAACCGTCGTGGAGCAACATCATTTGAAGATATCCGGACAATCAACAATGAGCTTCACGATACATTCAAGCGTGCAGCACTGGCCATGGGATTATTGGAAGATGACCTTGAACACAGATGCTGCATGGATGAATCTACTCTATTCAATATGCCCTCACAGATGAGACAGTTGTTTGCTACACTGATGATTTTTCAACCACCATCAGATCTGCGAGCTCTATTCAACGAATTTGTTCATGCCATGAGTGAAGACTTTGTCCAACGAGACCAGCAAACTCTCCGACAGTCACATTTACAGACAAGCACATGTGCCAGTGCCTTCTCGACATTGATAATGCTTTGCGGGTTCACGGCCAGTCCATTAACGACTACGCTGATCTGCCACAACTACCTGCAAATTTTTTCATACCAGAACATGGTAAGTACCGATTTCCACTTGAGATATCAAATGGAAATCGGATCAAATAGATATCATCAACGAACAACAACAAGGTAAAGAGATGCTAGCAAGTCTCAACCCAGAACAACTCAAAATCCACAAAACGATCATAGAAGCTGTAGAGAATGAGTCAGAACAGAATTGCTACTTTGTAGATGGACCTGCAGGGACAGGAAAAACCTTCCTCTACAACACCTTGGTGCACAACTGACAGTCCATGGGATACAGAGCTCAGTGCATGGCATGGTCAGGTATAGCAGCAACACTTCTAATCAATGGAAGGACGTCACATTCGACATTTCAAATTCCCATCCCACTACTCCCTGGCTCTACATGCAACATCAAAGTGCAACGTGCACGAGCTCAACTGTTACGCAACACAACCTTATTCATCTGGGACGAAGCATCCATGATACCTGGAAATGCCTTACGAGCAGTGGACACCTTGCTCAGAGACATCACTCAGGTCAAAAGGCCATTCGGGGGCAAGTTCATGCTTCTTGGAGGTGATTTCCGTCAAGTGCTGCCTGTCATTAGCAGAGGAAACAGAGAAAAAATTGTTGCCGAAAGCCTCAAGTCAATGGAAATCAGAGATCTATGGGGTATCTTTGAACAGCATCGCCTTCACAAAAACATGCGGGATTAACAGGATCCAACCTATCAGGAATTTTCAGAATGGCTTCTGCGAATTGGCAATCACACCGAGCCTCACGGCGAGAATGAGATTATCACCTTACCAGACAGAATTTGTGTCAACTCGAGCCAACAGATGATCAACTCAATATACCCACATCCAACATCAGCTGAAGCCAATCTCATGCTCAATACAATAACAATGTCAGAACGATGTTGCCTAACACCAAAGAATGAGAATTCTCATGAAATCAACAAACTCATTCTGCAAAGACTTCGAACTCCAACACATACATACTTCAGTGCAGACAAAGTCCTCACAGATGACCGACAAGAGGCACACACATATCCAGTGGAGTTCCTAAATGCACAAACCCCTAGCGGCATGCCACTACATAAGTTAGAACTGAAGGTACGTGTTGTTCTTATCATTAATTTTCAACAAGTCTACTCACAAACATATTTAGCAATGCATGACATATTCCCAATGCATTCATTCATTTGCAGGTCGGTGCAATCATCATCCTTCTCAGAAACCTCAATCCCAAGAAAGGCGTCTGCAATGGCACACAGTTGATTGTGCGTCACCTCAAACAACACGTCCTCAATGCAGATATCATGACCAGTGCACACAGAGGCCAACAAGTCATGATTCCAAAGATAACAATGAGCTGTTCCAAATCGACCCTTCCTTTCACATTTTCTCCAAAACAGTTTCCCGTCAGACTGGCATATTGCCTCACTATCAACAAAGCACAAGGCCAATCATTGAAATATGTCGGCATTTACCTTCCACAGCCAGTCTTCAGCCATGGACAGCTCTATGTAGCCATGTCTAGAGCAAAATCATTTGATGGAATCAAGGTATTCATACCGGACAGCAAGAAGACAAAGAACGTTGTCTATCCTGAGGTCTTATGAACAAATCACCTGCAATCTTCATAGCACACCAGCCAGTTCATCTCAATTACTTCTGAAATAGTAATACCTCTCAATCGGCATTGGGTGCCCCCAATTCGTTTGCATCATATGAAACTACATACTACTATATTTGAACCTCCAATATTTCCCACAATTGATTCCATCAAAATTTTAACCCAACACCACACATGACACATATTTCAAATACAACAAATTTGCTCTAATAACTATTAAATACCTTCTTTGTTGGTAACTTTTACATGCTGCAAATATTTTCTGCCTTGCAGGGTAAATTCATTGATGGACATGTGCATCAACACTGTGCATATTTCTGTTATTTCATCTAATTGACACATTTCTACAACTAAATACTTCCCACAAAAACAATCTCATTGCAGTTCAACCTCTATAACAGCCCTTAAAGATGTCAACACCGTGTAATGCAATTCATTTCATGTCTGTGACCTCTTCCATTTGTATGTTTATTGACTGCCATGATTTTATCTGTTGTAGATTCCAAACAACAGCAAGGAGTTGCATTCACAGACTGCCTTGCATTCATTGTTGCCTTCAATTGTCACATCATGGGCAGTTGGGCACGGGATCTGCATTTGCAGACCAGCCTGCATTCAGTTCTGCAGTGTGAAATTGTCTCATTTCAGACAATTATCAAACACAATGTCTGCATATGCAGCCAAACCTACACTCAGTTCTGTTCTGCCAAAGTGCAATTTGCAATTTGCAATTAAAATCAATATGACTTCTGCATATGCAGACTGCCTTCCATCCAGCACTTCATTCTGTGCATGGAACAGGGAACATCATACAACTGTACTACATTGTAGTGCGCAGTTCCCAATACCATTGTGCATCAAGAAGATAACAACACTAAATTATTATTCTTTGGAACAATGAGAACACTAACTGAACTACAAATTATTATGTTATTGTACATAAACACATAAGACACTGAAAGTGCATTATTAGAGTATAGCACATGCCATTCATTTTATATACTTAGTTCATGTTTAACAATTTGTAATTTGAAGATTTTGTAGTTTCATGTAATTCCCTTATGTATTAATTATTGCACAATTGTTTTACCGATTTCTCCATCTACATATTAAACATATTTCTGTGTTTTATATTGCATAGTTGTATTACCCATTTCTCCATCTATATATTAATCGATATTAGTGTCTGTTTTATTATTATATATTCCATTGTAAAATCTACAACAACATGAATCTCTACCATCAACAACAACAACAGGCAGTCAGGTCACCCATTTCTGATTCTTCGGCTGAATACTATCGCTCCGGGCTCCGATTGGGCAAGTATTGTCAAATAATTGTGCCAATTACAATGATTTTAACGTACTACAGAGCATATTGGAGGTTCGGAATGACTCTATAACGTACTACAGAGCATATTGGAGGTTCGGAAGTCCAGGAATACAATACATTTTTAATGCACGTTTACACACACCATCGCAAGACAACGAGAACCCTTGAATTGAACAACAAAACAGTATGCATTCCATTGCACACTCACATCGGGACACCAAGAAACTACACTTCCACCGCAATAACTCTCTCAACACAGTACTTCAAATATCAATCATGCAGGTCAGAAAAGTGAACTCAATAATACACAATTTCACCGTATACTACGAAACACAAGTATAATAAAAAAACGATTAATCAAAAACTAATATGTTCAACTCTATTAATTGTGATGTTCTGGATCACGCAGCCCTCACTTTTCTTCGCCTGCCATCCTCCCTTTCCCTTATTTTCCTGTTCTCCTCCCCTCTTCTTTTTTTCCTTTCCTGTCCCTGCAACTTTACTTTCTTCTTTTCTTTTCTCTCCCAATAGGAGAACGTGCATTACTTTCATTTTCCTGCAGAAAAAGGTCACATATGTATACATGTACCCTCACATATGTCACACTTCCAAAACTATTCAAATTCACATAAAGCTTCAACACTATAACAAACTTACTGGGGCTGTCTTATTCTCTCCCTTTTATAGTCAGTGAAGATAAAATTCTCCCCTGGCTTCAAACAAAATCTTCGGGCGACCTGCTTCTTCAAATTGCCCATTTCCTTCCACACAAACATCTACGAAAATAACATTGCACGTTCTCATTTAAATCTATTTACATACTCACAACTAATCTATCACAAAGATTTGAGGTAAATAACAATTTCACCTTTTTTTCCCCATCCAAAGTGACACTACATTTTTTCTCCGCCATTCTCATCAACACCAGATCTATCCAAAATTTACGACTTTACAAAACAAGACTTTAGACGTGCATATTTATACTTTCAACTTGAAATCATTACCATTGCGGAACAATACATTCATCACGCTCCAACCAATCACGTTTCACAACGTCATTAAATTTTACAACTTAACTCAAAATCGTCACATCTCTATAAACAATCAATCAGCGAAAATAAATACTTCTTTCCAAACACACTCATACATCCATATACGTTTTGCACGTCGATAGCAGGTGCACCCAATTTCACCAGCTCCGTTGTTTACATCCGCAACAACACAAAGGAACAACCAATTCCTCAACAGAGAAATTACTCCGCAAGTCAAACGTCATATACTTCCTACAACATACTCAACCTACTTGAACTACAACCTACAAGTGATGTAATGACGTACATCGACAAAACTCTCCAATCACTGGCCATCCTCTCAATACACAAAAACAACCTTACTAACCGCCGAGAGGAAACAAAAATTAACATCAGAGCATGTCATTATTACAACTCTAACCATGAATGAATGAACATTTACAAAAGCAAAAAAATCGGAAGCAAAGTCAAAGCTCACGGTGGCACACCTACTCAAGTACGACTGTTGGCACGACTCAAATAAGAAACTGTATCATATCCGCTGCCAATTTCGGATGCAATCACAATTGCTTCCATTCAATAATCAAAACTTTCAACGCTACGACACACCCCGGGCCGGGCAAACCAACAGTACATTTTTTCACGGCCATCGTTGTTTTCTTAAAAAAGAAAGTGCAAAAGAAACTTTTCTGCGGGTAAGACAATAACTCCGAGTAACTTGATTACAAAAGATCTCCTTCACCACGCAACTTTATACGTTTCATGTTGAAATAATACAACATACCGCCACAAAACAGTCATCACTCTCCAACCAATCACGTTCGATAAGGTCACATGTCCTGTGACGACTTTCTTCGAAAATCCTTTAAGCTTTCGGGTCAATTTTGAAACTTGATACATAATAAACACATCTCATTGGACAGTGAATCAGGCAAAACAAATGATACTTTGCATACACACTAATACTTCACTACACATTTGTGCGTCAATAACAGGTGCGCCCAACGATTCACATATGGCATCAATACCTTTATTTACATCCGCAATCGTGTCATGTCCATTCACGTGTGAACAAAAAATGATTTGTCTCCAATATAGGATGCAATCTAAATTGCTTTCTTTGCGTAATCAAAACATTTCACCACGCAAGAGACCTAGGGCAGGGCCCGGAAAAACCTCAATTTCCTTCAATGATTCACTGTAAAATAAGATCAACCCCAAATCCAGGGCAATTAGCAAATGTGCAAACCAGTAAAACCAGTTTTCTGCAACTCTATAAATTAACAATCAAACTCTGCCAGCATCAATTACTCTCACAAACACTACAAGAAAAGAAGCAAGCTACGAGAAGACTCAAAAGAATTCAACCAAGGTAATTCAAACTCATTTTGTATACTTATTTTCATTTTTCAGTTTTCTTAATTAAACACATATGTTATTTCCATTCTGACACAACTGTTTCTACAATTCTAGCATGCAGAACGATTTACAGTCTATTTCAAAGTTGGCCAGTAATGGCCTTGGAAAACTGGAGAAAACGTGCCAGTTTCTGGACAAAAACATGCGCACTGCCTATCACTCTTATGAGCAAATACGCAATTCAAATAGAGTAACAAAGGCCAAGGTGAAAAAGGCGATGGCCAGGTTAACGCAATTGAAAAAAGTCGTTCGGTCCAGGATAGATCACAAGCTGGACGAGGCGATTAGTAAAAGTTTACAGGACGTCCTTGAAATGGATATCGATTTCTTGGCACCAAATAAACCTGGTGACGCAACACCACAAGACAAAGACGATAGTACACACGATAACGCTGATGAGGAGCAGAGCCACGAGAACACACAGAATGACGACTCACAACCTCTGGTTTAGTCCGGCAATAAATTAACACCGAAAGTACATTTTCGTACATCTACATCTACATCTACAAGTACATCTTCAAATATAAATTTTCATTTTCACAGCAAAACAATCAGTTTTATTTGTTGAACCTCTGCTCTAATGCGCCAACAGCTTATGTACCACGTTAAATTTCGTATTTCCATTTTTGCAACGGTTAAAAACAAGGGAAAATTTTTGTTAACCTCCCGAGAACGAATGCCTGTTTTCATTGTTTCTGATTCACACAATATTTCTTTGCGGAAATTCAACCCCATTTTCCCAATATTCCTTACGGTAGCCTCAAGTGTTCTTAGTATGCTACAATTTACCATTTCCTCCCGTGTTACAGGACCGTGTTATAATTAAATCAAACGATTTTGAACAATCCCCCCCCTCTTGAATCCATCGCTCCTGCGCTCATCTCGGAGGCAATAACAATAGAAAACCAACCTTCCTTTTGTTTAAGATCGCTAACCAACCTTCCTGTAGTACACAACAGGTGATGCGAAAAATCTTGGTTCAGTTGCACCATTAAAGGAGACGTGCAAAGGTTTAGCAAGTTGAGCTTTATTAACTACGTTTGACCGGCTGAATTAAGTGGTGGTATTCATTTCTGCAGATTCAATGTATTTTTCTAGATATCGGCTCCCAAACTTTCGGGCGGCAGCCATTTTGTTTCAAGGACGAGAACGAGTTTGTTACAAATGAAATGAGTCAGTTCAGTATCAGTTATACTGTACCAAACGAATAACAACATTTTGTAAATTTACTTTTGGGAAGTTTTGTGTTGTAATCGCCAAAGTCGCCTTGGCAACAAACCAAGGCGATTTTGATCATGGAAGTGTTGATACTTCAGAATGGATAGTTCAGCCTTATCAATTCAAGCCAGTCCCACGAGAAAACGAAGTAGACAGAAGTAGGCTCCACGGAAGAGATTCTGATTCAAGCGAGGAGGGCGAACCAGACATCAACATTGACAGAATTGGAATTATAAGCAGCACAGCCAACCATCATAATGTTTTCAACATGCAACTCTGATTTCATTTTGTTCACACTTATTTTCAGGTTTTACCCAACCTGTTATGATCAAATAGGATGTGAACGAACTTTATATATATAGTTTTTTTTGCCAAAGTAGGAAGAAAAATATTTTTGGGTGAACAACATGCGGAAAGTCACGCACATGTTAATGGCATTCTGTAAGTTGTGCCTAGCTTTTTGACGCAGGTAACACATTTTATATTTCAACTTTCGAGAGCCGATATCTAGAAAAATACGTCGAATCTGCAGAAATGAATACCACCACTGAATTCAGCAGGGTCAAACTTAGTTAATGAAGCTTGACTTGCCAAACCTTTGCAGGTCTCCTTTAAGAAGTGCAAATGCACACATGACCCCATACATATGATCATCCTTGGCCATCAGGCCATCTAGATTATGAGCACACACCGGACTAGAATTCTCCTTACCAACAAAGAGATTTGACATGTACATGTGTTTATGTAGCAAGGTAAACAGCTCTATGGTGGCCCGTCGTTATCATGTAAAAATCTTCGGCATATTCCATCAAAATATTGTTTTTCATTTAAAGTTTAATTCCATTTTAAGTTCAGTTTGTAAGTTGAAATGAGTTTAATTTTGTATTTATTTTCAAACAAGTATCTACTTTCAAATAAACAACGATTTGGAATTGTGTCCCACTTTATTTTCAATTTGGGATGGAAATCATTTCAAACTTGAATGTGATTTTCAATTTTCACTTTCGAGGAACGGCCCAGCGATATCAACCTTGTTCCAGAACTATCCAAAAGGAGCCGGACATGGCAGTCCATAGAAAATGGCTGCTTCACAATCACAACCCGAGTGGATGTTTGACAAATGTCTGAGATCTGATTTGGACAAATATGTTCCAAACAATATGAAGAGAAGTGAAGTTCTTCAGTTCATCAAGAGACATTATTCTTCTCACAACTGGAGTCTGCCAACTCTGGACAGACGTCTCATACATTTTGGAATTTCATACATGATGATACACCATTAAAGATGTCTCTGATGCCATTCAAAAAGAATTAGATGGTCCAAGCAATCTCTTGGGTTCAGCATAGTATCAAAGTCCCAAGACACCTTGTTCATAATGTAATGGCAGATCTCGACCCTGAGGGTTTGGCCGAAAGAAATCTGAAGAAAAGAGTGAAGCGGAAAAAGATACATTTTACCTCAGATGGTCCACTTTGGCTTGTGTCTTTGGGTGGCCACGATTAGCTTTGTGGATGTCAAAACTGGACTTTTCCGTTTGGCATGTATGGATGCATGGATACATTTTTGAGGAAATTCCTTTCCTCTTTGTGGCATACTTCAACTCAAATCCCCAGATTCTTGGGAACAGTATTTGGAATATTTGTGTGAAACATGTGTCCTTCCTTGCTATCTGAGAATAGACAAGGGGACTGAAACAGGGAAAATGGCAACGATTCATGCGTATTTGACAGAAAAACTTGGTTTCATGGACAATAGTACAGACTCCATCATTTATGGACCTTCCACATCAATAAAATAGAGCGCTGCTGGCTTGATCTGCATGAAAGGTTGGAAAAATATTTCAAGCAGCAACTAACACAACTGCTGAGGGAGAGGTATTATGACCCATATAATATCATTGACAGACGGCTTTTGTATTATGATTTTGAGCCAGTCTAGTCGCTGCGCTCGCCTGTCTATCTATTATCAAGAAACATTGACTAATAGGGCGCACTTCCTGCGCTGCATTCGCTTTGCTCATGCCTCTTTCAACCCCACGTACAATGGGTTAGCTCGCTGCGCTCGCCTGTCTATCTATTATCAAGAAACATTGATTGATAGGGCGCACTTCGTGCGCTGCATTCGCTTCGCTCATGCCTCTTACAACCCCACTTACAATGGGTTAGCTCGCTGCGCTCGCCTGTCTATCTATTATCAAGAAACATTGATTGATAGGGCGCACTTCGTGCGCTGCATTCGCTTCGCTCATGCCTCTTTCAACCCCACTTACAATGGGTTAGCTCGCTGCGCTCGCCTGTCTATCTATTATCAAGAAACAATGACTGATAGGGCGCACTTCGTGCGCTGCATTCGCTTACGCTCATGCCCCTTTCAATCCCACTTACAATGGGTTAGCTCGCTGCGCTCGCCTGTCTATCTATTATCAAGAAACATTGACTGATAGGGCGCACTTCGTGCGCTGCATTCGCTTACGCTCATGCCTCTTTTAACCCCACTTACAATGGGTTAGCTCGCTGCGCTCGCCTGTCTATCTATTATCAAGAAACATTGACTGGTAGGGCGCACTTCGTGCGCTGCATTCGCTTACGCTCATGCCTCTCTTAACCCCACTTACAATGGGCTAGCTCGCTGCGCTCGCCTGTCTATCTATTATCAACAAACATTGACTGATAGGGCGCACTTCGTGCGCTGCATTCGCTTCGCTCATGCCCCTTTGAACCCCACTTACAATGGGTTAGCTCGCTGCGCTCGCCTGTCTATCTATTACCAAGAAACATTAGCTGTAGGGCGCACTTCGTGCGCTGCATTCGCTTACGCTCATGCCTCTGCCTACCCCTCCTGCACCAGTTTGGCTCGCTTCGCTCGCCTGATAACCCCTTATCATAATTTGTTTATTAAAACTTTGGGCTTGTTTACATTAGGCCTAAGTGTCGCAAGCATGCCGAAGCAACAATGGCGGTCGCCTACTACCTAAACTACAACTATCTCATTCAAAAAACAAAACAAAGCTATCACCTGTGTTCTCAATTGTTTCCTGTAATTTTCCAGAGGTCTCTCAAACAATTAGCAAGTCTTTACAAAGATAATTCAGGTCGTAAAACACTTTGAAAGGTGCCCAGTTATCCTTTGTGTGCAAAACAAAAACACGCGTCTTCTCCAAAAGTACCTGGTGTTGATCCCGAGGGCAAATTTGCATGATAACGAAATACGCTACCCTGGGTACCAGAGCCTCGAAGATACTCGAAAGAAAAATGGGAAAAATGAGAAGAAGAAAAAAGAGGGAAAAAAAAAGCCTTTCCTCCCTCTCATTTAATTTTTCGAGTATCTTCGAGGCTCTGGTACCCAGGGTAGAAATACGCGTGACAGTTCACGTGAAGTCGCGAAAGAGCCAATCAAATTACAGCAAAAGGCGAAACGGGTCACGTGAAGAGCGAATACTCTATTCGAAAATGGAGTTCGCAACGCGAATTTGGAAGTTTCGCCATCGTAAACTGTAGTTTTTTCGTGATAGCACAATTAGCAGAATAATTAATGGAATAATTCAAAATTTCAGGAGAAAATCGAAAAACAAAATCCATTACCCTGGTTAAATTAATAAACTAAACATTCAGTGTGAATTTCATTGCCATATTCCCACATACAAAAAAGCCTTTGTGATTACATGGTTCGCCGTTTCGGCCCATTGTTTTTGGGCGTTCGACCTATTGTTTCGGGTCGAATCTATTGTTTTTGGCAGGGAAAATGCGTCATCACGTGACTCCGTAGAATATATATATTAGATGTCTTGTTATAATTGTTTGATTGTTATTGTGTTTAATTTATGTCTAAGCTGTCTGTCGTCAGACACAGTATGTTGTATGAAACTCAAGTCACTATGTAATCCAATCAGATATCGTACTGGCAAGTTAGCAGAAGGTTGTACTTTCTCGTGTTGAACCCTGACATAACACTGGTGACAGGAGCAACAAGTTAAAACACACCCAAAGGATGTCTACCATTCTGCCTGAGAAATTTGAACCCGGCGATCTCGTGAATTAGGTTTGCCAATTCAACGTATGTGCTGCTGCCAATACATGGAATGCAGCCAAGAAGCTTGCAGTTTTACCAGCTTTCTTGCGCGGTCCGGCAGCGGCTTATTACCACACCCTGGCTGATGACGAGAAAGACACGTTCGAGCATTTGACTACAAGCTTACAAGGATTACTTTGCCCTGCCGTTGGCTGTGAGCAGTATTACAGAGACTTCGAGCAGTGTCTACTCCGTCCCACCGAAGAACCATCACTATTTTTGTGGAGCATCAGAGATTTGTTATCCAAAGTTGAGCCTGGTATGTCCGAAGAGGCACGAATTGGCAATGCCCACCCAGCTACGGACCTCGAGGAAATTTTCGAAGAGGGACAAACATCGCCCGCTGCTTCAATTGCCATGCGGTAGGCCACTTTGCTAGAGATTGTCCCTACAACCAGCAGTGCACGCTGTGCTATGGATGGGGCACTTGGAGCCTCATTGTGCGAACAAAAAAGAAAATGTGAGTACAGATTCTTTAAACTTCAAAGGGGTGCCACAGTATTAGGCTGGATTGATGGTCACCCCCGTGTTTTTTCTATTGGGATTACCGACACCTCTGTTCCCACCCAGCCCATAATTGAGTGTTGCTTAGGTGATACACCGGTACAGGCTTTGATCGACACTGGCTCTATGAAATCTTTCATTTCCCGCCGTGTTTTTAATTAAATTCAACCCACACCCCTACTTGAACTGACGTAACAACGATGTTTTGGCATCACTGGAGAGTTGCTTCAATTAGATGGCTCAGTGCAAGCCCCACTTACCTTCCTTAACTCTTGCAATGGCCCCGTTTCATACTCAGGTCGTTTTCTTGTTTCTGATCACCTCTCCCAGCCATTGCAATGTGTCCTAGGGTGGGATTTTTTTGACTTCCAACCAATTAAATTTGCTTTATTTCGCCCATCGATCAGGTTATGTTCTTACGGGATGCCATGGGGAAACCCCCTTGTCCCCGCAACCTCCATCCGGTTCTGTTCCCGTCGACCGGCCTGTTGCGTCTGACCCCCAGCCCTCGACCACCAACTCGTGTTTATTTGTACAATCCTTGTCTTGGAGTCCTGTTCCGATTTGCTTGAAAACGTGTTTTAGTTTGCCTTGTAGAACCGAAGTTACTGTAGTTGGGAAAATTTCCCAAAATAGTCAGATACGTCTTGGTATGGTTATACCAATTGAAAACGAGTCAGTTCTACGTAATATTCATGCAGCTTATTCAGTGTGCGAAGCTCAGCATTACGAAATTCCTGTCCGATTATTAAATACATCTAATGTTGATGTCGAATTAACAGCCGGAACCAGCATAGGCCAATTTTGCCAGATCGTTGAAACGTTTCCTGTAGCGACCCGTGGTGCTTTTGAAAGGGATACCTTGCTATGTGGCACCGTGAATGCTGCCTCACATAGTGAAGCACCATGCACCGATTTAATTGATTCTTTAAAAACTGCACTGAGTACTTCTTTATCCCAAAATGAACGAGATACGCCTTTAAAAACTTTGTTGCGTTATTCTGATGTTTTTGACGAGAAGTTAGGACAGACAAAAGTCATAACACATAAGATTGACACCGGTGACGCCAAACCTGTCCGTCAAGCACCTCAACGTTTGCCTTACGCGTACCGCACAGAAACCCAGAAACAAATTAAAGACATGCTCGCGCAGGGTATTATTCCCCAAGTATTTCGCCATGGGCTTCCCCTATTGTCTTAGTCAAAAAGCGCAATGGAACAATGCGTTTCTGTGTTGATTACCGGGGGCTCAACGCAGTTACTTCAAGGGATGCTCACCCTCTTCCCAGAGTGGACGAATTACTCGATTCTTTGCGTGGCGCTAAGTATTTTAGCACCTTAGACTTACGCTCTGGATACTGGCAAATTGGTGTTGAACCTAAAGATCGCGAAAAAACAGCTTTTGTAACCCCAGACGCCATTTGGGAATTTAACCGTATGCCTTTTGGCATTTCAAATGGCTGCGCAACTTTTCTCCGCGCATTGGAGATTGCTCTGTCTGGCCTAAATTATGAAACATGTTTGTGCTATTTTGACGATATCATCATACCTTCCACATCCTTACAACAACAGTGCGACCGCTTAGAATTAGTATTACAACGTTTTCGCACCCAAGATCTGTCTAAACTGTCTAAGTGTGTGTTTGGTGCCCTGCAAGTAAATTATTTAGGCCATATTGTTTCAGCTAAAGGCGTACACACCGACCCTTCTAAAATCGAAGCTGTTTCACGCCTGTCTACGCCTACCAACCTCGAACAAGTACCCTCATTTTTAGGCCTTTCTGGTCACTATCGCTGTTTCATTCCCCAGTAAGCTACGTTAGCTGCACCGTTACTCCTGTTAACTAAGAATATAGTTATAAATTTGAATGGAATGAGCCTCAGGAATCTGCTTTCACTCAATGAAGAAATTTACTGTGTCAGGCACCGATACTTGCTTATCCGGACTTGAGTGCACCATTTATTTTGCAAACGGATGGTTCAGATCAAGGACTAGGTGCTGTTCTTACGCAGCTAGATGACAACGGACACAAGCGTCTCATTTTGTATGCCAGTCGTTCGCTCACACACCGCGAAAAAGCTTACTCTGCAACCGAAAAAGAAGCTCTTGCGGATGTGTTTGCAACCGATCATTTCCCCACTTATTTACTCGGCCATCATTTTACAGTTGTCACTGATCATAGCGTGCTACGTTGGCTCCATTCTGTGGAGCCTGAAGGCCGGCTTGCCCGTTGGATCATGGACCTTCAAGAATTTTCTTTTTCAGTTAAACATCGACCAGGTAGTGCCAACGGAAATGCTGACGCATTATCTCGCATGCCTTAATTGTGTCACTACCATGCAACCGGGTTATAATCTCCAGGAAGCCCAATTAGAAGACCCCAGTATAAGTAAAACTATTGAAATTAAACTACTCAAGCTTCCTAAACCTCCTTCTTTTGCTTGGCAGTCTGATCCTAATTTTCGTGCATACTGGCATTGCTGGGATGATCTTTCCGTCCATAATGGCCTCTTAGTTAAATCTCTCCCCGGTAATTCATCAATGCGAAGCTATACTTTTGTTGTCCCACTAGAACTCATCCCCACCGTCCTCGAAGGAATTCGCAACAGTCCCTACTCCGGTCACATGGGCATTACTCGAACTTTGGAACGTGCACGAACGCGGTTTTATTGGCCAAAAATGAGTTCACAGATTGGTAACTTTATAGCCGAATGTGAAACATGTGCACGCAATAAAGCCAACACAACCTCTGACCATGCACCACTACAATCGATTGACGTCAGCGAACCCTTTGTCTTTTGGGCCATGGACTACATGGGGCCAATTAGTAAAACTACTCGCGGTAATAAACACTTATTAGTTGTTATGGACCTTTTTACCAAATGGTGCGAGGTTTTCCCCACTTCCGACCAAAAAGCAACCACTGTCGCCAGCATCCTTGTGTCCAAATTGTTTAGTCGATTTGGTCCACCCGTCGTATTGCACTCTGACCAAGGTCAAAATTTTGAATCAAACTTACTGCAAGAAGTTTGCCAGTTGATGGGTATTTGGAAAACGCGCACCACTGCTTATCATCCGCAGTGAGACGGACTTGTAGAGTGCCAAAATCGCACAATTCAGGACATGTTATCCGCTTTTGTCTCAAAATACCGTGATGACTGGGATTTATGGGTTGATCTGGTTGTATACGCGTACAACACCAGCGTTCATCCAGCTACCGGCTTCAGCCCATACGAAATGGTTTTTGGTCGCGAAGCACGGACGCCACTTGACTCAGATTTAGGTGTACCCCTTAAGAACCCAGGTAGCCAACATGAGGTAGTTCCTTCCATCTGTTGTCGATTAAGTAGTATTAAGCAAGCAGCACAGACTAGATTAGACCAAGGTAGGCGTCATCAGGAAAACAAAAACTCGTTTTCAAACCACTGGAGCCCATTTTCTGTTGGTCAGTCTGTGTGGTTAAGCCGGCCTAAGGCTTGGAAGTTTGGAACACGCTGGATTGGACCCTATAAGTTAATTTCTAGATTTGGCGTCAACTACCGACTTCAATCTAAGGAAGGGGGTGGCGATGTTGTTGTTCACCACAATAACATAAAGATTTGCACTGTGCCATGTGACAAAAGGGGTCCCTTATTTCCCTGTTAAGGAAACGGGAGAAATTACCCTTGTAAGAGGTGATGGTGTTCCCAATGGAGAAGACATGGGGAACCTAGCGGAAAATGGGGACCATCAGCACGTTGGTCGTCCAGCTCGGCTGCGGCAGCACATAAATGTTCCTTTGAGGTTTGGAGAATACGTCACTCACTAGAACATTCCTATATTATCAAAATTAGGGGGAGAGTGATGTTATAATTGTTATTATAATTGTATTAATTAATGTCTTGTTATGGTTGTTTGATTGTTATTGTGTTTAATTTATGTCTAAGCTGTCTGTCGTCAGACGCAGTATGTTGTATGAAACTCAAGTCACTATGTAATTTAATCAGATATTGTACTCGCAAGTTAGCAGAAGGTTGTACTTTCTCGTGTCGAACCCTGACATAACATAAGGTCTCAGAAATTCACCTCTTTGCTTTCCCTACCAGTTATGGAGGTAGACAGGGTGGTAATGTTATCTGAAAGGATATGCTCAGAGAAGCAGCAGAGTTGTCAGGAGTTTTGTAAGGATCAATAGAGGTTTTTGATGAAATATTTCAAAGAAGGTGCCAGCAAATCTTAGCAAATCCAGATGAAATTGAACCTGGCAAGCTAATGGAGGCATACAGACTCTTAAGACACGAATACAAATTAAACCAGCAAGGTGAAACAAAACATAATATTTGTATCCACTATTACACTGGGTGTCAAAAAAACAAAACAGGTTCTTAAATTGTCTCTCTGAAAACAAAATCCTGACAAGATTTCTGTAACAATTAGCTGTAAAATGGATATAAAAAGTATGCAGTAAATGTTATTGTTTCTCAGTATTGAACATTCTGAAATGTCAAGCATATCACAATATTTGTTGCAAATATGGTCTTCAAGGTACTTATGAATGCCGATGGACGATGTGGTGCCAGCACAGAAATAAATTTCCTCACTGTCATCACATTGATCTTCGGTTGCAATTTCTGGATCATAAAGTGTGAAGCCAGATCCTTGAATGTCAAGCAGCATAAGTTTTTTTCTGAATTTACATAAGTAAAATGCGCAAAGCATTCTGCCTTTGCAAATATTTCTTCCTTCATATCAATACCATAATGCAGATCGACATTACCATTATTGTTTATGTACTTGGTAAATTTCCCTGGAACAAATTCTTCCACTGTGACAGGAAGATCCTTCAACATAGAATAGTAGGCTTTCTTGTAGTGAAAGCTTTCCCCAAACTCAACTGGAGCTTTCTTGCTAAACTGCTTTGTCATACTTCTTGCCACTGCGTACAGTTGAACTTGCTTTCTAGTATGATCTTCTATGGAAATTTTCAGATCATCAGTTATTGACTTGATCGCAGTATCCTGGTACATCTTTACCACCCATTTTGTACTGGCAAGCTGATAGTTTTGCGCATAAGCATGATCTGCATAACAAAAACCACCATGTGCAAATCTCTCACCATCAATCATGAACTCAACAGCAGCTGCTTCATTCCAAGCTCTCTGTTCAACATCAAATTCTTCAAGGTGTAATGTTACTCTTTCCTGTTTGGGTGGCTTTACTAGCTTTCCAGCTTTCAAAAGGTCTGCTGCAGACACTGACTTGGGATCGCTAACTGAGGTTTCATTAATAATGCATCAACGTCAGGCCCTGTCATTGTGCTGGGTGGCAAAAACCTAATAAGATGAACTTTCTTGCCTTTCACCTGACCCATTGTGCTGCAAGAAGGGCCACGGTCAGATGCAAGGATATCACAACGCCCCACTGGAGCATTGTAAAAACTCTCGCATGCAGCCTTTATGTTTTCAATAGTGAGTTCATCATAATTGTTTCCAAATGGTATAAATTCTCTGGTATCCATAGGCTCATACTTCTTCATGTGCCCAGATGGCATAGTTGACATTCTTTGAACAAGAATGTCAGCAGCCACTTTACCAAAATTCTTACGAGCATCACCCACTGTGTGTTTCAACCCGATTCGCTTTTCCAGTGCTGCCCAAGTCTCTTTGCCAGTTTTCTTGTTCATGTTGAAAAAGGTCAATAAGACAACCACAACTGCTTTGCCTAGGCCAGACTTTCAAGAATAATCGAAAACTCGTGCCCGCCTCCTCTTGGATAGCTCTGGAACAAGGTTGATAACGCTGGGCCGTCGCTCAAAAGTAAAAATTGTAAATCACATTCAAGTTTGAAATGATTTCCATCCCAAATTGAAAATAAAGTGGCAAACAATTCCAAATCGTTGTTTATTGGAAACTAGATACTTGTTTATCATGTAAAGATTTTTACATGATAACGATGGGCCACCACAAAGCTCTCTTGTGGGCCCACCTGCATCTTCACCTGGTTCTCCAATGACCCGGGTCTTAGCATAACCATTTCCTGTATCTGCATATAGATAAATTCTTTTCAGCTTTTTTTGGACATCTTGCCTAACAAAACCTCTCCTCACCTAAAAATTGAAAGAAACTTAACTTTTAATATCTAACCAAATAATCAGTCCTATTAAAACATCGAGTCCTTTGATTAGTCAATATAACACTCTGCAGAATAGGAATTTTAAATTTCTTGAAATCAAAAAGCTGAAACTAGATAATCATCATCATATCAATAAACATCAGAGCAAGCAAATGTTTTCACCTATTTTCACTAAAATCAACCGAGTCAGTTCTAAAATATCTCAGAAAGCTTAATGTTAAGTGGAGGGTTATGTAAGAAAAAACTACCTTGAATCAAAGAGTGTAATCTTCCTCCTGTAATTTCACTTTCAATTTCATGTATTTTTCAACAATAACAATATTTAATTACAATGATACGAAAAAATGATGTGATGAATATTTAAGTTAACTTTTAATCGAACAGAGAAGAATATAGGTATTACATCAATTTACAAAGTTATTGCTGAAGGACGTATGGAAAGAGCTCTGAAAAGAGCTATCGAAGCCATATGACCTCAGTGATGTGTTAAAAATAGAAAAAATGAAATATACACGAATATGTTTCAAATGTATAGGAAAGATATTTTAAGAAGAGAATCAGTTGATAATGACAAAAAAGATGAAATAAAAGAAAAGAATAATCAATGAAAGATGAATTAAAATTAAAGAAAATCAAAATTAATAATAATAATAGGTAATAGCAACAATAACAATTTAACCCTTTCCGTCCCAGCGTCCCAGTAAGGTCGCAGATGAAAAAATTTTGCGAAAAAATAAATTTGTTCAGAATTCGTTAAAAAATTGCACAAAGGACAATGTTTATGCGTAGAACTCGAAAATCAAGTTTGTTTTTGGAAATTCTGAAGGTAAGGGGGTCAAAATTCGAGGTAAAGAAGCGCAATTTTATAGCTAAATAAAGAGATTTCTGGCTCGTGAAAGGCAAATTCAAGTTCGAAAATAGAATTGATTTAGATTTCCGTGTTCGATGAAGCCTGCACGATGCAGGAGCAAAGCTGAGAATTAGTCATGGGTCATGCTACAATTGAAGGCTTGTTTCAACTAATGATTTGAAATCTTAATAAATGTCGGAGTATTTATGTAAGCTTTCTACTATAATTAACATAACATGTTCCAAATCAATTATTAGGATCTTCTTGCGAGTTGTTGCTGGCCACATCAAACTCACGGGCAACATGATATTCATTCCAGCAGTATCGTCCAGTTTCTGCTGAACACAATGGAAGAGGTTCGCCAGGGCGAGAACATTTGCCACACATAAAAGAGGTTTTCTTGTGACAAATTCGGCATTTCAACCGGCACTCTTTGCTGCTGGACTCCGAAGAAGTAATTCTCTTGCTATCGTGACGACCCTGTGACGCGATTGTTGCTTCCAGAGAACGCTTTATTGTGCTAAGTTTACCGGTAGGGTAATGCAGCACTGCATGTTTGTCATTGGTCATGCGATATTTTGCGTAGCTACCATACACGTATCACGCTGAACTGAAAAGAGCTGTGAGATTTGTCGTCTCTACTCAACCCACGAAGGAGATAGGTGGAATTGAGCCAAAGAGTATGCCCATTTACCAAAACATACATCTCACACAGACTACTTTGACCATAAACCCTACATAAACCCAACCCTTTGATCATAAACCCTACTTTGCTTCCTTACGCTTCTAAATCCTGTGTTATAGTAGGATAGCTGCTGATTAGTTTTATCTATCCATCCAGAAGTTTCTCTATACAACTGAGCAACGAATGGTATGTTTATAACGACCCTTTTTGCTCCTTGGTTGACTTGAGTGGGTTGCCAAAACGCTTCCCCCGACTTGATGTCATTATCTAAAAATACATCCTTAATGTTGGCTTTGTGGTCGCCTGGAAGGTGTGCTGTATTTCCACGCTGGGTTGCAATCATTCTTGTCTGCCAAAGTCTTTTGGCGTTAGTCAAGAGTTTCAGTGTTGGATACCCACTGTCTATCACAACTAGCCTTCCTGTTCCCTTATTCCCTGACAATAGCTGTTCCACGATGTCATAATTTTTGCAATTTTGTGCATTTCTGTATCTCTTTTTGCCCACTTTTGTCACGTGATTAACAACAAAATTCCCACCAAATTTGCCTTTATCGCTTACTTTACAAACCGTCCAGCCCATTCTAACTGGCTTACTGGTCCATTCTAATTGACTTTCCCGCCAGTTTTTACCCAGGCTTCTTTACTTCAAACAACTCTATCAAAGTTTTGATGCGTGAAAAACCTATCGTGTTTTTGTTAAAATCCTACCTTGAAATTGTACATCAAATCCTAATAATTGATTTGGAACATGTTATGTTAATTATAGTAGAAAGCTTACATAAATACTCCGACATTTATTAAGATTTCAAATCATTAGTTGAAACAAGCCTTCAATTGTAGCATGACTCATGGCTAATTCTCAGCTTTGCTCCTGCATCGCGCGGGCTTCATCGAACACGGAAATCTAAATCAATTCTATTTTCGAACTTGAATTTGCCTTTCACAAGCCAGAAATCTCTTTATTTAGCTATAAAATTGCGCTTCTTTACCTCGAATTTTGACCCTTTTACCTTCAGAATTTTCAAAAACAAACTTGATTTTCGAGTTCTACGCATAAACATTGTTCTTTGTGCAATTTTTTAACAAATTCTAAAGAAATTTATTTTTTCGCAAAATTTTTTCATCTGGGACCTTACTGGGACGCTGGGACGGAGAGGGTTAACCCAGCGTCCCAGTAGGTCCCAGTAGAAGCAAAAATCATGAAAAACCCAATTTGATTAAAACTGGCTGAAACTCGGTGAAAAGTACAATTTTGGGGCGCTGAATTCGAATATCGAATTTATTTTTTGAAATTTTGATGTTTTGGGGGCAAAAAATGGGGTAAAAGGGGGCAAAATGCAAATTTTGAAACTTGTCCAATTTCCATCAAATTTGGTGAGAAGTACAATTTTCGGGCGCTGAATTCGAATATTGAATTTATTTTTTGAAATTTTGATGTTTTGGGGGCAAAAATGGGGTAAAAGGGGGCAAAATGCAAATTTTGAAACTCGTCCAATTTCCATCAAATTTGGTGAGAAGTACAATTTTGGGGCGGTGATTTCGAATATCGAATTTATTTTTTGAAATTTTTATGTTTTTTGGGGGGGGGGAATGGGGCAAAATTGGTCATCAAGTGTGCAAGCACAGATTGGGCGTGTCATCAAAGGTCACAGAGTAATAGCGGTTGGCAGCAGACAATCGTAGAAACAGGTCATTTAGTTGGGATATATGGTAGCTTTTAAAAAAGCTGTTTTTGATTCAGTTGACGTTGCTTTGACAGTTACAGCAGCTTCTACAATAGCTTAGATCTCTTCTTCGTTTTCCTGAGATTGACTGCTCGGCAGATCGAATTCACGTGCAGCATGAAACTTATTCCAGCAGTCTCTTCCTCTGGTATTTGAGCAAAGAGCAAAAGGATCGCCAGGACCAGAACACTTTTTGCAACAAAATGATTTTTTCTTGTGGCAAATTCTGCATTTCAATCTTTTCTCTTTGCTGGAAGATTCCTCTGCTGAAATTCTCTTTTCTTCATGGCGACCCTTTCTTGGTGATGCGAGGGCAGATTCCAACGATCTTTTCTTTCCACGTGGTTTATCAGATGGATAATGGAGGACTGGCATACGTCCATGATACATCTTGAACTTTGCATACCAGATACGAATTACTTCGAATCGAAATGAGCTTTGCGAAAGAGCATTTTTCGATAACTGCTCGTGAAGATTAGTGCTGTTGCGCCATAAAGTATGACCGTTGACTAACACGTACATCTCACAAAGGCTATCGAAAATTCTGTTTTGCTTCCTCACACTTCTAAATTCAGCATTATAATAAGACAGTTGCTGGTTGGTTCTGTCTACCCATCCATACATTTCACGATATAGTGCAGCAACTCTGGGCATATGAATGATGACCTTTTCTCTTCCTTGGTTGACTTCAACAGGTTCCCAGTACTGCTGGCCAGACTTGATGTCATTATCCAAGAAGACTACCACATTGTTGTCGTTCCAATATGTGATGTTTAGAAAACCTTTGTGAAGAGATTTAGAGAACCCACGAACAAATTGTCTTGCTGAACGCAAATTGTCCTTATGGCTGCATGGGAAATGAGCAGTGTTGCCCCTTTGCGTAGCAATTAATCGAGTATGCCATTTGTTCTTTGCATCTTCCATTAATTTTATTGTGGGAAAGCCACTGTCCATAACAACCAAACGTCCACTGTCTTTAAATTCAGATATGAGTTGCTCAACAATATCATAGTTTTTACCATTGCCAGATGTTTTGTACGTTTTCTTCCCCACTTTCACCACATGGTTAGCAACATAATTTCCACCGTTTGCTCCCTTATCACTGACTTTACAAATTGTCCATCCCATTCTTATTGGCTTGTCTGGATTTCTTATTTTATAAGGGTTCCTTTTGCTTTTGCTAGTCACTCTTCCTTCATCAACGCACATTTTCCAGCCAACCGTCCACTTTGATAATGATTTCTGTCTGAGATATTCAACTCCAGAGTTAATATTCTGCAAAGGATGGTAGTCTGGATGATCTTTAGTTGGCAAGGATGAAGCTTTGACAACTCGAAAGTGCTTTAGCATCAGACGAAAGACTTCACGGCTCATTGTTTTCTTTATTTCTGGCTGTGATTGCAAGGGGTCCTCACTCCAAGCCCATCTATATTGCCGATATCCAAGAAGACGAAGATGCCATTTGATTGCAAAGAAACCTCTTACAAAACGTATTCCTGCCTCATCTCTTGAAATCTCCCCAATTTTCTCAACGAATGATGGATCTTCAGCGCCATGTTCATTTGTACTTGCAATACATGTCATGATAAATTCGTCGTCCATAACACCTTCAACAATCTCATGTGGTTTTGTACCAGCATCAAATATAACAGCAGGTCTCCCAAACTCAGGTATTCTTTCTGACGGAGCAATAGAACCTTCAAAATCTGCTTCTGACTCTGTAGACCAGTGGCAGCAACCAGGTTGATCATCATCGCTTTCAATACCATGAGGGTCATAAACTTCGCTATCATCGTAGGCCATGAGCTCGTCATATTCTTCAGCTGACAACTCAGACAATGAAGAAATATCACTTATGCTTTCGCTATCAGAAAAATCGCTCTCGGTTTCGATATTCATCGTATTTCAGATAAATGAATCAGAAGTTCACGATAAGATATTTCTGATTTTGTAATGCAATGTCGGTCTGAACAGTTAAGTTTTTCATTATCGTAATCACTATTTTGAATTTCGCGCCAAAACTGTAACAAAATAAAGCTCAGCCCCAGACCTCTAAATAATAATATAGTCGTAAAAACTCCAATTTTTGCCCCCAAAACATCAAAATTTCAAAAAATAAATTCGATATTCGAATTCAGCGCCCCAAAATTGTACTTTTCACCAAATTTGATGGAAATTGGACGAGTTTCAAAATTTGCATTTTGCCCCCCTTTACCCCATTTTTGCCCCCAAAACATCAAAGTTTCAAAAAATAAATTCAATATTCGAATTCAGCGCCCGAAAATTGTACTTCTCACCAAATTTGATGGAAATTGGACGAGTTTCAAAATTTGCATTTTGCCCCCTTTTACCCCATTTTTTGCCCCCAAAACATCAAAATTTCAAAAAATAAATTCGATATTCGAATTCAGCGCCCCAAAATTGTGCTTTTCACCGAGTTTCAGCCAATTTTAATCAAATTGGGTTTTTCATGATTTTTGCTTCTACTGGGACCAACTGGGACGCTGGGCATGAGAGGGTTAAGGCATATTAATTAAGGCATATTAATTAAGGCATATTATTTGGATAAACGGGATGAATTGTATTGTTGGTTTTTTACGTATATTTTTCAAGAATAGATTGTTTTAGAAAACGTGAAAATACTTTTTTGGAATTGGTACATTTGATAGTATTTGGTATATTTTTCCAGATTTTTACACCAGAATTTGTAATAAAGAACGATTTGGAATTGGTTCTGAGCGAAGGTTGGGAAAAATTTCCGCTAGTAGCCTGCCTCCTTTTGATGGTGTGGCTTGTATTGGTAAGATGAAAGAAATCAAAAATGCAGCTATCAACATTTCCCTTTGAAACATCAAACATAAATTTTGCGCATTCAATTTTGTAAATATCATTCCAGAAAACTCGATTCCTTAAAGAGAGGTTTGCTATGTTCTGTTCTTTTCTTAAAAAGAATTATTCTTACTGCTTGTTTAAGTTTTGTTCGCAAAGGATCTAGAGTTTTAGAGTAAGTTCCTCCCCAGTTTATCAGACCATAATTTATATGTGGAGAAATAAAAGAATTATGAATATTAAGCAAAGTGTCTTTAGGTACATAATATCTCAACTTTGCTAAAATGCCTAAACTTTTCGAAACTTTAATGTTTACATTCTGCATGTGAGGTTACCATGTGAGATTCTTATCTATTAGAACACCAAGGTATTTAATATATTCTGATTCTTTAAGTTCTTCACCATTTATAGAGATATTTATACTTTTATTTGCTGTCTTCTGACGAGGCTTTATTATTAGATAATTAGATTTATTTGTATTTAAAGTTAATCTATTAGCTGCAAGCCAGTCAGCAATCTTGTTTAATTCAGTACAAAGTGTACTTTCTAGAATATCTAGATTTTCATGTGAATCCAATAAACTGGTATCGTCTGCAAATAAGTGAAAATTTAAAATTGTTGATGCTTCTGGAATGTCATTTATGTATAACAAGAAAAGCAAAGGACCCAACACACTGCCTTGAGGAACCCCACATTTAACATCCAGGTCACTTGAGAGCTCACCCCCGACAAAAACTCTTTGAGATCTATCATTCAAGTATGATTTGAACCCATCTAGGGGAACACCTCTAATACCATAATATTCAAGTTTGCTCAATAGTATACTATGGTCAACAGTGTCAAGGGCTTTAGCAAAGTCTAGGAATACACAGCAGGAAAATTTTTTAGCTTCAATTGCTTCAATTAGCTTAGCACAAACGTCAAAAATTGCCAGAGAAGTAGATTTGTTTTTTTGAAATCCAAATTGATGGGGAAATAAGATCTTATGTTTTTCTAGAAAGCTAATAAGACGAGAATACATAAGTTTCTCATAAATTTTATTTACTAAAGGTAACAATGATATTGGACGGTAATTACAAACATCATGCGGAGATTTTGCCTTGAAAATTGGGATTACCTTAGCAAATTTCAGTGCTTTGGGGTAGTAGCCAGTGCTAAACGAAACATTGATGAGTTCAGTTAAGCCTGGTTTCCATATAGTCGCAGGGTGTTGCAGATTTGTGTTTTGCGACACTCTGCAACAAATGGAAACCGCATTCTTAATTTTTTGCGACAGTCTGCAACAACTGTTGCAGGGTGTCGCAGAGATAGAAAATTTTCTATCTCTGCGACACCCTGCAACAACTCTGCGACAACATGAAAAAAATTGCCTCGTTTACGTGCTGGTACTTCCTGAACATTGTTCCTGAACAAGCGAACAAACATGGCGCTCTTATTTGATGAGGAAACTTTGGCATTCACCGAAGAGGTACATAAATACGACTGCCTGTATAATAAATTTAACAAACATTTTAAAAACAAGTTTGTTAAATATAACTGTTGGATAAAGGTTGCTGATAAGTTTAATTTGAAACCAGAAGAAGCTGAAAAGAAATTTAAAAATATTCGATCTGCCTTTGGCAGACACTTGCGAAAGCAGAAGTCTGTCCCCTCTGGTTCTGGCAGAGAAGCAGTTCCTGCAGACATACCAGGAAGCTTACAGTGGCTATCAAACGTTATTGTGCATCGACAGACATCAACAAATTTTATTTCGCAAGGTGTAAACATGACCCCTGAAAAGGAATTGGATAAAGACGAAAGGCAAGAGCAATCAGACGAAAGTGACAAAGACTTTGGTGATGATGAAAAAATCAGCGCTATGGCAGAAAATGAAGACCAACCCAGCGAGGAATTTGACACAACGAATACAATGATGCCCATTGAAGATGAAGAGGACGCAAATCTTGGTAAGGAGACTTCTGGCAGCAATGGAGAACAGCCCGCAAAGAAAAAGAAATCAAATAATGCTGCAAGTAATGATATCCACCCTACTGCTGCCAAAAGAAAGTTTAGCAGACAAGTAAAGCCATGGGCCGGAGAGAAAGGGAAGCCTACAAAACAAGAAATTGACTTTGCGCTGATAAAGACAGCTCAAAATGTAGCTGAAACTGCAAAGGCTCTAAAAACTGATAAAACAAGCAACACAAGCATTCCTGAAGATGATGTCACTCTTTATTGTAGGAGCCTAATAAAGAGGATGAAAGACTTGCCAAAACATGCAAGATCATTTGTTAGATGTCAAATCGAACAAACTATGTTTCAGGCTGAATGCAATGTGGCACAACAACTACCACCACAAGGCAGAATGATGCATCACAATGTAGCAAGTTATGCCAGCACACAGGAAACATTTAGTCAACTACCTAACAGCCAAACATCCTACAGAAGGTTGCTGCAACAGTCAGAAAGCCCTTCATTTGCATCCTCTGAAGATTCATTTACTGAGATCTGACACAACTGATTTATAAACATGGTTTGACAAAGATATTTTATGCTATTACATTTTGAACTGCTGAGCTTTTTTTTATATTTTCAGATACACCGTTTTTATGAATTATGAATCAAACCACAGTGTCTTATGTATTTCAGTTGCCATGGCAGTTCTCCTTCAGGACTGTTAAAGTATTCTTTAAAATCATTTCGAGCTTTCTCTGCTTCGTAGGGATATCTGTTTCCACTAATCCTTTGAACCTCTATCAGACCATTCTGATCATTTTTAACAATACCACGCCATGTACCAGGAGTGATGTTTCCAGATTCATCCTCCTTGTCAACAAATCCAGAGGGAATGTAAGATGAATTCTCAGTCAGACGCAGATAATTGTGGAGTGCAACACAAGCTTTTGTGATCTTGTCCACCAGGTCTTCTTTTGCCTTTATTGGTCGCCTGAAGACTCTCCACTTTGCAGACAAAATACCAAATGTATTCTCAATTGTACGTCTTGCCCTAGACAAACGGTAATTGTAAACTCTTTCGTCTTCGGCTAGATTTTTCCCAGGAAATGGCTTCATTAGCCATGGTTTTAGTGGAAATATATCATCCCCAATGAGTACATGTGGCAATAATTTGTCACCAACTTTAACTTCAGCTGGCATTCCAAGACTTGTAGGGAACTTTGCAAACACTTTACCAAAATTTGATTTGGCAAAAACATTGGAATCATTGTCGGATCCATATGATCCAATATCTAGAAATGTGAAGCAGTAGTTAGCATCACAAATTGCCATGAGCACAATGCTGTGAAACTTCTTATAGTTGAAGGTAGCAGAGCCTGCATTATGGGGGCACTCAATCATTACATGTTTCCCATCTACAGCTCCAAGACAGTTTGGGAAATTCCATTGTTCAGCAAACTCTTTGGCTAGGTACCTCCAGTCATTTGAATCCTTTGGGTATGTCAGATATTTTGGATGAAGAACATCCCATATTGCTTCACAAGTTTCTCTTAGAATTTTGCTCACTGCTGCTCTCGATATTCAAAATGAAAAACATTGACTCTGCTGTGAATCTCCACTTGCAAGATAACGAAGCGTAAGCATCAGCCTTTCACCTGCAGAAATTGGTTTTCTTGATCTGCAATTTTTCTTGCTTATAAGAGGTGATACGAGACTCAAAAGATTGTCAAATCTCTCGGGTGACATTCTTGTATATCTGTAAAAAATAATGTAGGTTGAAAGGAACACACGTTTATATTATGGGGATTATGTAAGATATCATATTTGTCTCTTTGCTTCAAATTGTTTCTTACCTGAAATAGTATTCTCTGTCATCACTTCGCAGTTCTAGACACAAAGTATGATATGATCCATATTTTTCCCTTTGACGGAGAAACTTTCGAATCCAAAATCTGTGTTTTCTTTGTTTCCGACGTTCTTGAACCCTCTTCAGTAAACAAACAGTCAGAAACCTGGAAGATTCCAATAAAAACTGGGTTCTTGCATCGGCCATGCTTCGCAAAAGCTTGGCGCGCAATCGTGTTTACAATTTTCGCGCCAAGCTGTTTCTAAATCTGCGCGACACCCTGCGACAAATGGAAACCGCAAGGCACTCTGCGACACTCTGCGACACCCTGCGACACTCTGCGACACTCTGCGACTATATGGAAACCAGGCTTTAAGGGCTTTACGATTGAACTTTGTATAATTTTTATCATTTTAACAGGAATTTCGTAACAATCTGGTGCTTTAGATCCGTCCAGTCTGCTCAGTTGGGCTAAGACTTCAGCTTCTAATACAGGAGATACAACAAAGCTATTTTCCAAGGGGTTTTTTAAGTAGCCATTGAAAGTTTTGTTTGAGTTTCGGATATTACATACCAATTTTTTTGCAATACTAGTAAAATATTCATTGAATTCATTTGCAATTATTTTTGATCAATTACTAATTGACCATTAATGTTAAGAGAAATGTCATTTGTAGCTTTTTTATTGTGTTTATTAATTAACTCGTTAATACCATTCCAAATTTGTTTTGAGTTATTGTTACAAAATTCAAAATAAGATCTATAATGGTTTATCTTGCTACGTCTGATAAGGCGATTTAGAGTATTTCTGTAGTATTTATATTTATCATACCAAAAAGGGTTTTTGGACTTTAAAAACTTCTTATAGTATTTGTTTTTTATAGATATAGATTTAAAGATACCTTTTGTTATCCAGGGTTTTAGTCTCTGCTTAAATTCTCTCCTAGATAGTGATCGAAATGGAGCATGCTTATTTATTTTGTCTAAAATCAATTTATGGAATTTGTTATACTTTACATCTAAATTTGATTTGGATAAATCACAGAGATCAAAGTTTATAGAGCTAACATAATTCTTATAATTTTCAATATTAAAATGTTTATAATAACGCTTTTTTAAGCAACTGTGCTTTTCTGTGTAAGTTTTCTTGTTAATCATAATAAAGTTTGGCATATGATCAGTTACATATGCGATTAGATTACCACTTATAGAATTATTTTCCAGGGAATTATAAAAAATGTTATCGATTAGAGAAGGTCTTTCCCTCCCAGTGCACCTGGTTGGTTGCAAAATCAGCGCTTGATAGAAATTTGAAAACATAAGATTTATAAAATTTTCCGCTATGGGTAAGGAGTCTATTTTAAGAAGGTCTATATTAAAATCGCCGGTTACGAATACTGTTTTACTTTCTTTAGAAATTTTTTTAACAGTTAAATCAAGATATTCTAATAATTTTGTCGAATCTTTTTGTGGGTGATTATAGGCTACGCCTATCAAAGTTTTTTTAGTCTCTATCCAGAAAACTTCGAATTCACAAAGTTCATCCTTGTAATTAAACTGAAGATAAATAAGTACTAAAAATGGTGTCTTCTGGATAGCCATTGTGGATGAGGATAGTTTTTATTGTGTCTAATTCGAAACTGACTTTTGGTTTAGAACCAGTCATGAATGCCTGATGAACCAAAGTGTTGATAAGGTTAATTTTGAATTTCTTGGCACAAAAGGAATCTCAACGTGTGTATAGGCTGCTAAAAGTTGGTTTCCTGTAAACACTGGTAAGAAAACCAGGTTTACTTTTTTCCATAAAAACATCTAGAGGTGGTAAAGAGTTATTTTCTTCTTCTTCAAAGGTGAATTTGAGAGACTGGTGTAAAGAGTGAAGTTTTTCAACAAAAATATCACACTCAGACTCCTTTTCAAATATAGCGAAAGTGTCACCCACATAGCGAACAATGGGCTTTTTAGTACAGCTGAAAAGTTTATGTTCATGGAATCCAACAAATATATTGGCAAGTGCTGGTCCCAAGGGGGTTCCCATCGCGACACCACCCTTTTGTCTGATCACTGGTGATGATTGGTTGTTTTTGCACTATACCAATCATTCACCTCTTTTCTGATTGGCCAATTTCGATCCTCTTCTTGGTATGATTATTCGTTAGGTTTTCATTTTCGTTCTCTTTCTGACGTACTACTCTGATGAGTGTCAGACGAAAAGCTTTAGTATTTATTATGTTTCGCTAGGCTTCCGATTTTCAAAGCAATTTTTAAGAAAGATTTGCTATCTATGAAGTGAAGCGCTTGACAAAACATTTTTCTCTATAAGGGCTCAGTACTGGCTTTTCAATGTTTAACCCCCTGTCAATTCTATATGCCCCATTACAAAAAAGTCTATCATGCCATTTCTTACCACTGGGGTCATACCCTTCACAAAAATCACAATCATTGTTATTCCCGCCAAGTGGTACCAAAAACCCCTATTTTTGGCTCTCAGCCCATTGACTAAAACAACCGTTGCATGTTTCCTGCAAGTCTCCATCAGATACAAATTGAAAGTCAGTAGTTGTTTTGTTCATGCTGACTCCAATATCTTCTTGATTGGGCCTGATGTACACTTTTTCCTGGACAGTAAATTGGGCCACATAATCAACTGAATGTCCCTTAGACCTTGGTCCTATTGGAATTGGATGAAGTACTCTCTTCCCAGGATCTGTATACAGCAACGCAAATCCACCAGCATTTTTAAGATCAGGAAAAATTCCTTGTAATGTTGTATGTAATTCCCCATTGCTTCCTCCTTCTCGCAGTAAGATTTTTCTTTCAACCAGCCCCATTACACACAAGTCCCCTTTTTCCTGGACTGTGGGCACATTAACTTGGTCTTTCAAGGAACTTGTCAATGGTGGTAACAGTGGTAACTTTATACTCTCTGTAGCACCAGGAGAAGGAAATAAGCCATTAGGAATCTTCATGGATAAAGATTCTGAATATTTATCATTTCCAACCATCTTTTGTGGACAAACAAGAATTGAAAATGAAGAAAGACCTGTACCAGTGTCTTATAGCACAATATGAAAATGGGAACTCAGAAATGTTGATAGAAGAGTTGCAAGATCAGTGCCAAATATTTTTACAAGCTGAAGAAACTTCAAATAAAAATTATTCAAAGTGCAATAGGAATTTCTATAAGGAAATGTAAAACTAAGGGCAAAAAAATTACAGCTGGAGATTTGAAGTCTGCAAATGGTATCAAAAATCTTTTTCAACTTGATGAAGGATTTAGAGTGTTGAAAAATGTCAGAGGATCACCCCCATATTTTGAGAAATGTAAGAAAGATCTCTTTGCTATGATAAGACAATTGGGCTGCCCAACATGGTTTGCTTCATTTTCAGCTGCAGAAACTAGATGGGTTGATTTTCTTCAAATCTTGGGTAGAATAGTAGACAACAAAGATTATACAAAATCTGATATTGATGCTATGACATGGCAGAAAAAGTACAAGATACAGGTACAAGATTTTTTCAGAACAGAGTTTGAAATTTCATCCATAAGTTCTTGAAAAACAAGCTTCATCCTATTGGCCAAATTGAAGATTATTTTTATAGAGTAGAATTTCAACAACATGGCTCTCCTCACATATATGCTTTGTTTTGGATAAAAAAATCACCAACGTTTCAAAATGACTCAAATGAAATAATAACAGACTTGGTTGACCAGTATCTCAGTTGCAGTAGTGATGAAAAGGCAGTTGAGCCAGATTTGATAAATTTACAGTTGCACCGTCATGCAAAAATTTGCAAAAAGAGGCCAAAGCATTTGTGGATACAACTTTCCTTTGCCTCCAATGAAAAAAACCATGATACTTTCACCACTGAACATCAAACCATTTTCAGATGAAACTTGTACCAACATTGTTTTGCAGTTACCACTGAGACAATCTTCTCGACAGGTCCAGTTTATTAACACTGCCAATCCTGATGATAGAACAATTACTATTGAAAACAATGTAGCACCTAACACACACTATCTAAATGAGATAGATGAAAGTAAATCAACGAATGAAAGTGAATTGTGTGGCTGTTTTGATCCAGGAATTGCAAAAGAACATTGCAACTATGATATGTTAACTATTTGTTAATCTATTTGTTAAATAGATGTTAAATATTTCCAAAAACATTTGATAATGAGATCTTGCAAAGAGGTGAAATAGCAGATGATGATTTTAGAAGTCATGTAAGGTCAATGAATTTATAACAAAGAGCATTTTTCTATCACGTTTTACATGGCTTAAAAGTAGGTGGAGAGCCCCGCAAACTTTTTCCTAGTGATGGTGCTGGAGTTGGTAAAAGCTGGGTAACAGCTGCTCTTTACCATGCTGTAAATAAGTACTATAATAACATTCCTGGGGGAAATCCTGCTAATATAAAGGCATTGAAACTTGTCCCAACTAGTAAAACCGCATTTCACATAAAAGGCAATACAATTCATTCAGCATTAAAAGTTCCTGAAAATAGAGGTTTTACCTACTGTCCACTTGATAGTGACAGATTAAACACTTTGCGATCAAAACTTAGGCATCTGAAAGTGATTTTTATTGATGAAATCTCTATGGTTGGAAATGGTTTGTTTAACTTTTTAAACTTGCGCTTACAGCAGATAATGGGCACTCCAGTTGCATTTGGTGGACTACATATTATAGCAGTAGGGGACTTTTATCAATTGAAACCAGTGTTTGATAAATGGATTTTTGAAAATGAAAGTGAGCAGTTTTCTGCTATTGCTGATAATATTTGGCATATACACTTCCAGATGTATGAGCTAAAGCAGATTATGAGACAAAAAGATGATTACAAATTTGCTGAGTTACTAAATCGCCTTAGAGAAGGACACCATGATGCAATTGATTTGCATGTTCTAAAGACCAGAATTATTAATTGTCACAACAATGATCCACAGTATCCCCTGTACAGTACACACCTGTTTTCGACAAATGGTGCAGTTGATGCCCACAATGAAATGATTTATTGCACATCAAAAAGTTCCAACGCAAAAATGGAAGCTGTTGACATTGTTATTGGAGATATTTCAAAAGAAGAATAGCAAAAGTTCATCAATAATATTCCAAAACAGCCACAAAAAACTCAAGGCCTAGTTCCAACACTTTCAGTAACTGTTGGTGCTAAATATGATTTAGCAGCAAATCTGGATATTTCAGATGGAATGACAAATGGTGCAAATTGTGTTTTAAAGAAAATTGATCACAGAATTTCTAATTCGAAACGAGCAAGTATCTTGTGGGTAAAATTTTCAGAAGAGATAATAGGTAAAAACCAAAGAAGGCAATACAATTATCTTAACACTGTTGATGTATCAAGCGATTGGACACCAGTTCTGGAAGTAACAAAACAGTTTGAAATCAATAGAAATAGTGAGGTCATTATCATGCGAAGACAATTTCCTCTTCGGCCATCTGCTGCTAAAACAATTCACCGCTGTCAGGCAAATACTCTGGACTCAATAGTCATTGATTTTCCTTCAACAAGAGAGCACATACATTATGTAGGTTTAAGTCGTGTTAGAAATTTGGACACTTTGCATATTAAAAACTTAAATGAAAACAAAATTTCTGTCAGTCACAAAATTACACAAGAAATATATAGACTCAGAACAAAGGCAATGTTGCAAGTTTGCTTAAATTTCCCATATCGATTACCAGCCTCTCTCCTTTACATACTTTTTCAAAATGTACGCTCTTTGCATAAGCATATTAATGGCATCACTAGTGATTTCAGTTTCTGTGCATCACACATTAATATATTTGTTGAATCCAATGTTTGTGTACACGATAATAGCAAGGATTATCTTATTGAATCATTTATAATGTACAGAAATGATTTTGATCCTCAAAGTCCAACAAGGTCACCACATGGCAACAAGGTCCAACAAGGTCACCATTCAGCATAGCACCACTGGTTTTACTAGGTACAATTTTAATTGTGTTGAAATAACAGGCATTAAATTGCAGAAGGTCAATGTTATTGAAATATACAGATCTAAAAATAAAGTTAAATTTAGATTATTCATGCAGGCCATTGATCATCTTATGAATAACATAATGCTATGTTTTCCAACTGTCATTGTTGGTGACTTCAACGTAGATTGGAAAAGAAACTCACTATCAAAAACAATCCTTATCCAGACTATGTTGAGACATGGTTTTTTTCAGTTACTCAATGAATGTACAAAAGACTATCATTCTCAATCAGACCATATATGTTCTAATACACCAAATCTTGTCAATAATGTTGGTGTACTGGAATCATATTTTAGCAACCACAAACCAATATATGTATCATTGTAATTTTGTTGTTTTAAAGTGTTGAATGGATAGTTTCCATGAAAATGTACTTTATTTTATTAATTTAAACATAGTTTGTTTAATTTCAGTTAAAATTGACTTGCAAGGACATGAAAGCCCGGCTAGTTCAAATGCAAGTTCAACTTTGAGCTCAGCTTCAAGCTCAACTTTCGCATCTGGAAATCGTTCTCCTGGTAAGTCTTTGTAACATCTAATATATATATTCTGTGATGTCACATGCCAAGGGCTGGAAACTACGCTGAAGCAATAGATTCGGCCCGAAGCAATAGGCCGAAACGGCGAACGAGGTATCCATAAAGGCTTTTTCTGAGGCCCTCAATCTGCCCTATTTTTAAGTAAGTTGTTCTTTGCCGGCTGAACCAAAAAGTTATCTATATGAGAGCTTACAGTTTCGACTAAAAGGTTAGGAAATTCTTTGTTTTTGTTCGCCTAATTGCTATCACGAAAAAACAACGGTTTACGCTGGCGAAACTTCCAAATTCGCGTCACTAACTCCATTTTCGAACAAAGTATTCGCTCTTGACGTGACCCGTTTCGCCATTTCCTGCAATTTGATTGGCTCTTTTCGGGCGACCCACGTGGGTTGTCGATCTTTTTTCGTTATTCACCCTCGGCTTGCAGGCGACGCACATGAATTTTCGGTCGTTTTTCGTTATTCGTCCTCGGTTGCAGCAGGTACTTTTGGAGAAGACGTGTGTTTTTGTTTTGCACACAAAGGGCGCCTTTCGAACTGTTTTACGAGCTGAATTATCTTTGTAAAGAACTGCTAATTGTTTCAAAGACCCTGGAGAGTTGCAGGAAACAATAGCAAACACAGGTGTTGGCTTTGTTTTGTATTCTAAGTTGAAATAGTTGTTGTTTTTGTAGTAGTCGTTGCTTTGGCATGCTTGCAACGCTTAGGCCCAATGAAAACAAAGTGAATGTTATGAATTTTTCAGGCGCTATTTGCACGATTTTCCTCATTTAAACTTTCGACAAGTGTTTGTATAGTAGGTATAGTATGTATAGTACGTTTGTATAATAGGTATAGCAGGAATAGTATGTTTCTATAGTAAGTATAGTAGGTATAGTATGTTTTTATAGTAGGTATAGTAGGTATAGTATGTTTGTATGGTAGGTATAGTAGGTATGGTATGTTTGTATAGTAGGTATAGTATGTTTGTATAGTAGGTATAGTATATTTGTATAATAGGTATAGTAGGTATAGCATGTTTGTATAGTAGGTATATAATAGGTTTATATGTAGGTTTGTATGTATGTATGTATGTATGTATGTATGTATGTATGTATGTATGTAGGTAGGTATGTAGGTATGTATGTATGTATGTATGTATGTATGTTTGCATGTATGGGCATGAGCGAGAGCGAATGCAGCGTGCGGCGAGCGAAGTAAAAATAGTAAAAAAATGATATTAACAAATTTCTGGGTGTTGAGATTTTTTAGCTCAAAGTTTGGGTTCCGTTTTTTGTTGGTCACCCTTTATAGTTGCTTTATAATTTAATTTATTTGTTTATGTTAATGTTTTCCTTTTTCTTTACAGTGAAACTCCAACCTTCCCAAGCTGCCACATCTCCAGAAAAAACACTTTCTGGTAAATCTGTCTTGTCTTGCTAGACTCTCTCTCTCTATCTATGGTGCCATGGTTGATTCAACCCTTGACGACTGATGATGAAGGTTTCAATTTTCGAGATCTGGCGGCATCCCAGACATCCCTTGTGGTCTTTAGTCCGGTGTACTCTTTTATTTGATTCAGGTATAGCAGTCTTTGTCTCCCCCGAGCCTTCCTTCCTTTCTTGCTGGACAACAATGTTAAATAAGGTACCAATTTTTAAATTTACTATTGCTTGAACGATTGTGGAGGTATTTGGAAGATTTTCATGCAATATTTTTACCTAACAAATTTTTAGCATTTTTTTAATCACCTGGCATATATATATATATAAAATAACTATGCTGATTTTTCAGCTGTAACGTTCTCAATACAAGATGTAGAGCGTAGTATACACATCATCGAAAAACCTAAATAACTATGTGCATTTTGACAAGCCTGTTTCGTGATTTCGACATATCCAGTTGGTTTCTTACGGTGGCCGAGATGCGCCAAGGAAAATTTCATTTCAAATTGAGAAAGGATTTCCAAAATCGAGAAACTTTTTCCAAATCAAGAAAGGTTTTTCAGAATCGAGAAACATTTTTCAAAATCAAGAAAAGTTTTTCAGTGTGGAAAAAAATTTTTTTCAAATCAAGAAAAAATTGTCAGAATCGAGAAACAATTTTACAAATCAAGAAAAAAGTTTTCAAATCAAAATCACGCTAGCACGATCGAAATCACGCAAAGCACGATCGAAATCACGCTTACACGATAAAAATCATGCAAAACACGAACAAAAATTGCAGTACAATATAAGTCACTGTCAGGAAGAAGCTCCAATACCTAGGCCGCTTTCATTATCAACATGTATTGCGCTCAATGTGGGCACAATCTAGGCCTACCCGAAGATGTATTTTGCTGTCAATGTGGGTCCGTCGTGCACAAGGGAGGGCATGAATATCAAAAGTTTGATGGTAAATTTGAATTTAGAACAGAGAAAGAGGCTATTACCTACTATTTTAAACATCACGTTTCCTCAACATCACTTCACAAGACAATCGTAATGTTTTTACAACAGTACCAAGGAATTTCACTAAGTGTCAGGACACTGAAAAGACGTCTTTCTGAGTATTGTCTATCAAGAAACCAGCAAAAAAATTTAGCAGATGCCACTATTATGGAGATCATAGAGAGAGATACATGGTCCATCCTCTTTAAAAGGCTACAGGGGAATGTGGAATACCCTGAGATGTTCACATGATATTATTTTCCCTCGTGATAGGGTGATGAGATTATTAAAAGATTCGCGTTTTTTCGAGAAACTCTCCAAACTTAAAGTGCTCCCCCCAACTTTCAGTGCTTTACCACATTTTGAGCAAAATCTGTCACTTTCAGCAGGCGCTTGAGACCCGCAGCTGCTGCAAAATACTGCCATTTTGTCTTGATTGATGGAATGACGCATGGCGAGAGGTTGGAGCTCGCTCCACGTGTCAAACTCAAAACAAAAGGGTCGACAACGTGACTTTGATCGTGCTTTGCGTGATTTCGATCGTGTAAGCGTGATTTTGATTTGAAAACTTTTTTCTTGATTTGTAAAATTGTTTCTCGATTCTGAAAATTTTTTCTTGATTTGAAAAACCTTTCTTGATTTTGAAAAAAGTTTTCTCGATTTTGGAAATCTTTTCTCCATTTGAATTGAAATTTTCTGTGGCCCATCTCGGCCACCGTAGTTTCTTGAGTGAAATTTCATGCATGTTATGAATCATGAAAATATAGTCAAGTCCCAATACTTTTGTTTCATCTCATGTGTGTGCCAAGGTATATGCCCGTGTGCTCACACATTCAAAGCAACGGACCATTTATCATATTTTTTGTTTGATTTACATTTTTTATATAACTGTATATTTACTCTTCCCACAGCTGAATCAATTATTGGGTATGTCCACAACCTATCAAATTTGAAAACAAGTGCTAGCAACAATCCATACTTTGATTTGACTTTGCAAACACCAGACAAGACTTACAGAACGGCGTGCTATTCTCCAGAGAAACATCAAATAATGAAGAGAACATCCGAAAGAGCATCGCCAGTAAAAATCGGGAAATTCCACTTCCAGATGAATAATATTACCCAGAGGGAAGAAATAATTCTGAACAAACGATCAAAATTGGATGATGCTCCAGAACAGGACATAACATTTGAGTATGATCAATCATTGAAAAAGAAAGATGCCATCAAAGTTACAGTAGAAGATGCCAAAAGTTTATCTGTACCAGCTGATCCCGTCAAAATTCTTGGCCGCATCACTTTCACAGGAAAGCAGGAAAACCTTCATTCCAAGGGCAGAGCACTGGCAAAGCAAGAATGTATTTTAACTGATGAAACAGGATCCATTCGATTTGTTCTTTGGGAAAATGATGTTTCGGTTATTGCTTCAGGGGAAGCATACAGGGTTGAAAATACAGTCATCAAAAGACTCAATGATCAAAATTATGTTTCACTGAATTGTGAATCAAAGGTACATGAATTAGAAAACATGACAATCACAAAGAAAGATGATGTATCTTCATTGCCACAAGCAACTACAAAATCTGCTCTTTGTCCTGCAAAGGGAATACAGAATTTTAAGAAGATGTTGACATGTGACAGCCACCGCCTACACAAACAAAACAAAACGCTGCAACCTCTGCCTAACCGAAAAACTACATATCATAAACGCCGACAAAACACGTATATTGAACAGACGATCAGAACTAATTTCGAAGTGTTGATACGAGAACAAATTCTATTTATGTAACTTTCGAACATTTAACACCCCAGGACAATGACAATTATAATCCTTTTAGTGATAAAATTTTAATAAAATCTCATAAATATAATTTTCTGTGAATAGTTAATCAGTTGTCTGATGATCGCATAAGTGCATGAAACCCCGAGTCCCAACAGAGATATATGTGTCTTTTTTGAAGTCTAACTCTGTATATCCCGCTCTGCCCATGGCATAGAGCACTCTTTCATCCACAATAGACAAATGAGATACCGTATATATCTATATATTATATATTTTAATAATATTCCTAGTTTCCAGTTGACGCATTTTCCTCATTTTAAATTGCTTTCACTTGAAACTATTTCATTATTTTGCATGAAAGCAATGCAATATATATATATTCACTTGCCCAATAAACTATTGCTTCTGGCAAGCAATCCACCCCCCTCAAACGCCTCAAATAAGACACTAAAAACGCTTTTACGCAAAACTAATCATGTTACATTGACAACACTCTGTGGAAAATATATCTCGCATTCGTCGTTACTAAAAAGCGGAACAACCCAAGAACAAGCTGAACAACCCAAGAACAACCCAAGAACAGTTCGAAAACCCCCAAGAACAACTCTGGAACCACCCAAGAACAAGCTTGAAGCCCCAAGAACAAGCTGAAGAAAACAACAACCCAAGTTTATCCTTATAGGGTTCTTTCTGTCCCATTTTCATGGCGTTTAACTGAAAGCGTAAACCATTTAAGGCCCTCCGTGAGTGCTGTGTGGCATGGCATGTTGGATATTTAGGACTCCGATTACTCTCAGAAATAATCATATACTTTACAAAGGTCTTCATTTGCATCATGCGTTTATCGTTTGTTGTGGTTAAATTTGGGCCCTGCCGCCTCGTTCCTGTTTGTCCAAGTGGTCCTCGACTTCCAGCAAGTTCTTGTGAGAAATCAAGGATTTTCCCCAAAAAAAGTTCCAGAATTTTGACTAGCTAACTTTCAACAAAATTTATCCAGTGCATGCCGTGTTCTACTCGCCTTATAACATCGTATGAAAATTAGTTAGGCCATGTTGTACAAAAACAACAACCACAACATCCCCAACCCACAATAACGCTATAGAAATGAGAAAAAGGAACCCTAATAGGACAATCTTGGGTTCTTCTTGCATTCTGTCTGGGTTGTTCAGCTTGTTCTTGGGGCTTGGAGGTTGTTCTGCAATCCTTCACAAAATACATTGAGACTCGCAAAAATGCAAGATAGCAGTACGTTTTTTGGCAAACGTTTGCACGAAAAATGATTCCCCAGCACTCCCTTCCCCTGACTATGCAATGTTGTCATTATTGTGGAAAGAAAACCTCATCATATCCTTAAAGAAGCTGAGAAACAACACCTAACCAACATTGATTGTTTGGGGGAGGGGAAAGACAACGGCAGTCTCACAATTTATGTGGACGATTGTCTGAAATTTGGAACAACATTTGAAAAGGGTATGTAGCATTTGCAGTCTTGCAATTTCACATTACTTGTTGTAAAGAAAAGCGTTGCATAGGTGACACGTTTTTGGGGTAATGAGAAAGCAACTTCCAGGAACCAATGACAAAAAAGGGTACCTGGGGTAAATGAGAAAAGGGGTACCTTTTTCACACAAGATTTAGTTATTTCACCGAAAATGAATATGTTTCTAAAGAAACAACATGATTCAAAAGTTTTTACGTTAGGCCAAACGCGTAAACAAAGGTTTTCTAGTGTCTTCAGTCATGTTTATTTCGACATTTTGACCAAGTATACTTGCAGTTGGGACAATAGGTAATTTCACAATTTTACGCATACAATAATTGTACTTACCAAACGATATGACAACGAAGAAGACACAAGAAAAACGGAGACGTCACTGTTGCGAAATTCAACTTCTGAAGTATTGCCTGGAATTGGATTATAAATATCAGGTTCAGGTTCATTATTTTAAATTCCACAATAATACAATGCTACTCTACTAACTACATTACATTTTAAACATTTTAATACTTTTACAATCAATAGAGAAAAATTTTGGAGAAAAATTATAATGATTAAAAGTAAATATTCAATGGCAATTGTAGAGTTTGCTTGAATTGGGAATTATTTGGAGGAGGAACTCTCTCAGTAGCAAAGCTAATCGGGGAGAGAGACCCCCTACGTGTAGAAATAGAAGCACTTAGAGGGTTCAAGTAAATCTGACAATGAATGCACTCCGATTTTCATAATAAATATTAAAGGGAAAATGATCAATTAAAGCTAGTTTCAAGAGCCTTAAGCATTACTGCCAATGTCAAGATAATGCAATTTCAGTTTATACCGAAAACTGGAAGATTGAAGGTTGAAGATTCCTTGATGATTGTAGGAGTGCTATTCCAAGATTCAGCACCAGTGAAGGGAACTGACCTTATGCCATATTGAAGAGTGTTTTTCTGTGTCAGAAAGATGTCATTCTTAGATGCTTGACGAGTGTTATGTTGATGAATGGATTTGATTGATTGGAAATAAGTATGGAAACAGGCAGGAGAAATTTTAGTAACACATTCATAGACAAAAGAGAGAAGTTTAATTTGAAACAAGTCATGCAATTTCAGGATCTTTAAATCATTAAAAATAGGAGAAGAAGGAGAAAGATAACTTTGAAATGCAATAGCTCTGATTATTCTCTTCTGTAATAAGAAAACAGGTTGAAGATGTACATCATAAGCAAAACCCCAAACAACGATTCCATATTGGAGAAAAGAAGCAAATAAAGAGTTGTAAAGACAAATCAACACATTAACTGGAACATAATGTCGTATCTTGAAAAATATCCCACAGGTTCTTGCTAACTTTTTAGCAAGTTCACTTAAATGATATTTCCAGCTAAGGTTTTCATCCATTAGAATACCAAGAAATTTCACATATTTTGATTGTTTTACATTTTGCCTTCCAATTTTTATACTGATACTTTCTGTTAAGGCATGATAATGTGACCTAAAATTATGAAATTCGTTTTCTCAATATTTAAAGATAGTCTGTTAGCATCAAGCCATTGTTTTACATTACCCAGTTCTTTATTTACAAGTTTTTCAAGCTCGCTAATTTTATCAGCTTCAACATAAATATTAGTGTCATCAGCAAAAAGGTAAAAATAAAGATCAGGCGAAGAGTTAGCTAGGTCATTTATGAAAATTAAAAAGAGCAAAGGACCAAGGACAGAACCTTGGGGAACACCACATGTAACATTAAGTGAATTCGATTTAAAACCATTAACAGAGACATACTGTTTCCTATCTGTGAGGTAAGATCTAAACCAGTTCAGGGCAGGCCCACGTATTCCATAATGCTCCAGTTTATCCAACAGAATTTTATGATTCACAGTATCAAATGCTTTTTGAAGATCAAGAAAAATTCCACATCCATATTTTTTATTATCTAAACTTCTAATATATATATTCTACGGAGTCACGTGATAACGCATTTTCCCTGCCAAAAACAATAGATTCGACCCGAAACAATAGGTCGAACGCCCGAAAACAATGGGCCGAAACGGCGAACCGTGTGATCACAAAGGCTTTTTTGTATGTGGATATATGGCACTGAAATTCACACTGAATGTTTACTTTATTAATTTAACCAGGGTAATGGATTTTGTTTTTCGATTTTCTCCTGAAATTTTGAATTATTCCACTAATTATTCTGCTAATTGTGCTCTCACGAAAAAACTACGGTTTACGCTGGCGAAACTTCCAAATTCGCGTCCCGAACTCCATTTTCGAACAAAGTGTTCGCTCTTCACGTGACCCGTTTCGCCTATACCTGCAATTTGATTGGCTCTTTCGTGACTTCACGTGAAAAGTCACGCGTTTTTCGTTATCATGCAAATTAGCCCTCGGGTTGAACAGCAGGTACTTTTGGAGAAGACGCGTGTTTTTGTTTTCAACACAAAGGATAACTGGGCGCCTTTCAAAGTGTTTTACGACCCGAATTATCTTTGTAAAGACTTGCTAATTGTTTGAGAGACCTCTGGAAAATTACAGGAAACAATTGAGAACACAGGTGATAGCTTTGTTTTGTTTTTCGAGTGAGATAGTTGTAGTTTAGGTAGTAGGCGACCGCCATTGTTGCTTCGGCATGCTTGCGACGCTTGGGCCTAATGTAAACAAGCCCAAGGTTTTAATAAACAAATTATGATAAGGGGTTATCAGGCGAGCGAAGCGAGCCAAACTGTTGCAAGAGGAGTAGGCAGAGGCATGAGCGAAGCGAATGCAGCGCACGAAGTGCGCACTATCAGTCAATGTTTCTTGATAATAGATAGACAGGCGAGCACAGCGAGCTAACCCATTGTACGTGGGGTTGAAAGAGGCATGAGCGAAGCGAATGCAGCGCACGAAGTGCGCACTATCAGTCAATGTTTCTTGATAATAGATAGACAGGCGAGCGCAGCGAGCTAACCCATTGTACGTGGGGTTGAAAGAGGCATGAGCGAAGCGAATGCAGCGCACGAAGTGCGCCCTATCAGTCAATGTTGCTTGATAATATATAGACAGGCGAGCGCAGCGAGCTAACCCACTGTACGTGGGGTTGATAGAGGCATGAGCGAAGCGAATGCAGCGCACGAAGTGCGCCCTATCAGTCAATGTTTCTTGATAATAGATAGACAGGCGAGCGCAGCGAGCTAACCCATTGTAAGTGGGGTTGAAAGGGGCATGAGCGTTAGCGAATGCAGCGCACGAAGTGCGCCAACCATAGGCGAGCGCAGCGAGCTAACCCATTGTAGTGGGGTTGAAAGGGGCATGAGCGTTAGCGAATGCAGCGCACGAAGTGCGCCCTATCAGTCAATGTTTCTTGATAATAGATAGACAGGCGAGCGCAGCAAGCTAACCCATTGTAAGTGGGGTTGAAAGGGGCATGAGCGTTAGCGAATGTAGCGCACGAAGTGCGCCAACCATAGGCGAGCGCAGCGAGCTAACCCATTGTAGTGGGGTAGAAAGGGGCATGAGCGTTAGCGAATGCAGCGCACGAAGTGCGCCAACTATAGGCGAGCGCAGCGAGCTAACCCATTGTAAGTGGTGTTGACAGGGGCATGAGCGTTAGCGAGTGCAGCGCACGAAGTGCGCCAACGATAGGCGAGCGCAGCGAGCTAACCCATTGTAAGTGGGGTAGAAAGGGGCATGAGCGTGAGCGAATGCAGCGCACGAAGTGCGCCAACCAGATTAAGCCTTTTTTACTTGACGGGCTGGGGCGAACGAGCGAAGCGAGTGATGACCCCTAGTTCTTTTATTTTCTCTGTCATACTAATAAGTGCATGATCTATAGAATGCCTGGCCCGGAAACCAAATTGTAAATGATATAGAAGATTGTATTAATCTAAAAATTCATACAGACGTTTATACATCACCTTTTCGGTAATTTCGCTGAAAACTGACAAAAGGGATATGGGTCTATAATTTGATGCTGTAACAACACAGCCTTTTTTAAATAAAAGAATAACTTTTGCTAGTTTCATTTTTTCAGGGAAAATACCACATTCAAATGAATGATTTATAATCTGAGAGAGCGGAGAAGATAACAAAGGACATAGGATTTTCAAAATTTTAATTGGGATACTGTTTGGACCTGCAGATTTGCCAGGTTTTAGTAGATTAATTATGTCAGATATTTCCAGGGCAAAAGATGGAGAAATGAAAAATGAGTTATTGATTCTATCTCCCATGAAGCACAATGGAGCTTTTTTAGATTTTGGCATAGTTTTAGTGACATTATGAGAAACATTCACAAAAAACTCATTGAAAACATTTGCAATTACAGCTGAAACACGTCAACCACCGGTCTGAAGCCTATATAGATAATGGTAACTCGTATGGTTACTCGTCGGTAACACGTCGGTAACTAGCAGGAATAAAGAAAATATGCTTCACCTATATATTATTCATCGTCATGACACCTTAATACTTAATTCGCTGGCCCTTTGCCTTCTTTACCATATCAATATGTTTATCCATAGATGCAATTGTTTCATCAATAATTTCGGGGGAATAACTCAGTAGTGTCTGTTTAGCTCTTTCACAAAATTGCGAGTACGTCTCCTGCGTTATTCTGTTGGTAAATGCATCTTCTCGCAGTCTTGACTTAACGTTGTGGAAAACATTTTCTATCGGATTGAGGTCAGGACTGCGAGCTGGGATCGTAAACTTTCTTGCCCCAACATCACACATGGCTTGCTGTGCCTTTCGGCTGTTTTGGGAAGGGTCACCATCTTGCAAGAGAAGTTTGCCTTTTACGTTGCAGCTACGCTCAAAAAGTGAAGGGAACTGTTCTCTAATAAAGTCAGCAAACTTTTGCCCATTCAACTGCCCTTCGTATTGTTCAGCTAAAACCACACCCCTTTTATAGGCAATTGCAACTAAAAAATTTGCCGTTCTACCACCACTCCCTGCGTGGGAACCCTTTGCAGTTTGATTGTAACTGAGACCATCGGAAGGTTTACGCCACGACATTGTTCTTGGTGCCAAAGACTGATCGTGGGGATTTACTTTGTGCGTAAAACCAACTCCATCTAAATAGAACGCTACATGATCAGTCCAAATGGACGGTGTCAATGACCTGCAAACCTTTTTAGCAAATTCATATCTAAGTTTGAGATCTTTTCGACTCAAAACTCCCTTCTTCCTTGAATGCGAATACTTAAATCCAGCTTTTCTCAACATGCGCCTCACTGTTTCATCCGAAATATCTGGTGACACACCAGCAAACACTTTCAGTCTCTTTGTTGTGAAATGCCCATAGTCTCTTCGCAAAATTTCAACCTGTCGCAGAATATTACGTTTGTCTCGAACAGTAAGTTTCAGGGGGCAACCTTTGTTATTTTTTCTTTTGTCAACAGTTGTGTCCTCGATGGGTCGTTTCATATGTCTACAAATTGTTGCTTTGGAATATTTTTCATATTTTTTGACACCTGAAATTTCCCTCCATGTTTTATTTTGATCTTGGTGAAGATAGCGCCAGTGAATTGAAACAGCCAGTGGAACTCAGTTAAGTTTGCACTTGGGCTTCATGTTCCTATGTACGATTCTGTAATATTTAAGAAAGCCCTATACTAATAATATGTTCACACTTGTTGCTAAGTGCAATATGCACATTAAGGAAGTAGCAAACCGTTCAATTGATTATCTAAAATTCAGGTGCATAATTGAGGTCCTGAAAGCATGTGTTTTTTCTCTTGTTTCTCAAGGTCAATGACAAAAGATAATGCAAAAATATTGGAAACAACAGGAATTGGTAAGTAACTCTTATATTGGGCTTCACTATGTGTTTTGATAAACAATTTCATCCACCCCTTCCCATCCCATCCGACCACATTGCATATCAAAGTAGACGCCACAGTAATTGATTTGTATATGCCATTCCAACTAAGCAGTATGAAAATAATTTCAGTTCCTCGTTCCCAAGGATTAGTCACCATTGAGCAACTTTTAAGCTTTGGTGCATGCAACAAAATCTTGACATTCCGCTTATACCCCAAAATTCCCCCCAAAAACGTCCCAGGACTCCCTATGAACAATTAAATTTCAATATTCCAAACTATAACATCAGTTAGTCACTCTGTGATACTATCCCATTGACAAGTGCATGACTAAAATGGCAGATAACGAGGACGCAACTTGAAAAAATTCTAAGTGTAACAAATTTGTAGGACAATCCTTCACAAAACACATTGAGACTCGCAAAAATGCAAGATAGCAGTACGTTTTTCGGCAAACGTTTGCTCGAAAAATGATTCCCCAGCACTCCCTTCCCCTGACTATGCAATGTTGTCATTATTGTGGAAAGAAAACCTCATCATATCCTTAAAGAAGCTGAGAAACAACACCTAACCAACATTGATTGTTTGGGGGAGGGGAAAGACAACGGCAGTCTCACAATTTATGTGGACGATTGTGGGTGGTTCTCGGGGTTTTCGGACTGTTCTTGGGTTGTTCAGCCTGTTCCTGGGTTGTTAGTAACGACGATCTCGTTTTCCGTTTCATATGAAAAGGTCGTCTGCACAACACATTTGCTACTATTTCTTCGCAGCACAACGCATTTGCTACTATTAATATTGCTGGTAATTTGTTAGCATTTTGCATTAAATCAAAGTCATGTTCAATCTAATTTCTGCTCACACCGCGATTAATCCCTTATCACAATCAAGTTTCACCACAGCAATTTGCTCACAACTTTCTGCCAGTAACACAACATCCTATCAATTTCTCCCAATCTCCCAACTTTGCAACAAGGGCACTTTGCAAACTGTGAGTTTGCCAAAAGGGCACTTTGATCCTTTCTTATTACCAGAAGAGCTGGGTCTAAAAGTAGAGCTGGGTCCTGCACAAATTGCATCAACTGTTCTTCTTCTGCCATATATATTGGGAAACAACCGCTGAATTTCCGAATTCCCTGGTGCCCAACTGGAGTTGGAGTTTGATCCTGATGTTTAGGGTGTACTGGCTGTGAGGGGGTGGAGGCATACTCGAAGTGCTTGTTGGTGGTGCAGGTGATTGTGCTGATACAGATGACGGTGTTGATGAGTTATAACCTCGTTGGATATTTTCAACGGCATTGCAAGCTTTTTGAAGGACATCTTTGAGAACTTGCAAATCTCCCGCCATGCCGCATGCTTCTGTTGTTGTTGTTGTTGCTGTTCCTTATAATAATTATAATAAAAATTTTCCACACAAACGAAATAATGGAAATTCTTTGTCAAAATAATGAAAATTATTTGCTGAGATAAAAAAAGTTATTTGCTCAAATGATGAAAATTCTTTGGCAAAATAATAAAAATTATTTGCAGAAATATATTTGCTGAAATGATGAAGATTATTTCCGAGATAATGAAATACTAACGAAATAATAATATTAACAAAACAATGAATGGAAACAACAGAGGTTATTTGAACTAACAATGATAACAAGAGCAAATAATTCTACAACTGTGAAAACAAAGATCACAAAGAGAACTTCGCAAATAATCCAACCATTAGACTGATCAATCCAGCAAAAAACGAACTTGGCCGTATAAGCAAAGTTATTCTAGAAAAGATCACCACGCAAGTTCGAGCAAAATTAAATCTCAACCAGTGGAAAAACACCAAAAGCGTTATCAATTGGTTTTCGAAAATTGAAGATAAATCAAATCACGTATTCATGATGTTCGATGTTAAGGACTTTTACCCCTCAATTACGGAATCATTATTGAAAAACGTGATCACTTTTGCCGAGAAAAACGTCCAAATCAGCAAAAAGGACAAAGAGATCATTTTCCACTTACAGAAATCGCTGTTGTTCAACAAGAAAGAAAGTTGGATAAAGAAAGGTGATAAACTTTTTGATGTGACGATGGGTGCTTTTGACGGTGCAGAGGTATGTGAGCTTGTTGGCTGTTTTCTACTCTCGCTTATCCCGGCAAAGCACAAGAAGGAAAATATCGGACTGTACAGGGACGATGGATTGTCAGTATTCAAAAACGTCAGCGGGCCTGAAAGTGAACGAATAAAGAAGGACTTTCAGACATTGTTCCGAAAGCATAAACTTGAGTTGGTCATCGAATGCAACAAGAAAATCGTCAACTATCTTGATGTTACCCTCGACCTGAACACCGGCACCTACAGACCGTACCACAAGCCGAATAACGAAGTAAACTATGTTCATGTTAAATCCAATCACCCACCCAACATCATCAAGCAGATTCCATTCTCAATTCAAAATCGCCTGTCGAAACTATCTGCAAACGAAACAATCTTCAACGAATCAACACCGTTTTATGCAGAAGCTTTAAGGAGATCCTGCTACGACCACCATTTCGAATATACACCAAATGTACCACGACCAAGACGAAACAGAAGTAGAAAAATCATATGGTTCAACCCACCTTATAGCAACAACGTTGAAACAAATGTTGGCAGATGCTTTCTCAACATGATACAAATTCATTTTCCGCAAGGTCATAAGCTCCATAAGATTTTTAACAAAAACACTGTTAAAGTCAGCTATAGCTGCATGCCGAACATCAAATCAGTCATCAACGCCCATAACAAAAAAGTTTTATCATCTAAACCGCAACCCGACGAAAGAACGTGCAACTGCATTCGTAAAGAAAGCTGCCCCATGAGCCAGAACTGCTTGGTGTCGAGTATCGTTTATGAAGCCACTTTAACATCAAGTCTACCCGGATACGGAGAGAAAAAGTACATCGGTCTCTGCGAATCAACGTTCAAGACACGGTATAGTGCACATAAAACATCTTTCAATCTTGAAAAATACCGTAATAAGACAACGCTTTCAACAGAGGTGTGGCGAATCAAAGATGGTGGTGGGATCCCAAGCATTGTTTGGAGAGTCATCAGGAAGTCTAAAGCGTTCACTCCAGAATCAGGTCGTTGTGCACTCTGTGAAGCTGAGAAATTTGAAATCATTAATTTCCCTGGAAGCAACCTGCTGAATAAGCGATCCGAAATCATGGGCAAGTGTAGACATCAGCGTAAATTCAAACTTGAGCTTTCTGGAGACGAACAGAACTGACGTCGATTTCGAAAACGAAATCATTGGAACGTTTTTAGTTTGTATTGTAACGAATCTTTTTAGTTGCCTGAGGAATGTCTTAAAGTAAGACATGAAACTGCCAGTAGCAGAATAAAAGAGTTTTTTCTTTGTTTGTTTACTACAACTGTGAAATAATTCTTGGGAAATAATTTTCGCGGCTTTGGCATCCCATAGGAACCCAGCATGGAATCCAACATGTTTCATGACCGACTCTTGTGTTAAAGAAATTACTGAATTGGAAACTGTTCTCGAAGGTCAGTGTTCAAAATTTCAAATCAACTACAGGTTATAATTTTCTCGTTGTTAATGTTATCTCAAGAAACTGGGCGGTTAAATTGGGAAAGGCATTTACGGTCGGTGATTTCGATTCCGAAAACCATTCTGGCCGGTACACTAGTCAGACTTTAACCGGATGGTTAAACTGCGAAATAATGATGAAATAACTGAAAAAACAATAAAGGGGAACAGGGAGGGAGGGAGAAATTGTGCTCTTGCTATGAGCTCCCGTGAACAATGATTGAACAGGCTGCTTAACGCACAACTACAGGCCCTAGGGTGTAGTCTAATAATACTCTCTGGGCAGGTGGCCGTTCGTCAAACAAGCCGCACGAGACTGGTTGACTAACAGTTCTAATGGGCCCCCAGGTCTCACCAGTATGTTGATGAGCTGTGTATGGCAGCTTGCATCCGACTTGGCAAGTAGATATAGTATATTGGCAGCCATGCAATAAGGCAATTATCTTGCGAACATTAACCCTGCTTAATTTTTGGATTAACCAGCATTTGTTTTCATAACTGAAAACATTTTTTTCGTGACAATTTTGTTCCTGACAATTCTATACTTGACTTGGATTTTTGTCATACAGAGCTTCATGATTGTACAAGTTGAAATGAAATGATTAAATTGACAGACATTCTACTGCAATAACTTTGCACAATAGATTACTGTGGAAAATATGGTTGTATTTGGAGGTATACTCCGAGGTGTATTAAAATGCTAGAGAGTATTTTAATTAAATCGAGCTGGGTTTTAGAAAGATATTTTGTCATAGATCACTTTGTCATGGAATCAAAAAATAATCTCGCAAAATGTATCCTTCCATTAATCTCTGGAAATAAAAAATTTAACAATTGGCTCTTTAATTAACCAGCTCAATTTCTTTTTGGACTTACTAGTATGTTCTATCTTCTGGGAAGATTTTGTAGTTCTTTGTGTTCCAAAATAGATATTTTTATATTTGCATGTTATAGAATTAGGCAGTGATAATTCAACTTTTGCAGGAAGCAGAGTACTGATATGCGACTTTCACAGAAAACAGGCATGGGGAAGATGTTGCAACAAAACTTCAAATGGAGTCACTGCAATGAAAGACAGCCTGTTATCCCATCTTTGCAAAATGGCCCGAGCTACTAATGAGACCACTTTTCAGTAATGACTAAAAATTTTCCAATAGTCTGGTTTTTGGACAAAGTCTTCAACGGAGAAGAATCTTCTGCGAAAAAGATAGATTGATGTCGCCCTGAATGGACCATCGCCCTGAATGGACCATCACCCCAAATGGATCACCTTCTTGTTTCAAAGTGTGCATCCAGGTTGAAGTTACATCATACAACATCTACAAATTAAAAAAAAATATTGAAAACAAAAAGAAGGTCCATTCAAGGCCATGATCCACCCAGAGCGATGATCCACCCAGAGAGACAACACCCTAGCGCATATAAACAGAAATACAACATCAGTCCTAAAAATGACACTTAAACGATTCTATTTTTTCAGATTCGAGTTTTTAAAATTGAAATCATTGTCATACTAGATTTAAAAGTTTGTGATTTTTTATTACATTTTTTATAAACCGAAACAACACTGTCAGTGGAATGCTAACTGTGCCTGTCAAGGAATTCCTCTTGGACAGTTACAAGAGGTATTGTTGGGTTGTGTTTTATGGTGGCATGTGATGCGAATTACTAGGGGCAAATATTGATGAATGCCTGGGTGTGGTTTTCTCCTGATGACATAGCAATTTTCTACCCCAAATGTACATAAAGATGCCAAGAAAGTATGAAAATTGAAGTGCCAACAGGCAGGCAAAGATAAACTCTAATCCCCCAGTAAAGTCACCCCTTCCCCTAAACTGGTAAGGTTCACACCACACCAGCATTTGTGATAAAATGAGTGTATATATTATACACTCAAGTTTTATTATACATTCAATATTTTTTCCTGAACAGACTAAGAGACAACCTCATTTCAAATCTTTGCTTCAATAAAGTAATCATTGTTTAAGATAATATATTTTCAAAGGCGCAGAACATCTAAAGTTATTGGCTCCTGAATGATCAAATCTAAATCAGTTTTAAAACTTTAATATTTCATTACAGCTATGTGGAGCTGAATACAATGTACAGCAGCTCTTGTCAACGATACAACAAATGCACTCATTATACCTTCATGATCGTCCAAGAGTGTTTGTTCTTCATTGCATGGACAGAATTGACAGTGCCAGAGCTATGCCTGACAATAATGTGAAGAAAGCTGATCTCTTATCAAAGAGTTTTGAAATAAATGCCAAATCAATCAATGGTATTTACACACTCAAATTTAATAAGAATGCTGTTGCCCAGACTTTGCACCAATTGGACTTCCATGTAAACATTTCTTTTATGTATTTCAACAATCTCCTGAGCTGTCTTGGAACTATGACTTATCAAAAAATTACAATGAGCACCTCCTTTTTATTCTTGACAAAGAAGTGATGCTTATTCAACCCATTCTCACGGCTGATATATGCATTGTTAATATGTGCAAAACTGGTTTTATATATGCACTGTGGAAATAAATACAGTCAGAGTTGGCAGACCCTATTGGTCAGCAGTAGCCAAACATGATTCTGAAGGAGGCCAAAATGTAGCCAAATTTTTCACCAGAAGAAAACGCATTGTTTAACGAAATAGATCAGTTTTTATAATTTGAAACGAACCATTTCCATGGATGCATCGTTCAGTTAATTCAGATTTAATTAAATTTTCCAATGAAGAAACAAAACAACAGCAACAACAAACGTTGCTAAATTTGAAAAAAGCAAAACAAATCAATTACTAAAACTAAATCGCTAGTCATACGGAAATTAGTACAGTAGAATAGATATTAAAACAAAATTAAATTATTAAAAGCAGTTGAAAAAGTCAAAAGTCAGTTAATCAGAGAATCGTTCATCTTCACGTCAGCAATTAAATTTTATAATGACAATGCAACCATGAAATAAAACATGAAAACGTAATTCATTGTAAACAATTACCCTGTTATAAACTTGGTTACTGCCTTGGCTTAATAAAATTAACTTAATTAAATTCAGTTTAAAATTCAAAAACGTGAAGAGAAACAGAACCAAAATTTTTCCAAAGCAGTAACCAAGTTTATAACATTGTTGTAATTGTTTATAATGAATTATGTTTATATATCATATTTTTCATTTCATGGTTGCATTGTCATTACAAAAATTTTCACAAGTACGCATTCAAGTTAGCTTCATCTGCATCTGCAGAAGTTTCTCCTTGGTTGTACATGTTTGCAGAATTGAACAACTCAAGCATTTCTTGTGAAACTCTGAGATCTCGGCAACATTTTTGCCCAAACTTAAAATTCACTCGAATTCTGATTACAGCATCCAGCATATCAAGACGCATTCTGCTTGTTAGCTTTGTTTTTACATTAGTGACGTGTGAAAACACTCTCTCGCATATGGCATTGCTCACTGGGGTCGCTAGGGCTTTTAAAGCATAGAGAGCCAATTTTTTGAGTGGTTGCTCTCCTGTACTAGATGTGTACTTCAAAATTCCACACCAAAATTCAGCTGAATCTCTTGGGACAACTCCATTAAAAACACTTTCCCCTGCCCAATTGACATGAAGGATCCTGCAATATTCTTCTTCAACGGATGATATATCAACCATGACGCGAAGCATGGGTAAAGAATAAAACGGCACACGGTCAACCTGAGAGAGAACTGTCGCTTGGGACAGGTAGCTGAGGCCTTTGAAAATAGTTTCATTCCCAGGAAGTCTATTTTCAACCTGTGTAAGCGCTTCACCGAGAAAACTCTGGCATCAGTTATACACTTCCTCTACCTTCACTTTCACTTTAGCAGAATTTCCGTGATGATGAATATACTTTTGTGACTCCATGACAAATTTCACACCAAAATCAACATAAGAGTTTGGCAGAACTTCATCACCTGAGCCATATGTTCTGTAGCATAGAGTGCTGTGGAGCAGGAAGAGCTGTTTGACCATGTCTTCAGGATCTGCATTTGTGGCTTGAAATGACACATTAACTCGTTCAAATTCTGTCACGATTGGAGAGAGAAAATGAAAATAAAGGTGGTTGATATCATCATTCAACATGCTCAGCAACATTCTTGCTTTGTAGCGAACATCTGATTTACAATTGGGCTCTTCTACCAAAAAATACGCTTTCAGCTCCTCCCAATTGAGAAGAATGTTGAAAAGTACCTTCCCTCTGACAAGCCATCGAGTTGCAGACATTTTCTGGAATGGCATTCATTTACCTGCATGCTCATTATTTGGATTCATGACATCTATGAGCTGGTGGAAAGCCTCTCTTCGTAAAATGCTTTTCGAAAACCACTTTGATATTTCCTTCAAAAGAAAGCCAAGATTTGATGGCATCTTTGATGGCAAGTTTCGAATGCATGTTGGACACACAAAACCAGTGAATGACAAATACATTTCATCCGTATGCAATTTCACTTGCAATATCTCCCCCCCCCATTTTATTTTCACCCCCCATTTTAGGTGCTTATTTACGATTTTTCCTGTAGTTCATTTTATTATAACCCCTCCACTTTACGAAAATCTAGGAAAATGTCCACCCCCCTCTTTATTTGACCCCCCCTACAATGAAGCACAGAAGAGTAGGTGTTTAAGTTCTTTGTTTTAATGACTTTTTTAAAGTTTCAGTTTTATTTCTCAATAGGAATGCATTTCCAAGCCTGAGCGGTGGATGTAAACAATAAAGCCCTTTCAATCCACCAAAGAAGAGACAAAGAAAATGTGGAAATTTTGTAATGATTACGCCTAAAGAGACATGGAATCATGATTTTGTGTCCTGAATGAGCCAAGAATGCTGATCATCAGAAAGTTGCCAAACACTGGAAGAACGTTTTCCAAAGCTCAAGTCACAACATGGAGCCTTTGAAATGTTACGGGCTGAAAAAGGAGGTGTTTCACAGAAGCTTTCTGTTTTGCCATTGTCTGTGAAGAAATTCAAAATCCCTTATTTAAAAGAAATTGTAAGCAACAACACTTTAATCTATGTCAGGCCAATGCAGAGTGCTTTACCAATGAGTAACGTAGTTGTAAAAACTGATGAGGGTATCACTTCTAAGTGCCAAAGATGTTCTGATGTTATACCTTTGAGCTCCCTAAGGGAGCACATGAACAAATGTCAAGACATCCAGGATCATTCAGTTATTGAATCAGCTGGCATTGATCAGACTAAAGATAATCCTGATGACGCTGAATATCTTTTTGTTTCATGTACAATGCCCAAAGATATCTAAGTTGCCAACATCACATACTTCTACAACTCAGGGCAGTGCAATTGATACAGATTATCAGCCAAAGCTACCTGAGTTTTCAGTGGCAAGCACTTCTACATCCAACATTGATGTCGAGTGGGATGATGAGGATCATAGCATCTTTTCAAGTGTTAAATGGGATGAAGAATTTTTCAGTTTGTTTCCTAGTGTGGATGTTGGTGAAAGAAGTGAAAGGTAGTCAATGATTCGACATCCCAACAAGAGGCTGCCAATCAAATAATTGGTTTAACAAGTGAAGGTGGTGTTGTTAAAAAGGAACCTTCTAGTGAATTCCCAGTGACACTGAATGGGTTACTTACTAAATTTGTGGCTGACAAAAGTGTGAAAGGTATCGAAAAGCTGGAAGTTGACAGAGAAGCTTTATGGATTGAAATGTTGAAGTTTTATAAGAGAAAGGTTTCTAAACCTTCAGACCTAGGGAAAACTTTGGAAGTCACATTTAAAGGGGAAGATGGACTTGATGGTGGTGCCATGAAAGTTGAACTTTTGGGACTGGCAGTTGAAGAGGCAACAAAACGCTTATTTGAAGGTGATACATTAAGGCTTGTACCTATCAAGGATGCTACCAAAGTCTTTTTATTCCATATGTTTGGTATGGTGCTGGTGTATCTTGTTGTGCAAGGTGGACCATTATATATGTTCCCAACTTTGGCTCCAAGTATAATTGCAATTATAGTTGATGATGACAAAGAAGCAGCCACATCCTATTTGAGTAAGCATCATATTCCATTGACAGTAGCCACAGAGCAGCTTCACAACTTGATTGAAGGACTGGATGCATGCAAAGGCAAGGAAGAAGTCCACGAGCTGATGGATAAGAATGAATCATTTTGGCAAATTATCCGTCAGTCACGTTGGCCAACTGAAACTGTCATTACCCATGAAAACAAGAATTTATTGATACAGAGCTCATTTACGATGGAGTAATTGCATCTCGGATGCAGGAGATAGGGGAATTTAAAGCTGGTTTATCATCACTTGGGTTTGTTGGCTACATGATGCACTACCCCGATTCATTAAGAAATCTGTTTTGCGCAGAACACCAAGAAGAAGCCAGTTTAATGTTTGGCCCTGAGGAGTTTAAAAGTTATCTTCGAAAATGTACGCCAAAGAATTTCTCTCAACGACAAGCACTTGATTGGTTTAGTGAATACATTGAAAAAGAAGCAGATTCTCTGTATGCTGATTCAAAAGTGAATACTCTCCTTGTTTTCATAACTGGTTGGAGGCTTTCCCCGATTGGTGGACTGCGCTCTTCAATTCAGATTCAGTTCCAACCTGACCACGATGCTCACAGCTTGCCAACATCATTCGCTTGCCTCTCAATCATTCGATTACCAACTGCATTTGTCAAAGAAAAAAATTTTTGAAGCTATGGATATTGCTTTACCATTTGCAAGTGTAGGATTTCCAAACCCATGAATGTTGAATATTTTTGTCATGTTTTCAAGCCACAAACAATAATCTAATATATATTCTGCAGAGTCACGTGATGACGCACTTTCCTTGCCAAAAACAATAGATTCGACCCGAAACAATAGGTCGAATGCCTCAAAACAATGGGCTGAAACGGCGAACGAGGTATCCATAAAGGCATTTTTCTGAGGCCCTTAATCTGCCCTATTTTTAAGTGAGCTGTTCCTTGCCGGCTGAACCAGAAAGTTATCTATATGAGAGCTCACAGTTTAGACTAAAAGGTTGGAAAATTCTTTGTTTTTGTTCGCCTAATTGGCTATCACGAAAAAACTACAGTTTACGCTGGCGAATCTTCCAAATTCGGGTCGCGAAATCCATTTTTGAGGAAAGTATTCGCTGTTCACGTGACGCGTTTCCCCTTTTGCTGCAAGTTCATTGGCTCTTTTCGGCGGCCCACGTGCGTTGTCGGTCCTTCTTCGTTATTCGCCCTCGGTTGCAGCAGCTACTTTTGGAGAAGACGCGTGTTTTGTTTTTCACACAACAAAGAGCTCCTTTCAAAGTGTTTTACAAGCTGAATTATCTTTTTAAAGAGCTGCTATTTGTTTCTAACACTTCTGGATAGTTACAGGAGACAATAGAAAACACAGGTGACAGCTTTGTTTTGTATTTTGAGTTTAAATAGTTGTAGTTTTCGTAGTAGGCGTTGCTTCGGCATGCTGGCAACGCTTAGGCCCGATGAAAACAAAGTCAAACTTATGAATTTTTCAGGCTCTATTTGCACGATTTTTCTCATTTGAACTTTCCACAAGTGTTTGTATGTTTGTATAGTAGGTATCGTATATTTGTATAGTAGGTATAGTAGGTATAGTATGTTTTTATAGTAGGTATAGTATGTTTTTATAGTAGGTACCTATAGTATGTTTTTATAGTGGTATAGTAGGTATAGTATGTTTGTATAGTAGGTATAGTATGTTTTTATAGTAGGTATAGTATGTCTTATAGTAGGTATATTAGGCATAGTATGTATGTATGTAGGTATGTATGTAGGTATGTATGTATGTATGTATGTATGTATGTATGTATGTAGGTATGTATGTATGTATGTATGTATGTAAGTATGCATGTATGCATGGGCATGAGCGAATGCAGCACACAATGTGGGCTATATCATTCAATGTTTCTTGATAACAGATAGACATTGTAGGTGGGGTTGAAAGAGGCATGAGCGTAAGCGAATGCAGCACACGAAGTGCGCCAACCACAGGCGAGCGTAGCGAGCTAACCCATTGTAGGTGGGGTTGAAAGGGGCATGAGCGTAAGCGAATGCAGCGCACAAGTGGGCCCTATCAGTCAATTTTTCTTGATAATAGATAGACAGGCGAGCGCAGCAAGCTAACCCATTTTACGTGGGGTAGAAAGAGGCATGAGCGTGAGCGAATGCAGCGCACGAAGTGCGCCAACCACAGGCGAGCGTAGCGAGCTAACCAATTGTAGGTGGGGTTGAAAGGGGCATGAGCGTAAGTGAATGCAGCGCACAAGTGGGCCCTATCAGGCATTGTTTCTGGATAATAGATAGACAGGCGAGCACAGCGAGCTAACCCATTGTACTTGGGGTCGAAAGGGGCAGGAGAGTAAGTTATTGTTGTATTATTATTACATTATTGTAGAGAGTAAGTTATTATAGTACTTACCTTCTGTATTTTTAGCTCAGTTGTTCAATTCATATCTTCCAAATATTGCATAATATCCTTTCACTGAAAAAAACTATAACATAATTATATAGTATAGTATAGTAGGTATAGTAGGTATATTATGTTTGTATAGTAGGTATAGTATGTATAATACATACACAAGTGGAAATCTGTAAAGTAGAGAAAGGAACAGTTATATACCTTGCAGGAAAACTGTCACATTCAAAAAAATTATTAAAATAGAGGTTGAAGGAAAAATTGTTCAATCAATGTATATATATAGTATATATAGATGTATATATAATAAAGAAAGGCAATCAAATAATAATAGTATAATAATAATAATAACGTATAATATATAAGTAAATATTATATTATAATAACTCATTATATTATAACTTAAAATATCTAAATTTCCATACTAAATAGTTCTGTAATCTCATAGTGATTTTTATACAGAAAAAGAAGTAAACGAATTTTACTGAATGGTAATACCATTATTTATGTATTCATATTTATGTATGCCAATTTATGTCTACTTATGTCTACATCTACATACGTTAATCAGCAACCTCAATGTTGAGGGCTCCGCTGATGAAATACAATTGGTCACTGCATGTACAGCTGTTTGACAAAATTTTGTTGAGTTAAATTCAAAGGAAAAAAGTAGGGGGTTGGTGGTAACTGAGCTGACATGCAGGTACCTGAAGTATTTAAAAAAACAAAAGAAAAGGTGATTTTAAATTAATTAACAAAAAATAAATTTAGTTCAAAAGATTGTTATACTGTAGACAAGAGTGTCTTAAAAGAGTTCATGGTTGAAGCTTTCACAATATGGTTTGGGAGAATGTTCCAGTCCTTTATGGTGCGTGGGAAAAATGAATAATTGAAATAGTCTGGGCCCGTCCTAGGTAGGATGAAGGCAAAGTCATTATATTTTCTATTTTGTCTGAAACACAGTTTTAATTCTACATATGCCATACTTCTACATATTACTTTACAAGTGACTATTATTCAACTTAACATACCCTCTATATTTGTTCACCAATTCGTAGTTCAGTCTATTCCAGAGTACTTGCTGTGCAATTTTTACTTTCACTATGCATCCATAGACTCGTTTCAGCTGACGTCACATGTGTTGTCACGTGACCCCTTTGGTGGCACTGGTGGGCAAAAAGACAACATTTGAATTCGCCATTGTTGCTCTGCGGTGAAAACAAAAGTTGTCTTATCTGAATATATTGTTCGTTGCGATTAGTTTGCAGTGGAATTATTCTTTTTGTTCGAAATAATTTTGAGTTTCTATTGAATCGTCATGGTCAATAGTTGTATTGTCATCGGTTGTGCAAATCGTCAAGTGAAAGGTTCGAAGTTAGGCTTTTACCGCCTTCCCAAAGAGCCTAACAGAAGAAGACATTGGTTGGCGGCAATTCGGAGGAAGCAATACAATCCTCCTCTGGGGAGTGATGTCAGAGTTTGTGGAAAACATTTTATAAGTGGTAAGGCAGCTATTTGTTGCATTGATAACCTTTGTTTGTAATATATAAGTGTTTGTTAAACCCTCTTTTGGATATGGCCTAGCAGGCCTAAATTGTCAAGCTCAACCTCAAGGCTCAAGTGCGAAGTATCATCCTCAAAATGACAATCTATATGTTTTTCAGGTGCAGCTTCTTCGGACAATCGTAGCCCTGATTATATCCCCACTGTTGAAATGGGGTATGAAAAGAATGAAATTGAGCAGGCTTCAAGTGTATCAAGTGGTGCAGGGAGATATGCCAGAGGATTAAAGAGAGAGGATGCTAAAATCGACGAGAGGTGGGAAGCTGAGGTCATGGAAGCACAGCGCTTGTCATTGCTGGAAGCAAATGAGGCTGCTGCATCTAATAAGGAGTTGCCTTTTGAGATCATTGAGAGTGTTGTTGAGGATGTTCCAAGAGAAAATGAGATCATTGAGAGTGTGGATTCTAGAGATGATGATAATTTTGATAATACAATAGACGCATTAAATACAGAAGTGCAGAGTTTAAGATCAGAAAAAGAATTAATGGGAAAAGCTTTACAATCGTCAAAGTTTAGTCATCAATTTCTTGATTCTGACAACAAAGTTAAGTTCTTCACTGGCATTCCATCTATTGCTTGTTTCTTGTGGCTCTTCAAGTACGTATCACCCGAGTTGCCAACATTTGATGCTGTTGTCCCTGAAGATGTCTTCTTTATAGTCTTTGTGAAGCTTCGTCTCAATCTTCTCCATGAGGATCTGGGATATAGATTTGGCATTAGCAAAGCAACAGTCTCAAGAATACTTAATACCAGCATACCAGTGATAGCCAGGAAGTTGAGATGCTTTATTCATTGGCCAGATAAAGGAGATGTTTTACGGACACTTCCTAAAGTCTTTAAAAAATGTTTCCCAAGATGCAAGGTGATTATCAACTGTACAGAGATCTTCATTGACCGTCCTGGGAATCTCAAAGCTCGACAGGTGACCTGGTCCAATTATAAGCACAACAATACTCTGAAAGTATTAATTGGAATAACACCAATAGGTTCAATCAGTTTTCTTTCTAGAGCATTTGGTGGTCGGGTATCTGACAAAGTCATAACCCAAAGAAGTGGTTTTTTAGATCTCCTCGAATGTAACGATGAGGTATTGGCTGATAGAGGCTTCCTTGTTGCTGATGACATTGCAAATCATAATGCTACTCTTGTAATACCAGCTTTCACAAAAGGAAAAGAGCAGTTGAGTCAGCAAGAAGTTGAAAAGTCCCGTCAAATTGCAAGAGTTCGTATTCATGTGGAGCGGGCAATTGGCAGAATCAAGAACTTTCGTATCTTAAGTACCACAATGCAAATGAACATGGTTCCAAATTTTGACAACATCATGACCATTTGTGCTGCTATTACAAATGTTTTACCAAAGCTTGTCAAGTAGAGAATCTCTCATCACTAACACCTTTATTTGTAAGCTTCTGGCAAAGTTATTAACTTGGCACTGAGGTTCTAATTGCTGCATAGACAAGAACACCTCTCGTTGATTCTCAACTCAAAGGCACTGGCTTGGTATTGAAGTTCTGAAATGATTGCTGCATAGACAAGAACACCTCTCTTTGATCCTCAACTCAAAGGCACTGGCTTGGTATTGAAGTTCTGAAATGATTGCTGCATAGACAAGAACAACTCTCTTTGATCCTCAACTCAAAGGCACTGGCTTGGTATTGAAGTTCTGAAATGATCGCAATGAGAACACGTTGTGTTTTTAAATGCAGGCATGAACTTTGGTACAGTTTGTCATCAACCTTTACATGACAACAGACAAGAGGTAAGGCAATTCAGTTCTTAGAACAGTCAAAGCAAAACCAATCTTTGCGTGGCTTCCTATGTATATCAACACACTTGTAATGGAATCTATTGATTTTACAGGAATTTCCAGCACAAGTGATCATCTTTCCAGAGGCTTTCTTACGACAAATACACCATACATCGTCACCACTTGCTGCAGACTTGTCTTGCTGTGAATAAATCTTTTTGGTAGCGATTTCAGGAAGAACATGACCAAAAAAGAATTGCTTTGCCAATGAAGCCAGATTCATGGAGAATTTGTTATCATATGGTATTCTTGTGATTCTTTTGCTGACATCAGTGGATATAACAAAATCACAAAATTTCCAAGATGTGCATTTGGAATTGAACTTGTGTTTTGTACCTGTGGTTGTGTTTCAAAGAGAGGGACTTGTCAAGGCAGAAATCAGGATCCTGGTGAGCTGCTTCCGCCACAGACTTATCTTTGTTTTTATAAGAACATTTTATTTCTAAAATGCCTTTGCCACAACGAGAACAGCTGACGATGCCATCTGGACTTGCACCAAGATAAGGCTCTGTTTTTGAGATATAGAAACCACTCTCACGGCAGTTGAAATTGTCGTGAACAAGCTCCATTTCATCAGCGTACCAATCTCTAACAAAGGCCTCATTATCCAATCCATATTTGATCGCAGACACCTTGGACAAATCACATTTATTGTATCCAAGAATGCGGCAAACAAGATTGGAAGGATCAGTAGAAGGTAATATATGAACAACGTCATGAACTTTTGACGCAGTGATCCTTCCTTCTCTGTGTTTGTGCCATAGATCATTTACGGATTGTGATCTTGTCTGCTTTTCCAGAGATTGGATTTGTTGTTGGCTGATCTGATATCTTGCCCAAAGGTTTTGAAGATATGATGTTAGCCGAGTGCCTTCAAGATTGGAGAACCTTTCCTCAAACAAACTATGCAGCAGCTCAGGAAACACCCCATCACATTCATCCTCTGAGGCACTGTCGGTTTCCTCACTATCCAGTTTTGGGATGCTACCAAAGAAGCATGCATCAGGGCAGATAGCTTCCAGTGCCTTTAGCTCATCAATGGAGGGAAGAGGATCAAAACCAGTTGGATTATGACTTTCCCGAATGGTCTTGTGGTTGCCTTGGAACAAAGAGGGCTGTTCAGCAATGGTGAGTGGCTCAAGCTGTTGAAATAAAAGGATATATAATTAGCTTCAATAATTCCCTATGAATTACACCACAGTACCTGGTTATGTATAAACAATTGCACTCAGTTACCTCATCTTTAAATGTTGCATTCCATTTGCAGGCTTCACTTGTTGAAGAGGTGGAGGTCAGTCCCATCTTCATTGCCATTTCCAATTTGAGAAGTACAGCTGCGATATGACTGCATGTCTCACCAAGTCTATAAATGACATGCACACATATTAATTGCTGAAATGGTAGTAAAAATGCGAAAATATATACTTAAAATACCTCAAGATAGCTTACCCTGCCATACAGGCGCAATGTGCACAGTAAATGGAGCCAGTTTTTTTCTCAACGCAAACCCAAGGTTGATGGAAAGACCCAGATACTCGTTGAGAAGGTTTTACCTGGGCCTTGAGAAAGCAATATGGGATGCTGGAGCCAATTTCATGCATGAAAATTTTGTCAACATGACCACTAATTACATACCTGTGACAATGAAATGATATGTGTCAGTTACAAATGTGGTAAACCATAATTATAATGAACAAGAACAATATAAAACAATGAATATAACAAGGCCTGAATCCTATATTAACATTGTCTATGTAATATTAATATTAATTTGTTGTCGAAATATTTCAACACAAACTTACTTGTAGGCTTCGAGCGATTTGTAGGCTTTCAGTTCTTCTTTGGTGTAACTGCCTGGGGTCTCTATTAGGTACATGAAAATGTCCCCGAAAGTAACATCTGGCCAGTTTTTCGGACTATCTGTCCACCCTCCAGTTACGCCATAAGGATCCGGCAAATTCTTTGTACCTCTGCCATACTTTAATTTTTCTGAATATCTATTTCGAGCAACTTGATTTAAACTTCGAAAGTAGGACGACATGCAGCTAACTGTTGCTTCGGCCGCCATTGCTTCTTTTTGCCCTCCAGTGTTTCGCGCATGCGCTAAAATTCCTATTTTGTTATTGTTTATGAAACGAGTCTATATTATAGCATCAGAATAAGCCAGCACCACATTGCTTCCACACGCCTAGGAGACCTCGATTTCATTTGAAATTCTGTTTGGTGAGGCCTCGAAAGACAATACAAACTTTCACTGAAGCATGCTAACAACTTCATATAGTTATATTAAATTTTATACAACAGAATGGAATTTAAATTAAATACAGAACATAGTACCACATTAGGTGGTAGAGTAAAGTATAGTATGGCAGAGTATAGTGTTAAATGGTATAGTATAGTAGAGTACAGTAAAGTATAAAACACAGTAAAGGGTAACTTTGCCTGTTACAGGGTCAATATATGCCTTGCCTTTCACATAAAATGGCACATTTAAAAAAATTCATTAACACACTGAGGAGGAAGGGAAAATGTTTACATTACAACTTTTATTGCAGAGAAAAAACAATCCTCGAAAGAATGTTTTCATATCATGCCTGATATGGTAATTTTGCAATTCATTTCACGGCAAATAATGATGCAATTTCATAGATTATTATTTCTGAATGGAAAGGGAGTACTTTTCCTACCTCATTCTTTTCCTGCATCATGTTAACCAGTCAACGTTTCTCAGGCATATTTTTATATCCATGGCTTTACAAATGACTATTATTAAGTACAACTTACCCTAGATATTCCATCAAATGTCTATATTCGTTGGTATACCATTGTTACTTTTACCGTGCCACTATAACATCATTATAAACCCAACACCACAATTTTTCTACACGTCAAAAAGACCTCGATTTCATTTCATATTCTTTTGGGCGAGGCCATGTTGTTGCTATAGTATCAAAAGACAATTACCTTGGACAGAAGCGCGCGAAAAATTTTCCCAGATTTCGATCGCAAAAATTCAAGTAAGTGGGAATTTTTTCTACATAACTTTAAAACTACCAACATTTAACAAAGAAAAGACATATCAACTAAAAGAAGTTACAAATAATTGTATATTATTCACCACAATTTTCCACTTGGTGTAGTGTTTTTTAATACAAGTTACTTTTGTTTTCTCAGCATTATCACTGAACTACATCGCGCGCTCATTCCCAGTTTTGTAAGTATTTCCGCCTACTACAATCTTCACCTCACGCTTACTGCTCCTGAATTTATAAGTAAAAAATAACTATTATCAGAATTTCATAAAATTATAAATGCAGTATTTTCTGATCTTTATTTTCCTCATCCAGTATTTTCCATTTTTTATTTGAAGAACATTTTGAACATGGCAAGTGCAAAGGCAAAACAAAACGAAATTGCCATCACATTTGGCAAAAATACAAAAGTAATTACATCACATACATTCTTTCCTAAATATTTGGTCAATTTTCATGTTGTCCATTAGTTTTCATTTGCTCTTTTCCTAATAGGCAATAACATACAGCAATATATCCTGTTTAAAAAAAGAATGTGCCAACCAATTTGAAGAATTGGTTGGGAAAAAGTTCATTTTGGTTTTTGCCACAGGGAAAAGAATCCCCACAAATGAAATTGTGTAAGTATATCTGTTGCATCATGTTTCACACCTCCAATATATGCACTTCAACAATGGCAGAACTTCTTTTCACTTTATGTTACCAACCTGTAAAACATAACTGTTAATAATGTTAATTTACAGAAAACAAGAAGAGGCCTTTATAAAAATAAAAGGTGACCAAAAAAAGAAATCTAACAAAAAGGGTGGGAAGGTCACCCAAAAGGAAGGTCTTCCACAGCCATTGCATGGTGACCATGCCCACCCATACCAAGTAGCACGTGGTGCTCAAACTGTTAAATTTATTTACTTTAACATATAAATAGTTTGTAAATAGTATAGTTATAGTTTTGTAAATAGTTTTCAACATTTTGTTCAGTTTTAAAGTAAGTTCCATTGACATTTAAATAGTGACACAATAAAAACCCACATATAAGAACCACCTATTTTTAGCAACCTACGACCTTACACTTTTTTTCATTTTTCTACATACTTTTTCGTAGTCAAGTTTAAATTACTTTGTGCTACAGTTTTCCCATATTTTATCTTTATTCCACCACCTTATCCAAAAATATGTTCCATTGCTAGCAACCAATATCACCTACCTACATAATAACATGAAAGTTCTTATATGTGGGTTTTTACTGTTTGTAGATAGTTTGTAAATAGTATATTTAGATAGTATTTAGTTATGTAGTTTAGTGGGCTTGGTCATGCATGAATTAAAAAATTTATACAAAGTTGTGCACTGATAATAATTTACCTCATTTTGGCCTAATCATCAATCTCACACATGTTCCATTCATGCATGGTCAATGCTTTGTTGTTCCATTCCTGTTAACATTTTTCAATACTTGGTTCATTCTTAAATTTAGTTCCATTTGCATGTTATTGTTTCAATGTTCAAAAAATTATACACTTACCACACAAAAAACCAAGCAGGAGTGGCCTTTACTTTGTTGTTCATCAACCAAACCAACACCTACAAGTACAACCATACAGTTATGTTTTGAAAATATCTCAAAAATGTTTCATTTATGCATGGTCAATACCTTTTCTGTTGAAATTGTTCTTAAATTCAGTTCATTGTTAAATTGAAGGTGAAGGTGAAGTAAAACCTGCATATTAATTATACACTTACCACACAAATAACCAAGTAGGAACAACAGAACCTTTCTCCTTTTCTGTTCAGCAATTAAGACCTGCAACAATAAACATTATGTGAAACAAGTTTCAATAATTTTGAATACTTTTAGGACACAGTAATGCAACTCATTGCTTATATTAGCTAACCCACATAAAAAAAGAAGGAGAGCACATTCCAATTTCAATTATTAATATGCAACTCCTCTGAGTTTGCCTTTTTTCTTATTTCGTATAAAAACTACAGTAACAAACTTACCCAAGCCTGCCATGCATGTTGACTAATCTTTATAAAAGGATGCATATTCCCTGCCAATATGTCCAAATTCTATAATTAATGGATAGCAATTTAAGTGAAACACAACATAACTCATTACAGTTTGTGAAATAGCATTTGATTGAAGAGATTGACAAAGATCTAATTATGTTATTACCATTTCTCTCATTCCTCTGATTTGGATTTTCTTTATCGCCTCTCTCTCTTCCTATCCTTGAGTCGACACGCTGTATGTACCTGTGTACGCAGCGCAGGCGTCCCTTCCTTTGTCTTCGTGCACACGTGCACACGTGTCCGCCCTAAAGCACACACTCTCTCCTTTCACACAACCAGTCTGTCACGTGCTAATTTTCTCCTTCCCACCTTTACAAGTCTAAAGGACGAAGGGGAGCTCTCTTTTCAAGAGAAAGTTTCCCTCCCTTTTTATCACGTGATGTGTATGAACCAATAGTAAAGGGTTTGTAGTACAATAGAATCCCGCCTCTGAACAATTTTTATTATCACATTTTGTCTAATTTTAGCTGGACGATTTTTCAAAAGGCTATTATTATTCACACATATTTATCGCTGAGTAAGTAATATAAATGTTCTTTCAACAAATATAACCTAACAACATTTATTCATTAATATTTTGGTGAATAATTTTAATAATTATTTTTCCCTCCTATACTTTTAACAACAGTAACAGGTTGTGTGTTGTCCAGGCATCGTTTGTAAAATAACTATTTCTTGCTCATCACTATTCTAATTTCCCCTTTGTTTCTAACCATAGATTTGAAAGAAAAAAGGCTCGGTAAGAAATATATCAAATAAACGACAGTTTTTATTATGACTAACTTTTCATTACAGTTAATTATTCATAATTGGTAACTCTTTCATTCTGTGTTATTCTGTGCCCAGGCAAATCGATTTTTAAATTTCGGACACCTCACCTTCACTAACTCCTTTCAACAATGAACTTATATTTTTGTTTTGCATTGTTTCTCTTTGTAAATTTTACCTCAACTAAACTTAATTACCAATAAAAAGATCGTGTTTGTTTATTAGATCTTCAAGTATATTAACAAACATTTCGTTTTCATTAACAAACCGTTTTTCAACAAATTTACTCTGGACTAATAATTTAATTTTTTGGTTTTTTTAAACTACACTAGATTCTGCAGGTTAATTTTCATTGCATTCAGGTATTGGGATTTTCTATTCAAGATTTGCTACATTATATTACTGATAATTACTCTATTACATTTTAGTGACTGTTCAAATAACAGAAACGACCACAGTTGAACGTAAGTGTATTTATTCATAAAATATGTATTAGATTATATGTCAATGCTTTCGCAATGACTTCTATATCAATTTCAACTTATTTAAGGAACCCTTTAAATAAATGATATTTACTTCTTTATATTGCAGCTTTACACAAGGCTATCATTATTATCATTGTTGTTGCTATTGAGACCATTGTCAACAAGCAATAACATTTACAATAATATTGCCTAATTGTATGTCTCATACCTTATACTTCTTTTTCAAATCACAACTTGCACCATGCCGCGCAAGGCCAAGAGAAGTATCACAGGGGCAGGACGCAGAAATCAGATGAGGCAGTATCGTCAGTATCAAAGACAGTACAACGAACAACCTCACCTTCCGGAGGCAGATCACACCAATGCAGAACTTCCAACCCTTAACAATCTTCAACAATTGCAACTCGAAAACCGTCAGCTAGAAGCCCCTGAATATCAGCCATTTCCAGCACAGTATCCCCTTCCACAGATACAGCCAATGGAGATGGACATGGAACCAGAGCTTCCCATTCACAATCAACAGCTTCCAGCAGCAGAACAGCCTCTAGACATCGAGATGCACGACACAGTTCCAGTACCTGATGAAAATCAGATACCAGAACCCGTTGAAGATCAGCAAATGCAAGTTGACAACCCTGTCCCCGAGAACATTGAAGCTGAAAACCTCATTGGTCCGTCCATTACCACATCACTTGAATAAAATGAACAGAACATGTATTCATTGTGGTGCAAAGTACTTCAAAGAAGAACAAAACACAAAAAAACAATACAGCAAATGTTGCTTGGGAGGTTTAATCGCTCTGCATCAAATTGAACCACCTCCAGTAAGTGTCATGCATTTATACACTGGTGAAACTGCCGAATCAAAATATTTCTTAAAGCACTTCCGCCAATACAACTCATTAATGGCCATGGCATCATGGAAGGCTAACATTGTACGTCATGCTAGAGCTGGACCACCAGTTATCACAATTCATGGAAAGGCATATCACATGAAAGGTAATTGATACAATATGATTCCAGTCATTATCAATATAACTTATTATTCATTTATGCTGGCTACAGTTGAATTTCTATTTACCTAACTTATGCTTTGCATCATTAACAGGTGTAACAGATACAGACAGATCCAGAAAATACGCAGAACTTTACATCATGGATACGCAACAAGCATTGCAGGAACGGCAAAACACTGCAAGAGAACAACGTTTAGATTTGGACATTGTTGCACTTCTCCAGAATGAATTAATGGCGGTCAATCGATTTGCACAACATTATCGAAGCATGGGTGAAATATTGGAGGAACAGCGGCAGCAAGCTATTGCAAACAATCAGCCTGTCCGACATTCAAAATGATCATAACAGGTCGCCCACAACAAGATCGCAGATACGATAATCCTACTGCCAGAGAAATTGCAGCTATATACACAGTACAGAATGGAGGTGCACCCAATCCTGATGATAGAGAATTGCAAGTTCAAACAAGACACGGAGATCTCATGAAGATTTACGCAACCAGTCCAAGTGCTGATCCTCTCACGTATCCATTGATTTTCTTTCATGGTGACAGAGGCTACAGTTTGGACCTTCAACGATTGCCGACAGCACACGTTGCGGGTGAACACCACAACAATCGTAACCGTCGTACCAGACTAACCCTCGCCGAATACTATTTATACAGAATCCAGGTCAGGGATGCATTCTCAGCCACATTGCATCACTTCTATTTCAACAGTATCTGGTAGATGCATACACGAAGATAGAAGGCAATAAACTGCACTGGATTATGAATAATCAACGTCAGCTTCGTGTTGACACATATCGTGGCCTGATGGATCATCTCCACAGAAGAGCTGAAATCGAAAACCAGATGGCCAGGGCTAACAATCCCAATCAGCCCATACATATCGATGTTGGTCGTGTTGTTATTCTACCATCATCCTTTCCAGGCAGCCAAAGAAACATGTATCAACATTTTCAAGATGCAATGACAATCGTCAGGAAGTATGGCAAGCCAGATATCTTCCTGACAATGACTGCCAATCCTAAATGGAAGGAGATTGAAGAAAACATTCATCCATATCAGACAGCCAGTGATCGACCAGACATTGTCACACAAGTATTTCAACTCAAGCTCAAAGAACTACTCGAAGACATTCTGCACAAGCACATTCTTGGACATGTCACAGCACATGTGTATGCCATAGAATTCCAGAAGAGAGGACTACCACACGCACATATGATTCTGTTTCTTTCACAAGCTGATAAACCGAGAACACCACAACAGGTATTTTTGACATGTGCTAATAATTCTTTTTCTCATTGCTAAATTCATATTCAATGCACAGTACAACTATTCTGTACATCATTTCTATTATAAAATTGTTAATTATTATATCAATTATCAGGTGGATCAACTGATATCAGCAGAGATTCCAGACCCAGAGGATGCAAAATACCACAAGTTGGTCCTACAACACATGACACATGGACCCTGTGGAGTTTTACATCCTCATTGCGTGCGCATGGAAAACAACAAATGCAAAAAGCATTTTCCAAAAGAACAAGTCGCTGACACTCAAATCAATGTCAACGGCTATCCTCTCTACAGACGACGCTGTCTCCATCCAGTCAATGTAAATGATCGCATTTTGGATGATACGTGGGTAGTGCCACACAACAGACACCTACTCATCAAATATCAGTGTCACATCAACGTGGAAATATGCAGTACAGTAAAAAGTGTCAAGTACATTTTCAAATATATCCACAAAGGACATGATATGGCACATGTTGAAATTCTTGAAGAAAATCAACAGCAAGTACCTCAAGACATTGAACACGACAAGGTGCGCCAATGCATCAATGCAAGATATATTGGACCACATGAAGCTGTCTATCGGCTTATGCAGTTCCCCATGCACGACAAGAGCCACATAGTCAAAAGGCTTTCTGTTCATCTACCGTTTGAGCAACAAGTCATCTTTCATGACAATGATAACGAACAAAGACTGAACAACATTGGTGATAGAACAACACTTACAGCATGGTTTGAACTTAACCAGCAAGATCCAGCTGCACATCAGTACCTCTATCATGAGATACCAGAGCATTATGTCTCCCAGGAGTGTTCAAAAACATGGACAGCCAGACAACGAAGAACAATGCCAATCATTGGTAGAATTAATCAAGTGCAGCCGAGACCTTGCGAGCAAAAATTTGCACTCAGACTCTTGCTATTGCATCAACGAGGAGCTACTTCATTTGAAGACCTTCGTACAGTAGAAGGTAATCTATGTGATTCCTTCAAAGATGCAGCATTACCTCTAGGGCTATTAGAAGATGATGCCGAAGTCACACGTTGTCTTGACGAAGCTGCCATCTTCAATATGCCTTCACAACTCAGACAGTTGTTTGCATCATTGCTACTCTTTCAAACGCCATCAAACATCAGAACTCTCTTCAACGCCTTCAAAGAAGCAATGAGTGAAGACTTTGTCAGACGTGATCAACTCAACAATCCAGACATAACCTTCCAAGACAGACACGTGTATCAATGTCTACATGATATTGACAACAATTTGAAGGTTCATGGTTTGTCCATCACGAATGGCGATCACCTTCCTCAGCTACCGGCCGACTTTGTCCTTCTGGAACAAGGTGATTTACAACTTAATATTATGATTTTCACTGTAATAGTTTAGCCAAGATATACTTTTATAAATGAAACTGTTGTTTATGTTTCAGAGGAAGATCACATGGATGTTGAACATGAAAGAGAACAAGGAGAACAAATGCACGCTGCATTGAATCCAGAACAACAAGTGATATACACAGCCATTATTCAAGCAATTGAGGCGCAATCAGAGCACAAATGTCACTTTCTGGACGGACCAGCTGGCACAGGGAAAACATTTCTCTACAACACGTTGGTTCGCAACCTCAATGCTTCGGGACACAAAGTTCAGTGTATGGCTTGGTCAGGAATTGCAGCAACACTGCTTATCAATGGCAGAACATCGCATTCACAATTCCAAATTCCAATACCATTGAAGATGGAATCAACATGCAATGTCAAAAGACAGAGTCGAAGAGCACAAGTTTTGCGTTAGACAACCCTGTTCATATGGAATGAAGCTTCAATGATACCAGCATTGGCATTACAAGCAGTTGACAGACTGCTTCGGGATATCACAAGAGTTGACAAGCCATTTGGTGGCAAATTCATGTTACTTGGTGGCGATTTCAGACAGGTCTTACCTGTTGTTCCCAAAGCAGGAAGGGAGAAAATCGTATCAGAGAGTCTTAAATCATATCAAATCAGTGATTTGTGGGCACTGTTTCAACAACATCGCCTGCACACAAACATGAGAGCTGTTCAAGATGAATCTTACAGAGAATTCTCAGAATGGCTCCTAAGCCTCGGCAACAAACAAGAACCACATGATGCACTTGACAATATCACTTTGCCACATCAAATATGCACATCTTCGCAAGAGGAAATGCTCAATTTCATATATCCCCAGCCTAATACACCACAGTCCCACCTCATGCTGGATCCGGTAACCATGTCAGAACGTTGTTGTCTTACCCCAAAGAATGACTTTTCACACCAAATCAACGAGATCATTCTGGAAAGACTACAAACTCCTGAAAGAACATACTATAGCACAGACAGTGTTGTAACAGAGGATCCAGATGAGGAGGCGGCATATCCAATTGAGTTTATCAACAATCTAACTCCTAACGGAATGCCATTACATCGACTTAGACTCAAGGTAAAATCTTCCTATGTAATAATTATGTATACATGAATTGAAATCCACACTCATAGCAATTTTTTAAGCCTGACTTTCCTTCAGTAATCTAATAATATACTGCAATACACAACGTAATTTCCAACTCTCTTTGTTTAAGGTTGGTGCAACAATCATTCTTCTGAGGGATCTAAATCCAAAGAAAGGTCTTTGCAATGGCACAAGACTCATTGTAAGCCATCTCCGACGTAACGTGATCACAGCAGAGATCATCACGAAGGAACACAGAGGCCAGCAGGTCATGATTCCCAGAATAACATTGTCAACACAAGACATGGAGATGCCGTTCAACATCAAGCGACGGCAATTTCCAGTCAGACTAGCATACTGCCTTACTATCAACAAGGCACAGGGACAATCTCTCCGGTATGTTGGTTTGTATTTACCAGAGCCCGTGTTCACACATGGTCAGTTATATGTGGCAATGTCAAGAGCAAAATCATTTGACGGGCTCAAAGTATTCCTCCCAGAGGAAACACACATGAAGACAAAAAATATTGTCTTCCAAGAAGTCCTGTAAAGGTCTTCACAAACTTTTGAGCATAAATCGCGTTGCTCTCAAAGGCGTCTACCAAAATACACACACACCAAACAAGAGGGCTCAGATTGTGGTTCTAGCGGATCGGCTTTGTTGCACTATACAGTGTGATGAACATTCCTGGTTTGCCACGCCACTCCAGTCAATAAGATCCACAAAGAACGATCCGGACACTTTCACAACACTCCAGTGCCCGGGGGTGTTTATCAACAACAACACAATCTGGGTCCTGCGTAGCACTCGTATCAAAAGAGATATGCTTTGCCATGCTCTCCGATATTGCCTATGGGAGTATGGCTTTCCTTTTCTCTGTGAAAACTGCAATCTGTCCGTTGAAAATAGTTTTTTTGACAAGAAATAGCATAAGACTACCCTCCTCTCAACCCATTAACTCATTTACTTATTCATTATAAGTAACCATCCAATAACTAATGTACTTATTAAATTTAACTCTTCAATATGTAGTATTACATATTCAAAATTAAAATTGCAGTTTTCATGAACACCAAGGAAACCTCGAACAAAGGTTACCCCTTGAAGTTGGTGTTCGAGCTTTAAACTAATGTAACCGGCAATCTTCTCTTTTTACTATGCCCAAACTTAATGGTGAGAACGCACGATGGACAAGACAAATAGACAGACGTATCATTGATGTGTGCTACACGAGTATGAATTCCTATTGAACAATGCTGTCGACATCCCTCATCGACAAGTTACAATATACATTCATTCAAATTTTTACTATCCCTTCGCCAAAGAATTTGTGCTTTCAAAGGTCAATTGCCATCTTATGATCCAATGTTGCATGTCAATGCAAAAATAGACAGACAGATAGACAGGCGAGCGCAGCGAGCTAACCTATTGTACGTGGGGTTCTAAGAGGCATGAGCCTAAGCGAATGCAGCGCACGAAGTGCGCCAAGATATGTATGTATGTATGTATGTATGTAGGTAGGTATGTATATATGTATGTATGTATGTAGGTATGTAGGTATAGTATGTAGGTATAGTATGTTTTTTTAGTAGGTATAATATGTAGGTATAGTATGTTGGTATAGTATGTAGGTATAGTATATAGGTATAGTATGATTTTATAGTAGGTATAGTATGTTTGTATGGTAGGTATAGTATGTTTGTATGGTAGGTATAGTATGTTTGTATAGTAGGTATAGTATCTTTTATAGTAGGTATAGTATGTTGGTATAGTATGTAGGTATAGTATGTAGGTATACTATGTTTTATAGTAGGTATAGTATGTTGGTATAGTATGTAAGTATAGTATGATTTTATAGTAGGTATAGTAGATATAGTATGTCTGTATAGTAGGTATAGTATGTTGGTATAGTATGTAGGTATAGTATGTTTTTATAGTAGGTATAGTATGATTTTATAGTAGGTATAGTAGGTATAGTATGTTTGTAGAGTAGTTATAGTATGTTTGTATAGTAGGTATAGTATGTAGTTATGTATGTATGTATGTATGTATGTATGTATGTATGTATGTATGTATGGGCATGAGCGGGAGCGAATGCAGCGCGCGAAGCACACCAACCAGATTAAGCTTTCTTTACTTGACGGGCTGGGGCGAACGAGCGAAGCGAGTGATGACCCCTAGTTAAAAGTTCTGTTTTGCTGATGACAAGTTTTGTCTTTGTTATTGTAGGATGACACATTCTGTTTTTTTAATTGTAGGATGATACGTTTTGTTTTTTTAATTGTAGGATGACACGTTTTGTCTTTGTAATTGTAGGATGACACGTTCTGTTTTTTTAATTGTAGGATGATACGTTTTTTTTAATTGTAGGATGGTACGTTTTTTTTTTTAATTGTAGGATGATACGTTTTGTTCTTTAGTAAGGTTTGAAAAAACTATGCCCGATTGCAGGGAATTCACGAGAAACCTTATAGCATAATTGCTTGCTTTTTATTTTATGAATTTTTAACGTCTAAGTTTAGCTTTTTTTGTACATCAAAATCTATGGCTCATATGCAATGCATACTTAACCGGTGACATTTGCAAAAGTTTAATGCTTTAGGAACTCCTTTGAAACATTTGCTAAAGGTTCCGGTTGCTTGACATCGCTCAAGTGAATCGGTTTGGCAAAACTGGGTTTGGTGTGATTGTATCATTATAAACGTGTATGAGCATTGTACCATTATAAACGTGTATGTACCATGTATGAGCAAATAAGCAAAAAAATGGCGCACATTTGCAAAATTTGCGGACAGTACCAAATATAAATTTCAATCTAATTTGAATATGCGTTGCTGAACTTCAAAAAACAAAATTTTTTAAACAATTTTAATAATAAAAATTAATTTTTGATATTATCCTGAAATTTTACAAGTGCTTTTCCATGGCTTTCTGAAATTTATTTACTCTTAGTTCATTTCTAGTTTGGTATAAATTGTACTGGTTACAGTTCTACTCAATTCTTTCTGAAACAAATTCTCTTGCATTCAGGTATATGTCTATCCCATGTGATATTGATTCACCAAGAGGATCTATACTTGCTTCTAGCAAATGAAATTGAGCATCAGTCGACAAAAAATATCGGGAAGATTAACTCCCAGCTCGCCATAGTCTGGCCCACTGAATCGTTCATATGGTAGCAGTCCATCCCAATATTCCATGCATTTCCACCTCATTCTCGGACAACAGATCTTCTCGGGAAGGCATGTAAGTCATTGAACCCTCCAGCCACAATTGATTTGGGGATTTATTTGATTCAGATCTCAAGGGACGGTTGTCAAATCTTTCTTGAAATTGCTGGAGATGCCTGTTCACTTGCGGTAAAAAAATATATTGCAAGCAGAACAGATCAACGGAATTTCCAATATCCAAGTCATTTGAATCCTCCAAGTACCAAAATATATCGTGAAAAAGAAATAAGCATCCATGGAACAGATCGCGCCAGAATCTTTCGATACGCTGATTGTGGCAGCTTTTTGCTGATATGAAGGATCCTCTGGATGGCCCACAAAGTGGGTGTGTAAACATATGCCATGGTACATCTACATTTTCAACACCCTGATCTCCTCGTACCCTCGATGGTAGACCAAAGGTGTTGACTGCATTGACAAAAATACTGTAGACTGTAGCTGCTTTATTATTTGATGAACAGTTGAGGAACATGACTTTGCAGAATATCCGTCAGCGCATCCATGTACAACGAGACCCCAGCAGATCAATTTGTGATTCCCGTCTAAGTGCCACAAGGCAAGTGGACCAGGTACCCAATAACGCCGCCGTTGTACTGTGTTAAGCTGCGTCCGCCTGAGAATCAGTCTATCTGGGTCAACTCTCCACATCGATTCACGTATTCTTTGCCATTGAATACGAAGATTGTTACTGAGTAGAAAACCTTTCATTCTTCTTATCCCACAGTTTGGGAAATTTTGAAAGATTTGTTGAACAACAGTGTCAAGTTCAGCATCTGTGATGACAGAATGCCGAAGAATTTCCCTGTCCAGATTAAATAGTTGTATCCTTCTCTGTACTGTCTTTGTGGTTATTCCAAGGCATTTAGATATCCTTGTTTGTGTAATCCCAAAGTTGATAAATGTAGCTAGTGTTTCCTCTTGTAAAGAATTAAAACATATATTTATTGATAAAAATTGAGATAATAATATGCAAAAGCTTTTCGGAACATGTCTATCTTCAGTGCAATTTATATTGGACAGTATCTTGCACTGAGGATGGACATGTTCCGAAAAGCTTTTGCATATTATTATCTTAATTTTTATCAATAAATATATGTCTTAATTCTTTAAACAATGGCAAATGTTTTTACTGTTTCCTCTTGTATTTCCAACAATGGCCTACTTCCTGATTTTCTCATATGTGTACTTAAAGTACTTCTCAGAAATGGGTTGTCAGTTGCAACTATTTGCAGGCTCCTGTGGGCTTCCAGAAGTCCAATAACTGCTTGAAATCGTATGAAACCTGGCCAGAGTCTGCAAGATTGAGCACAGATACCTATCAATTGCTCCAAATTGTAGTTGATGTGATCTTGGGTATGTCTGTCTCCAACGATATCTAACCTTTCTGTTTGCCTTATTAACTGCTGCAACTGACCTTTTAAAAATAACTTTACATTTTCTGCTGGATATCTTGATTGATTGAAAAGATTTTTCATATGTGCCTGAACATGATCATCTGGCACAATGAATACATTACCATATAGCGATTCTTCTTGTCCCCTTAAAAACAACATTTATGGTTCGGATATATTGCATTAGTATGCAGTTGCACTTTGAGCTTGAATTATCGCCAGACTTGCAATCTTACCTAGATACTTTCTTGAACCTGTATGTTTTGCGATGTCCATCTACATGAATAGAATGACAGTTCATGTCGCAAACGGGACAAACAAAGCTACTCTCTTCAATCTGAGCATCTAAACGGTACTTGCATGCAATCCATTCTCTAAATGATTTCCCAAAGGACGTTGCATTTATTACACAACCCTGAGAAGGAGATGAATCACTCGTTCAAAATTATGCACAAACAAACAATTCTTTTTAAAAAGAATAAACATTATTGAAACCTTCCAGAAGTCCAATAACTGCTTGAAATGGTATGAAACCTGGCCAGAGTCTGCAAGATTGATCACAGATACCTATCAATTGCTCCAATCTGTAGTTGATGTGATCTTGGGTATGTCTGTCTCCAACGATATCTAATCTTTCTGTTTGCCTTATCAACTGCTGCAACTGACCTTTTACAAATAACTTTACATTTTCTGCTGGATATCTTGCTATGTCCGTCATTTTACAAAAAAACTTCAATGTACACAAATACAGCCCTTATAAGGATACCAGTCCATGGCAACTTTTACCCACAAATTTTGGAAACTGACGAAAAACAATCCAAAATTTTAGATACCGACAAAAACTCCCAGAAATTCTAGAGGCCCACGAAATTGAAAACGACGAATACTGTGAACCCATTTTATCCACGACATGACTCCATAACCTACTTTATATGATTTGAAAGGGCCACTCTCACCATATTTTTTTATTTCATTTCTGGGTAGTTTTTGACGTAAAAGCAGGTACTGCACTTTTTAAATTTCGAAATTCGCTCATTAACACCTCTTTTCAGGGCTCCAAAAGTGCGATTTTCAGAAAAAAGTCCCTTCCAGGGTTATGTCATCCCTTCCAGGAGTGTAAACATTAATGGCCAGAGATCGAAGAATTCGCAAGTTCAATGTGAATTCGAAGAAAAACTTTCCAGCACAATGTTGGGCTTTATACTTGTGTTCTGGTTTTGATCATATTGCCTGACTTTGTCAACAATATACACCTTTACTTTGCATTGGGTTTCAATGTTATCACCAAATATATAATTTATAACAAGAACTTCAGGGTTATGTCAACCAAACAATCTCAATTTGAGCAATTTTTTAACAGTGCATCACTTTAGCATTTCAATATCTTTGACAAAAACCCAAGTAGTAAATACAAAAATAATCCATAATTATCTTTCTAAAACCAAGCACATGGCAAAACTTGATAAAATAGATTATAGAACTGATGGAAACGATAAACAAACTTATTATATCACGATTCACGAACGTTAGTTGGTTGTTTTATCACGCAAATGAAAGGAAGGAAGAGGTTGAGTGATGAACAGAGAACCACGTGAGGCGTGTGAATACTGGAAAAATCCATTGTCACTGCATCAGCTTTGCCGTTCCGGCATCTACGTCACACAACCTCGGCCCAGATCGTTGCACAGCATTTTAAAAAATGGCCTGAAAATCGCACTTTTGGAGCCGTGAAAAGATGTGTTAATGAGCGAATTTCGAAATTTAAAAGGTGCAGTACCTGTTTTTACGTCGAAAACTACCCAGAAATGAAATAAAAAATATGATTATATCAATGCATAATTTTGAACAAGTGATTCATCTCCTTCTCAAGGTTGTGTAATAAATGCAACGTCCTTTGGGAAATCATTTAGAGAATGGATTGCATGCAAGTACCGTTTAGATGCTCAGATTGAAGAGAGTAGCTTTGTTTGTCCCGTTTGCGACATGAACTGTCATTCTATTCATGTAGATGGACATCGCAAAACATACAGGTTCAAGAAAGTACCTAGGTAAGATTGCAAGTCTGGCGATAATTCAAGCTCAAAGTGCAACTGCATACTAATGCAATATGTCCGAACCATAAATGTTATTTTTAAGGGGACAAGAAGAATCGCTATATGGTAGTGTATTCATTGCGCCAGATGATCATGTTCAGGCACATATGAAAAATCTTTACAACAAGATGGGTAGTCAGGTGAGCTTCAGTTTTCGCCTTAATAGCATCAATAATCTTGACACTGAAATGAAACTACTCCATGAAACTATTAGACTGTAGAATACTAATTATTGTAATAATTATCCGTCCCTTGTTAAATTTTTACAGGATTATGCTGATGACAAACTTTGTGGTGCTTCGTGCTGGCAAGCAGCAAGGTGTCAATCACAAGCAAGTTTTCCTACTTTAGATGAGACTGGGCTTGTAGTAGCAGGGTGTTTGCGGGTGAACAGTATGGATATGCCCTGTACCTCCATAAACTACTCTCAGAGACATTGAACATGCAGTTCGTATGGCAAGACATCGTGTGCAAATACTGGCCGTGGCTGGAGTGCATCGTAAAGATCTCCAATTTATTGAACTCGCCAAAAGCACCCTCTGTAATGCATGCAAAAGCACATTCGTTGGATTTGCAGGTATTCAACACTTATGCTGTGTATGTTATTGTTAGCATAATTTGATACATTGGTGTGATGTACAAATATACTTGTCATTTCAATGTCCATAAAGCCTCAGCCCAGATCGTTGCACAGCATTTTAAAAAATGGCCTGAAAATCGCACTTTTGGAGCCGTGAAAAGATGTGTTAATGAGCGAATTTCGAAATTTAAAAGGTGCGGTACCTGTTTTTACGTCAAAAACTACCCAGAAATGAAATAAAAAATATGGTGAGAGTAGCCCTTTAATTTCAGATGATTTCTTGAACGTTTTGCATGTGTAGGGTGATTTAATTGTGATTTGTATAGGCCTAACTACATGTTTCTATGCATGAGCAATACCCAGAGATTTAATACAGTGGTATGTGATAATCTTGTACAGAATTACTGCATATACTTTTGTATATATTCAGTGAGTTTATGCACGCTACGACAATCTCAGAAACATTTCACTTACCCAACAAGTCAATGGCACCTTTAGTTATGTTGTTTAAAGAGACATTGTTTGTCTGGTAATGTTTATTTGGGATTTCAATTTTTGCACTTATCAACCAGACAGTTGAATTATCGTATTAGGATAATTCAACTGTCAATGATAGAGATTCAATTCAATGATAGAGATCTTCCAATTTTTGCCTTTAGTCATATAGCCAACATCATTATGTCTCCTGCCATGTGATGTGATGTCCTGTTCTACAATTTCCCTTAAGAATTCTTCCTCTGTGGGATCTATTTTTTATCTGCACCTTGGCCAAGCCTTCGTCTCGTAATTTGTTGCCGTTCAAATTCAGTGCTAGCATTTCTTTTCACACGTTCTTTGAATAATAACTTTGATTTCTTATCGGGTTGCTTCAACAACAACTCATTGAAACTTATTCTATCATCTAATGCATCAATTTTTCTCTTAACTTGTATTCTCCTCTTCTCTTCTAAAAGTTCACTGTTAATTTCTAAAGTTTGCAAAGCATCCTTTTTGCTGTTCAAGTCAGATTCAATTTTTTGTCTCAGTCTCATTGTAACAAAATCACCTGTATGGGGGCCCGTTTAGTTCAAAAGTAAACTGAATTAATAAAATGGAAGTTTACTACATTAATGCGCCTTGAATTATTTGTTGCCTTACTTCAATCACTATAAAATGATACAAAACCAATAAAAGCAATGTTTCAATTAATTATTTGGTACAAAGATAATTAATTATTATACATTGAATTAATTATTTCAAATGAAAACAATTAATAATTGTGCAAGCAAAGAATTAATTATTTCAAATGAAAACAATTGATTGTTGTGCAAGCTAAGAATTAATTATTGCACACACACAGAATTATTGGGCAAATCCCACAATGCACTTCTCCGGTCATTTTTGGCGGCAAATTTGGATGTCATTTACTGTCATGGAAAACTGGACATCGTGATGCCAAGATCAAGACGCAGTCGTCGCATTTACAGGGAAAGAAACGAGAAGAATGTTGTCAGGTATTGGGTCATCCAACAGCTGAATATAAATGCTTCCAGTTGGGGCAATGGACCTCAACAAGAGGGCAGAATCAATTTTGCGACCATTTGGTATATTTGGTGGAATTATGCTGCCATGGCAATTTTTCATTATTTGAAAAGAAACATCTTTAAAATCATTAGGCATGATTCATCTAAGCTCCAGCATCAACGTTTCCTCATTCCATCCTCTATCAATATCCATACCTGTAACAATACAGCCATTTCTTTCCATTTGTGCCTTTTCATTTCTTGATGGAACCGTATTTTCCCCTGCACGTAAGATAATTATGTCCCTTCTTACCGTTCCAGATGCGTAAGGCCTGCCTGCCCCCCTGGCGCGTCCATGCCCCCGATTTCGAGAAAAGCTGGACCGTCCACCTCCACCAGCACTTCCTGCGGAAGAGAAGCGCCTTCTTAATTCTGAAACTGCATTTTCTCTTGCATGAAATCTGTAGCGATGGCTTCCATGTTCACTTAAAGATGACGAGGCGGGAAGGGAAGGCTGCAAGTTGTTTCCATCGCCATTGGGCCTACTAATAGGCGGTCCCGAATTAGGTGAATTTGAACTCTCCTGCTGGTTACCGATCAAATTTGACAAATGAGTGATGCTTTGAATCGCCTCTTGTGCGATTCGACGCACCTCTGCAGCCCGTTGCTCCCGATATCTTTCATTGCTATTGCGAGGTCTATCGTCCGCCATGCTAAATAACCACGCAATGCAGAAATGGCGCCAAAACTGAAGCTTGATGGCAAAACTGAAGAAGTGCATTGTGGCATTTGCCCAATAATTCTGTGTGTGTGCAATAATTAATTCTTAGCTTGCAGAATTATTAATTGTTTTCATTTAAAATAATTAATTCAATGTATAATAATTAATTATCTTTCTACCAAATAATTAATTGAAACATTGCTTTTATTGGTATTGTATCATTTTATAGTGATTGAAGTAAGGCAACAAATAATTCAAGGCGCATTAATGTAGTAAACTTCCATTTTATTAATTCAGTTTACTTTTGAACTAAACGGGACCCCATATCACCTGCAGCCAGCAAACAATTTCTTTATTCTTCCAAAACAACGCCCATCCTATTTGATAGTGCTTTTACGGTTGTTTTGTCAATCCCCTGTTCATTGCTGCATTAATTGATGGCTTTGCTGATATAACTGCCACTTTCAAAATCTGTTTGTCAAATTCACTATCCATTACACTTAAAATTAATTTTAAGATGTGTCTGTCAGATAAAAAATTAGGCAGTTGTCCATCTTCCTCCACATTGTGCCCAATAATCTCCTCAATAAAGGCTTCAGTTTTAAGATAACTGTCTCTGAATGCAATGTAAGAGTTTTTTGTTTCAGGGTGTAAAAAATAAACAACACATAATCCTACTTCAGGATCTAAAATTTTATCTCTGGAAAAATCTGTCTGTGGCAGAAGTTTGGTATGCAAGGAAAAGGTCACAAGCTTCTCCAAAGCTAAGGAATCCCCCATTATAGGAAATTTCCTCAAATACTGCAACCAACCCAAGTATTGTAAGTCTTCTCTTCTTGCTATTGGTCATGGCAAGATGACCACGTAGCTTGCTCAGGTTATCAGTTATATCACATTGTTGTTGACTAAATTTTGTCGAATGACTATACAAGCTTTTACGTCCCAAATCCGACGCATCTTCAAGCTTTTACGTTTTTACCAAGGTCCAGCAGCTGCATCTTCATCAAGCAGATATGATTTGCCTGATTATTCAGCGGAGCAAGATTCAATAGATGATGGTGAGAAGTAGTCAAATTTCGACAAAGTTTTTATTGCATCATGCAAAATACATCAGCGACAGAGCTTTGTGTTTTGCAGATTTTATGGAGTCAGAGAGAGAATTTTCTCCAGAATTTCTGACAATGCTGGATGAAATTGAGAAACATATTCCATTTAAAATGGAAAAACCTGCCTAGGAAAGGAGAGAAATAAATCTTGAGGTAAATTGGGCAAATGCAAGAAATGACTTATTTCATGCTTTGCTTTTAAGAAATTCCATTCCAGGAAAACATGCAGTTTTGCTGTAAATGTAACCTAAATGAGGCTGTCATAATGTGTCAAGAGTGTAGGAAGTTTCTCTGTTCTGAGCGTGATGGCATACTGCATAACGAGTGTCCGTTTCATAATAGCAACCTGTGGATCAATGGCTTTTATGAAGGAATAAAGAATAATGAAACAGTCTTTGACTCCAATGTCATCACCATTGGTAAGACAATTCTTCATACTTCCTTTAAGTCAGGTTATTGACCTATTCTTTTAGCTACTAGTTGAACAAATGTTTCCTCCCACAGAGAGATGTCGTCCAGTGATTCGGCCAACAAAATGCCCAATTTGCAAAAGTGGTGGAGCCATTGCTCGAAATTGCATTCAACAAGTTATAACACTAATCACTTTGAGTGGTTAATTTTAATTTGTGATACCTAGTTGCATACTTTGTTTGTATCAAAGCACAGTAAACAATGCACATAAATAACACTGAACTAATTCTAACTTCTTCCACTTTAGGTTGACTTGAATTTGATGATGCTTTTTTTCAATGCACTAATTGTACATATGCTTCTGTTGGTTCATCGCAAGTGGTGATGATAGTATCGGACTATTGGCCAGTCAGTCCACAGAAGTTGACATTTTTTATGCAACTCTATTGCTTGAGTAAGCAACAATTCCCTGGTACATCATTGTCGTCCTTTTTCAAAAGTCTGGATCAAGGTGCCAAAAAATTGGGACAGGTTTGAATAATGTTTATTCTTTTTACAAAGAATTGTTTGTTTGTGCATAATTTTGAACAAGTGATTCATCTCCTTCTCAGGGTTGTGTAATAAATGCAACGTCCTTTGGGAAATCATTTAGAGAATGGATTGCATGCAAGTACCGTTTAGATGCTCAGATTGAAGAGAGTAGCTTTGTTTTTCCCGTTTGCGACATGAACTGTCATTCTATTCATGTAGATGGACATCGCAAAACATACAGGTTCAAGAAAGTACCTAGGTAAGATTGCAAGTCTGGCGATAATTCAAGCTCAAAGTGCAACTGCATACTAATGCAATATATTCGAACCACAAATGTTATTTTTAAGGGGACAAGAAGAATCGCTATATGGTAATGCATTCATTGCGCCAGATGATCATGTTCAGGCACATATGAAAAATCTTTACAACAAGATGGGTAGTCAGGTGAGCTTCAGTTTTCGCCTTAATAGTATCAATAATCTTGACACTGAAATGAAACTACTCCACGAAACTATTAGACTGTAGAATACTAATTATTGTAATAATTATCCGTCCCTTGTTAAATTTTTGCAGGATTATGCTGATGACAAACTTTGTGGTGCTTCGTACTGGCAAGCAGCAAGGTGTCAATCACAAGGAAGTTTTTCTACTTTAGATGAGACTGGGCTTGTAGTAGCAGGGTGTTTGCGGGTGAACAGTATGGATATGGCCTGTACCTCCATAAACTACTCTCCGAGACATTGAACATGCAGTTCATATGGCAAGACATCGTGTGCAAATACTGGCCGTGGCTGGAGTGCATCGTAAAGATCTCCAATTTATTGAACTCGCCAAAAGCACTCTCTGTAATGCATGCAAAAGCACATTCGTTGGATTTGCAGGTATTCAACACTTATGTTGTGTATGTTATTGTTAGCATAATTTGATACATTGGTGTGATGTACAAATAAACCTGTCATTTCAATGTCCATAAAGTGCTTTTTATTGTTACTCTGCAAAGCTTGTTTGGGGAGGATCTTATCAGGAGAAAGCAGCATTGGCAACCGGAGAGAGTATGGAGCAGTTTTTTTTTTAACTTTACAAAGTGCGGAATTACAACAAAAGAATATGAATGCTTTGGGTATAGTAATCAGAATTAGTACAGCAGATTTCAGGTCGAAATGTTCATTTTGAGATAAAACCATAAGATTTTGTGAACATATGCAGTTTCATATGCTGAAAAATATTAGATATAGAGCCATTTAAAAAAATGCCCCTAAATGCTATCTTTAGACAGGGGTACTAGAGCCCAATCCCCAAAACCAACAAACTGCTGTTACTATCACAATAAACCACGGATAGGTACCTTACTCGGTATATTTAGCAAGTTTGACACGCTGAAAAACATGGAATATAGAGCCACTTGAAAAAATGTCCTGAAATGTTATTTATACAGAGGGGTACCAGAGTCCACTCCTCAAATGCTGGGTAGATATATTACTCAGTATTCTTAGTACGTTTGACACACTTAAATACATGTAACATAGATGCACTTTGAAAAATGCCGACAAATGCTATTTTTAGACAGGGGTACTGGTATCCAACCCATCTAAGATGAAAATTTGGCGTATGGCGGGTTAATACATTACTTTGCAGAACTTGCGGATTTTAAAGGCTGAGAAACATGGAATATAGAGCTGCTAGGGGTCAATACTCGCTTCGCTCGTTCGCCCCAGCCTGTCAAGTAAAAGAAGCTTAATCTGGTTGGCGTGCTTCACGTGCTGCATTCGCTCCCGCTCACGCCCATACCTACCTACATACATACATACATACATACATACATACATACATACATACATACATACATACAGGTGTCTTCGCTGGCATTCACATGCCTCTTTCAACCCCACTTACAATGGGTTAGCTCGCCTGTCTATCTATTATCAAGAAACCTTGACTGATAGGGTGTGCTTTGTGTGCTGCATTCGCTCGTGCTCATGTCCTGTCCAATTGATTGGTTTGCTCCCGTTGACTGATAGTGTGTTCCTGAGATTAGTTGGCTGGATTGTACACATGCGCGTGTTCTATTCACTTTCACTTATGCTTCTAGTAGTACAGCACACTTTTGGGGGGTATATGAATTGAGTTTGACAGATTAGCCTCGTTTTGACAAAAGTAGCCTCGTATTGGTTGACATGCAAAAATGGATCATATAGTGGCAATAGACCTCTGAAAACAGAATACTTTGGGTGAAAGGTTAATGAAAAGCTAATTAATTTAAATTGTAAGTTAAACTTAAATTTGACTAATGTACATATGCCATAACAGATGAGCTTTGATATTGGGCAAGTATTTCATTCGACTCGCAATGATTTAGGTAACACATTGTCATTTGAGCAGTTTCCCATTTGAGTCAATTATGATGAGGCAATAATCTATCATAAAAGGCTAATGAAATTAAAACGTGGTTGAAACTTAAATAGACAGAATTCTTTTTCCATGAGTTTGTTAAGGATTCCATTGAGTTTTCATATATATTGTAGTAAATGTTTGTTTGAGTCATTTGACAATTGCATGGTGTGAATAGCAAACATTAGTGACACTGACAGCTTTGGTTCATCACTTCAGCATTTGTTTCACAAAGTATCAAATGGAAAAAAAGAAATAATTAAAAACAAAATTAAATCACCATACAAAGGTGCCAAATAATACAGGACAATAGAACAACATGATAGTTGTGAAGCCACATTGCTTGATTCCCTTTGTGAATTACTTGAAAAATATGTTTGAAAATCAAAATCTGTGAAAATTATCTTTATGTTTTGCCACATAAATTGATGTACCAATAGAAGCATACAGATGGAGATTGTTTAGCAATGAATGGAAACAAACTTTCATGTTGTTGTGATATATTTTCATTGGCCTTCTACATTTGTGCATTAAGAGGTTGATAAATGTCAATTTTTAAGTGTTCATGTAATGCATTAGTTATTAATTAGATGACCCTGTAACATCCAGGTTAGTTTTCTTAGAGCTTCATATAACTATTGCTGTAAACATCATTACAGTAGTTTCCTTGACATACAACAATAAAACTAAACAGGAAAGGCCTTTGAAGATGATTTTTAGGTATAATTAATTAATCATTAATATTGAGAAAAAACTGCAGTTTCAGGAGGATGTCAATGTATTTTGCTTGTAACATATTGAGGCAATGAACAGTAAAGAATCCATAAACAGGCAAATACTTGAAGAATTATTTTGAGTCCAAGCTTACAATCCTAGGCACATATAGTCAGGGCACCAGAAATTTATTTTTGAATCAGGGAAACTGTGAAGTTGTAAAACAATGATTGAAGTTTGCATGGCCTAACCAAAGCAACTGTAGTGTCGAAGCAATCAGTGAAGTTTGCATGGCCTAGCCAAAATTTAGCTGATCATTGAATTGCAAAAAGTGAAATATAAGATGTCAATGTATTCACTTACCTGTAAGACACATTGAAAATGTTCTCTGTAAATCTGGAGATAGTTTTCGAAATTGAAGTTGTCTTCTTGATAATTTTTTGGGATGCCAAAGTTAAGCTGTTTCATGAATCAAATTGATATTTCATAACATGGCATTTGAAAAGTTAGTGGTGCAATTGATGAAAATGAGGCCGAAGTCTTTTTCAATGTAATACAATGGCCTCGTTTCAATGTCAAATAAACTGCTATTATTGGTTAAGAATAACTGCAGAAATGCATCTCATTGAAAATGAAGATTGATGAAGCTTATCAAATACTAACAGAGAGTAGATTAAGCCTGCAATTATTTTGTATATGACACATTGGTACGAAAATAGTCATCAAGTAATTATGATTCTTGACAGTTATAAACACAGAATAAGGAGAGGAAGGCAGAAGGGAAACTCTCTGTCGGCGCTTTTGATGTCGTTGGGTCGTGAACGTCTTGGCGCGCAGGCTCGGAAAACAATGGAAAAACATTAACCTCATTTTGAAACTCCCTCCCAGACATTGCACGCAAGGCAGGAAGTGGAAGATGAAGATGGCGGTGAAAAGGCAAATTCAAATCAAATCAAATTCAAAATCAAATTCATTTCATTCAACAACAAAAACATATAGTAATTAATACAATGCAATACAGCTGAGGTTAACTACAATGTAAGGTTTATAAGATAACGTTGAAACATGTCAAGAAATGTTGTGAAAGACACTGAGATAAACGCAGAGGTTTTAGAGCCCAGTGCATGCACGCTTCATGTTATGATAGGTTTAGTGTTAAACTTCGAAAATTTTGACGCCACTTCTTACACCTAGGTCAGAAAATGTGCAAGTGCAAATTTTAAATTTTGCTCATAAATGAATTAAAGAAATATTTGATATCTCGGCCTAGCCCGGTAAGACTCACCGTACAGAATCACTTGGAAGCCAATGAAAAGTAACTTCAAGGTTCGCACTTTTGTCATTTTTGCAGTTCAATGCTGAGCATCAACGATTCGAAACCCAATTTGCACTGGTCTTCTTCGGATATTTAACGAAATACAAGAATGTATGAAAAGACACAATAAATTTCTATACTGAAGCACAGAGGGTAAAAATTTTTGGATGCATTAACCTCGTTTGCGCGTTTCCTGTTAGCACATGCGCGTAAAAAAAGTGTCCTCTGTGAATGAGTTGAGTTTCCCTTCTGCCTTCCTCTCCTTATTCTGTGATATAAATGAATAGTGCAGATGAATGAGAGATTATGGTCCCAGTCTGTAGATTGTATTGATGTCTTCATTCATTATGTGGAGTGTGCGGCGATGTTGACAGCATTGTTCAATAGAAATTCACACTCATGTAACACACATCAATGATACGTCTGTCTATTTGTTTTGTTCATCGTGCGTTTCAACATTACGTTTGGTCATAGCAAAAAAAGAAGGTTGCCGGTTACATAAGTTTAAAGCTCAAACACCAACTTCAAGGGGTAACCTTTGTTCGAGGTTTCTTTGGGTTTCATGAAAACTGCAATTTTAATTTGGAATATGTAATACTACATATTCAAGAGTTAAATTTAATAAGTAAATTATCATTAGTTATTGAGATGAGAGAGTGATAATCTTAATGTTATGTGCACTTTCTTGTCAAAACAACTATTGTCAATGGACAGATTGTAGTTTTCACAGAGAAAAGGAAAGCCATACTCCCATAGGCAATATCGGAGAGCATGGCAAAGCAAATCTCTTTTGATACAGGTGCTACACAGGACCCAGATTGTGTTGTTGTTGATAAACACCCCCGGACACTGTAGTGTTGTGAAAGTGTCCGGATCGTTCTGGATGGATCTTATTGACTGGAGTGGCGTTGCAAACCAGGAATGTTCATCACACTATAAAGTGCAAGAAAGCCGATCCGATAGGACCACAATCTGAGACCTTGTGTTTTGTGTCTGTGTGTATTTTGGTAGACGCCCTTGAGAGCAACGCGATTTATGCTCAAAAGTTTGTGAAGACCTTAACATGATTTCTTGGAAGACAATGTTCTTTGTCTTCATGTGTGTTTCCTCTGGGAGGAATACTTTGAGCTCGTCAAATGATGTTGCTCTTGACATGGCCACATATAACTGACCATGTGTGAACACGGGCTCTGGTAAATACAAACCAACATACCTGAGAGATTGTCCCTGTGCCTTGTTGATAGTAAGGCAGTATGCTAGTCTGACTGTAAATTGCTGTCACTTGATGTTGAACGGCATTGACAATGATATTTGAACGTTGAACGTTGTTGACAATGATATTCTGGGAATCATGACCTGCAGGAAGAGAGGCAGGAAGAGATCATCACCAAGGCCTCTGTGTTCCTTGGTGATGATCTCTGCTATGTTGATGTTACATTGGAGATGGCGTACAATAAGTCTTGTGCTGTTGCAAAGACCTTTCTTTGGATTTAGATTCCTCAGAAGAATGATTGTTGAACCAACCTTAAACAAAGAGAGTGGTAAATTACTATTGCATAATATTAGTATGTGACTAAAGGAAAATGATGCTTTGTCTAGAATAGATACCATAGGAAGAAAGATTATACATTGAGTCCAAGTCGGTGTAACGGCAATCCATTGGGAGTTAGATTGTTGATAAACTGGAGATGCCTCCTCCTCATCTGGATCCTCTGTTATCACACTATCTGTGCTGTAGTATGTTCCTTTAGGAGTTTGTAGTCTTTCCAAAACGATGTCGTTAATTTGGTGTGAAAAGTCATTAGGGAGGTTTAGATTGAAGACGAGGATGAGGACGAAGTCAATAAATGCGCATTCGATCTGCGCATATTTGGCGGGAATCACCATAGCGCTTCGTTCGCAAACAGTTTGTTCACAACAAAGTTTTGCGGAAAGATCGTCGCGACGGGAACAAAGTTTTTTTAAATTAATAGACCCCGAGAAAATGGAAAATAGTACCCAAAAAATGCCAAGGGATGTATTTATTTGGAAAAAAGTCCATGATGAATGCCTTGTGACTGAGCTTTTGGTTGTTGAGCCGTATAACCACAAACCTTGCTCAAAGGAAAGGTGGCATAGCTTGGAAGCAGATCGCTGAAAATTTAAACTCTATACCAGGGCAAGACTTCAGAGTCACAGCACGATGGGTGAGAGATAGGTTCTGGAAGCTTTTAGAAAACTTCAAGAAGAATGAAGTTGCTGAGAAGAGAGCTTCGGGCATTCAAGGGGCGGAGTACAACAATTTGTATCGTGGCATGCTAGATATCAGCGAGAGGATGGAAGAGGCGCAGCTTTCATGGGCAGAAGCAAAAGAAAGGATCAAGGTGAATGAAGATAAAGAAAAGTAGAAGGCAGAAGATATGCGAATGAAAGCTGTCGAGCGTCTTGGGGAAACTAGAAAGAGAAAAGAAGAAGATGATGGGACAGAAACTCCGAAGAGGAGGAAAAAGGCCTCTGAGGCAGTTGTACTCATAGAGCAAGGGCTAAAGCTTAAGCAGGAAAATGCAAATCAAGAGAGAGAGTTGAAAAAAGAAGAGTTGAATGAAAGGCGTTTAGCAAGGGAGAATTTGTCCAAAATGATCGAGGGTCAACAGACCTTCATGCAAAATATGATGCAGCAACAGCAGCAATTCATGTTACAGATGCAGCAGACTCAAATACAAACATTAGCTGTTATGAATGAAATGATAAGTACTATCAATAACACCAAAAACAATTAAAGGTTCAAGGCTAAGGTACTGTAAGACATTATTTTTTAACAAAGTTGTGAAGCCTTTTAAAAAAATGTTTGCCATCTTGGGGTCAGCTTTGTTGTTGAGTTTTGAAACTTTTCTGCAAACAAAGGATGGTTTGACCACAATATTTAGCAATTGAGCTGCTTAACCCCATATAATTTCAGAAGAATCCAGTCTCAAAGTTTTGGAAACATTGAAAACAGCCAGCCTGAACTTCAATTTACCAGCTCTTGTGAAATAGAGTATATTAGCATACATTAACACATGTTTTTCTTTAATGTTTTTTCTAATTTTGCTGATCATATTGAAAGTATATTTCTAATGATGGTGGTTCAATGTCCATAAATCTGCTCACTGATGATCCATATATACATGTTCTTGCATTGTGTAGAAGGGCACAAGCTCTGTACATTTTCCCAATTTCCGAGAGAGCAATCTTTTGATTCTTCTTGAAGTCAACAAAGGCAAAGTACTGCAGAATTTCACCAAACTCCCACTCAACTGAAACTCTAACCTTACTCATTGCCTTATTGTATGCCTGTTGTTCTTCTGTTAGGTGGTTATTCTCGAAAGGAGCTTGCAAATGGGGCCTGAGAGGGTATTCAGGGTCTCCGTAGATGCATAATGGTTTCCCATCTAACCTGTTTGAATGATTTTCAAGCAATTGGATAATGCCAGACTCCCTCAGCAACCTTGCATAATGTCTTTTTCCTTCTGAAAAAAGGTAGCACAGCAACAATTAAAGTTGTGAGGATAATATTTGAAGGGGGCTCTTCAAAAGAACTGATAAATCCTTGCAAATATTTTTCTGAGAATAATATGAAAAATCGTCTCTAGATAATATTCTGAATGGTTCAAATATCAATAAGACACTGAGTAAAAAGTTTTTAAAACAATTTTAAGATAGACTTAGTGATGCTTTTGATCCACCAGTGAAATACTGTATAAACAGGTGCTAAATTAAATATATAAAAGAAACTTACCAACTGGTCCATATAGATTAGCAATTAACCCATTAGCAACAACAACAGCTTGATATTTTAAACCTCGTAAGATAACAAATGAAAATTATGTTCCTGCTTGCTCTATTAAGGATTCTGAATGTGAAGTTTACCCAGTTCTTCTTGGTGATTCTGCCTTCCCTTTTATACCATGGTTAATGAAGCCTTGTGGAAATGCCATCCTAACCCAGGAGCAGTGGTACTTTAACAATTGTCTCAGTAGAGCATGAATGGTGGTAGAGGGTGCATTTGGGCATCCAGAAACGCAGAAACGTTGCCCAAGAGAAGTTGTAAGAAATATGCTACATATGACCAGTTGCGGAAAATATCCTGGAAGTTCACAAAAGGCCAAACAAATCCGAAACAATCTGAGGAACAAATTTTGGAAAAAAAAGCTTCAACTGGATGATTAACTGAACACATAAACTTAGAATACAACAAGATATTTCTCATGGGTTACTTATATATTACTTATATGGGTTACTCAGTTTCTATCTTCTCTACTAACATATGACAGCCATGTAGAGTTATTTACTGGATAATTGTTCCCAAAATTTGTTTTGATTTCTTGATAGCAGGTATGAATTATCATATTCATGATTTTGTGGTTGTGGTTGTATTCGAGAAACAAATGTTGCTGGCTGCTGATAAATTGAATGAATGAAACAAATGATAAATTTTCATTCTACAGCTTCCCCTCTATCAATTTTTAGTTGCGCCAATTTTTTTCAACGACATTATGACTAAGGCGAGGCCCACATCAAAGAGAGGCAAATATCCAGGGGGTCCTTTATTGTTTTAGAAGAAAAAAATGGAAATTAACTGATTCAAATTATGCTGATAAGCACTTATTCTTGGCAATATAATGTTTTTATATTATGTATTCTATTATTAGTGCTATATGGAATTAATTTAGAAAATTTTATCACCAAAGATGGCTTATCTGAATCATTTTTGTAATTATCCTATGCCTAAGCATAACCCCCAGAAAAATATATCGACATATTTTCTACAGAAATTGACCTTTTGCAACGACATGAGACAAGTTCAAGGATGGATTCTGCTGCTGGTTTTTGTGTCATCCAAGTCACGTCCAATGCGTTTTCATTGCTAATCTTCCATCCATAGCTGTCAGGAGAAGGAATAACTGGATTGCACTCTGAAGCAGACTTTGCTATAGCTGTACAGTAAGATACTCGTTGCCAATGCAAATACAGCTCGTCGGATGTTGGAGGAAGCTCCTGTGGCTCTGGTATTTTTTCTTTGTTGCCGCAAAACTTCAAATACCTTGCTTCGTTTGCACCTGCAGTCTTCTTTAGGCCATAAAGAATGCAAACGAATTCTTGGATGGATTGAAACAGGTCTGCATCAAACTCAAATAGATCTCCGAGCAAAGTAAACACTTCTTGGAATTTCGGGTTCTTGACATGGATTTTGTAGGCCTTTGCTTTACCAATACCGTGAAAAGCACTTGTATAATCGCATCCAGTAAAGGCATGCAGGGCAGGAAGGCAATTTGAAATGGGCTCTGCGCTGATAGCTTGAATGTCGAGAATTCTTCTCCTGCTCTTTGTCCCGATTTGGACGAACAGCTGTATGTCCAGTTTTTTTGCGTAATAGATTGCATAGATTGGTACATCACTGTCAACTATTACGATGCATGCGCTGAAATATCCTATTAAGCTAGCATGCTGGCAGTAATAAAACATTTTGGTGTCTACCTCTTCTTGACTGCGTCAAAGCTTTTCCTCCTCAGACATCACAAGAGTGCTGCTTTGTACCATTATCTTCGATGGTAGCATAAATTTGTCTATCTTTCAACTTTTCAGCGTAGCGAGATTCACTACCCCAATCACGTATCATGAATTTGACCAGTTCGATCTTGCATTTCGGGTCACTGAGGAACTCCTGAAATTGCTTTGGCCGCTTTTGGTTTACCTTTCGATTTTCATGTGTATCACACCGACTGACGCTCCTCTTAGTCTTTCCAATTCTTTGACAGAGTTTTCTTTGTATTGATCTGTTACAAAGTAGATCACTTTGGCTTTGTTATTCAATATCCTCCTTAAGATATGCTCTGAAATGTCACCAATTCTTTCCAGTGGTATACCGTCACTGACCCATAAGAAAACTGGATCGAGCATCCCATTTCGCACGAAACTCAAAATGTGAAGCCGGGATATGTTTGAAGCCGTCAGGTCTTGTGCCTTCTTGCTGTTTGAAGCTGTCAGGTCTTTTGGCTGATTGGTGTTTGAAGCGGTCAGGTGTTAGCAATGAATTTTAGAGGCCTTCCTTGTAGACAATGTTCTATGTTTTTTGTTGCTTGGTGTGAATACCTTGAGTCCAGAGAATGACTTGGCTCTAGATATTGCAACATAAAGTTGTCCGTGAGCAAAAACAGGTTCTGGCAAGTAAATGCCCACGTGTGATAAGGATTGTCCTTGTGCCTTGTTGATGGTGGGCAGTAAGCAAGTCTGACTGAAAATTGCTTTCTTGCCATGCAGATTGGCAATGATGAATCTTGGCAGGTCATAGTGATGCGTGGAAGCATAACATATTGGCCTTTGTTTTGAGTTGTGATGATCTCTGCAGTAATGATGTGTCGCTTGAGATCTCTGACAATTAGACATGTTCCATTGCAAAGTCCCTTTGCAGGGTTGATGTTTCTGAGCAAATGATTGTAGCTCCAACCTGTAAGAGAATGAAATTGAGTAAGGTTGGATAGGAAGAGTGAGTGAAGAGGCATTCCACCAGGAGTCTGTGCATTGAGAACCTCCATGGGGTATGCTGCAGCCTCTTCTGGATCATCTGTTTGGACTGTTTCAACGCTGAGGTACTGTTTCCGGGGTGTTGGAAGTCTTTGAAGAATGAGTTCGTTGATGTGATGTGAGAACTCATTCTTTGATGTCAAACAACAACGCTCGGACATGGTGTTGGGATCCAGTAAGAGGTGTGCATCTGCTGATTCAGCTTGAGGATAGATTGAGTTCATGAGATCTTCAAAGAGATTCGATGCAGATTTGTTGTGGAAGGTTGATCTGATCTTGATGGTCATGAGGTTCCACTCCGTTGCCTATGCGGAGAAGCCAGTCTGAGAATGCTTGGTAAGTCTCATCCTGAACAGCTCTCGTGTTTGTAATGAGTCTGAATTGATGGAAATGAGACCACAAATCCTCGACTTTTTGTGACTTGAGGCATTCTTGCACTATTCATTCTCTGCCTGCTTTCCTGACGACTGGCAGTACTTGTCTGAACTCGCCGCCAAGCATGAAGTATTTGCTGCCGAAAGGTCTGTCGACTTTGGTGATGTCTCTGAGTAGACTGTCAACTGCTTTGAGTGCTGTTGCTGGAATCATCGAAGCCTTGTCCCATATGAATAGCATTGTGTCTCGCAGTTGCTGTGCTCGGAGACTTTGTGCTTTGATGTTGCAAGTGGAATTGTCGAGCAGAGGAATCAGTATCTGAAATGTTGAGTGTGCTGTTCTGCCGTGAATGAGTAATGTTGCTGCAATGCCGGAGTATGCTACGCATTTAACTTTGTGTCCGGAAGCTTGCAGATTGTGTACCAATGTGTTGTACAGGAAGGTTTTGCCAGTTCCTGCTGGACCGTCGAGAAAGAAACAGTTGTCTGTTGCTGCGTCTCGATGGCGTTGTGTATTTGCAGTTGTTCTGGGTTGAGTTGCTCAAGCATTTGTTGTCCTTGCTCTCGTTCCTGTTCGATGTTGATTTCGTCAGCCAGCTGTTGTGGTTGAGCATAATCGGCTGGTAGCTGCGGCATTTCAGGGAAATCCTGGAGGGATTTCGCGTGAATGTGCAGGTTTTCCTGGATGTCTGCCAAGCACCTGTGGATGTGTTGCTGCTGGAATGTTGCATTTGGATCCTGCAGCTGATCGTGTCTGAAATAATCTTCTGCCATGTCTTCTTGGAATTCTGTGAAGAGAGCGTGAATGTCGCTTGGAGTTTGAAACAGGATGAGTGTTGCAAACAATTGTCTCATCTGTGCAGGCATGTGTATGATGACTGCATCTCGTAAGGAACGTCTGTGCTCTGCATCGTCTTCCAAGAATGACATTGCTCTTGCTGCATTCTTGAACGTGTCGTGAGTGACTCCGTCAACTGTTCGGATGTCTTCTAAGGAAGTTGCTCCTTTTCTGTGCAGCGATATCAATCTGAGGGCGAAGTGCTCAGCATCTGAAGGTAGAACGTTGTATATTCTGCCTATGATGCCCTTTTGAAATTCACGCTTGTGTTGCTGCCATTGTTTGGTAGACTTGTTGTAAGTGTAGTGCTCTGGCAGTTCTTGATATAAGTACTGGTGAGCATTGCGGTCCCTCAGGTTGAGGTTGAAGTAAGCTATGAGCATGCTGTCATTGTTTCTGTGTGCGGCTTGCTCTGGGTCTGTGAAGTAAACAACGTGTTGGTCCGGTAGGTGAATTGCCAGTCGGACAATTGTGTGACTCTTGTCGTACATTTCGTAATGCATGAGTTTGTACACGGCTTGGTGTGGGCCGTCGTATCTCGAATTGAGGTAGTGATGTATCTCATCATGGACAATATCTTGCTGTGCATCTGCTTCTTTGTGATCTTCTCTGATTTCGACGTGTGCCATGTCATTGCCTTTGTGGATGTACTTGAAGATGTACTTGACACTTTTGATAGTTGTGCACACTTCAACATTGATGTGACAGTCGAATTTGAGAAGGAGATTGACATTGTGTGGCACAACCCAAGAGTCGTTAACTCTGTGATGTTGGAGTTGAGCAGTTGTTTTGCCTGCAAGAAGGGGTAATTTTGGTAATTTTGTTGCGTGCTCCGCTGACTGCCCGTAAATGAGGA
>RQOL01000441.1:0-76716 GCA_013076295.1 Sanderia malayensis | reverse complement strand
CAATTTGTGCATGATTTCACGTCACTTCAGCGAAAACAAATTGTTATACACTTTTAGTTATTTTGTTCAGTAACATTAGCATTTATTCCCACAATTTACACTAATAAAAGATAACACTCATTCCCACAATTTACACCCGAAAAAATAACTTTTATTCTCGTAACTTAAACTAATCAAAATTAGCATTCATTCCCACAAGTTGTACATGATTCCACGTCAATTCAGCAAAAACAAATTGTTATCCATTCTTGGTTAATTTGTTCAGTAATATTAACATTCATTCCCACAATTTACACCAATAAAAAATAACACTCGTTCCCACAATTTATGCCAATAAAAATTAACTTTTATTCCCGCAACTTACACTAATCAAAATTAACATTCATTCCCACAAACTGCGCATGATTGCACAAAAACTTAGCGAGAACAAATTGTTATACACTTTTAGTTACTTTTTTCAGTAATATTAACATTTATTCCCAAAATTTACACTAAAATAAGATAACACTCATTCCCACAATTTTCACCAATAAACATTAAATTTTATTCCCGCAACTTACACTAATCAAAATTAACATTCATTCCCACAATTTGCGCATGATTCCACGAAAGTTCAGCGAGAACAAATTGTTATACACTTTTAGTTACTGTTTTTCAGTAATATTAACATTCATTCCAACAATTTACACCAATAAAAACCAACTTTTTTCCCTGAACATACACTAATCAAAATTAGGATTCATTCCTAGAAATTGCGCGTGAATCCATGTCAATTCAGCAAGGACAAATTGTTATACACTTTTAGTTACTTTTTTTAGTAATATTAACATTCATTCCAAAATTTTACACTAATAAAAGATAACACAAATTCCCAGAATGTACACCAATAAATATTAACTTTTATTCCCGCAACTTACACTTATCAAAATTGACATTCATTCCCACAAGTTGCGCATGATTCCACGTCAATTCAGCGAAAACAAATTGTTATTCATTTTTAGTTATTATCCAATCGTTCCAGACCCCTGACCAGGACGCATATGAGATCCTCTGACCTTGCTTCCACGAGGATCGTCAAGACGAAAAGCAACGAAATCCACGAAGATAAGTATTTTCTTTTCATTTATCTCAGAGAACACCAAAATTCTACGATTACAACCTATAAGAGATTTTCCTCCATTAATATGGCGAAAAACCAGAGTTCGGAAGCCGGACTTGACGCTCGCATCGAAAACAATGCTGCGGGCCTAGACGCGTTGCTCACGAGCACGCAAGAAAAGGCGCCTACAAATGTGGCTCTTGACTTAGAGGACTTGAAAAAATCTATTGCAGAACAAGTGCTTGCAGCTATAAGTGCACAACTACCTGCAAGAACCAGCCTAGCTGGTCGTAAGATACCTCTCCCAGTTGTGGATGAGGCAGTTGATAATGTAGACGACACACTGTCTGTTCATGCACATTGGCCATTAGGCCATAGAGCTCACTCTGAATCAGATGTTGATTCACTAACTGGTACTTTACCAGAGGAAAATTCCTCTGTGGCCAGGGGCACAAAACAGAGTACCAGCAAAACTGACAATATGTCAGATTTATTCCCTGCAAAATCTGCAAATTCAGCAAGTAGCAAAAACCAGACTAAGGTTTTATATGTTGCAGAAGATCTCCTATGCCAAGTGGATGATGAAACTTCTGATACAACGCTTGGTGACGAAATTCTTGATAACCTAGCTGATAGGATTTGTAAAAATTTTGTGGTTGATCCCACTAAAGTCTCAAGTGACCTCCTAGGCCGCCTAAAATTACCTAAAAACTGCTCTGGAATTGTGGTCCCAATGATGAACCAAACAATTTTAGACATGAAAGACTTTGAATCTATACGGCCTGTGGAGCGCAAATTGTACAATACACAATTGAATGTACAAAGAGCCACTGTAGCTATTGCTGAGATAGCAAATATGGTACTGGAGGCGGACCAAAATAGCAAAATGATTGATTCTAAGGCACTTCTTAGACGGTGTAACTGTCTTGGGGCAAGCGCAAGCAAGCCTTACCAATTCTAGAAAGAATAACATTAAGCAAATTCTTTCAGATGATGTCAAGGACATCTGCAACCCCAAGAGGAAGGCATCACAATATCCATTTGGAGACGACCTTCCAAAATTGATCAAAGAGGCACGTGATTTCTACAGGATGTCAAACAACATTGGAAACAAGAAACCTCAATCTAAACATCCATCCACTAGAGGCAGTCACACTGCGACAAGGCCAAACAACAGTGCTCCAAAGAATGGACAAGGGCCTTTTTTAGGCCGAGGCCGAGGGGCCAACCGGAGCAAACGGAACCTCCCATACAGGAATTACAGGTGAATACTCCTACCTATATTTTGTATTTAACTGACAAGGTAAAGAGTTTCAAAGCGGGTTGCATAGCAGACAAAATTATGGTCTGGTCATCACTGACTACTGATACTGAAATATTATCAACTGTATCAGGCCAACCACTAGCATTTGAGAGTAAACCAGATCAGAAAATTTATGCAAGTAAGCAAAATTTCACCTCTGAAGAATCAAAGTTTATAGATACTTAAATAACTAATTTACTCCAGAAAAATGTCATAAAAGAATCACTCCATGAGCCTGGAGAATTCATCTCACCTATATTCCTGCGGCCAAAAAGTGATGGATCTTTTAGACTCATATTAAACTTGAAAAAACTTAACAAGTTTATGCCTAAACTACACTTTAAAATGGACACAATAAACACAGTCACAGAGCTCATACATGAAAACAGTTACATGACAAAAATAGATCTGAAGGATGCGTACTACTCTGTACCCATCAACAACAATGACAAAAAATATCTAAAATTTATGCACAAGGGTAAACTGTTCCATTTTACATGTCTTCCTAATGGTCTTTCGTGTGGCCCAAGGAAGTTCACCAAACTTCTAAAGCCTGCTCTCACTTCATTGAGAAAGCTTGGTATTAACATTATTGCGTACATTGATGACCTGATTATCATTGGTGACAGTTACCAAAAATATGTCAATGCAACACAGATTTGTGTTTCATTGTTTGATTCTCTGGGGTTTGTAATACACCCCGAAAAATCAAATTTTACACCAGCAACAGTAATTGAATATTTGGGTTTTAGCATAGATGCAATAAATCAAACCATACAGTTGACGGATTTTAAGAAAAACAAAACAGAGGACCTTTGTCAGCATGTCTTGTCGGCCAAAACGCTCTCAATTAGACAGGTTGCAAAATTATTGGGAACATTAACAAGTGCATTCCCGGGTGTCAAATTTGGGCCTCTGCATTATAGATCTTTAGAAAGCTGTAAAATTGCAGCCCTTAAAAAAGCTAAAGGGAATTTTGATTCAAACATGCTTCTCAGCCAACTAGCAACACAGGACATTCAGTGGTGGATAAATAATATTGAATCTTCGGTGAATGTTCTGTCGTTAGGGAATGCATCAATTGTTTTAACTACTGATGCATCCACAACTGGCTGGGGGGCTGTTACATCTAACTCATCTGCATCAGGGCAGTGGAAAACTGAGGAAAGCACACAGCACATCAACTGTTTAGAACTCACTGCAGTCCTTTTTGGGTTGAAATCATTGTTGAACAGTGTCAATGGAGTGCATATAAGTATTGTCAGATAATACAACGACTGTAGCCTGTATAAATAAAATGGGGACTACACACAGAGTCTTGCAATAGATTAGCACGTGAGATATGGGACTGGGCTATTTCCCATGGAAGTTGGCTAACATCTAGTTACATACAGGTAAACAAAACACAGAGGCAGATAAACAATCACGCAAGAATGCATCTTGCACTGAATGGAAACTCAAACCTTCCATTTTCCAAACTATAATTGAAAAATTCAAATTTGTACCAGACATTGATTTGTTTGCCTCCAGAATAAACTGTCAGTTGGACAGGTTTGTGTCTTACACCCCTGACCCTAATGCTTTCGCAGTCAATGCATTTACCTTAGACTGGAGTAATTTGGCACTTTATGCTTTCCCCCCTTTCTCCTGTGTGGGGAAAATGGTGAGGAAGATAATACAGGACAAGGCTAGGGGCATCATTATTGTCCCAAACTGGCCAAGCCAATCCTGGTTCTCCATGCTACAAAAAATAAAAATTGAAGAACCTTTCTTCATTTTTCCTAGCAAACGCCAATTGTATCTGCCATCCAAACTACAGGAACTACATCCTCTACACAAAAAGCTGAAGCTACTAGCACTCTATGTCAGTGGAACACTTTACGTACAATGAGGCTATCTACGACTGCTGAAAACATTATTTTGGCATCATGGAGCACTGGGACAAAAAAGCAAACGGAACTTATGCAAGAAAATGGTTAAAGTACTGTTCTGAAAATCATATTGATTATTGTAGGGCCAGTATAATTGAAATAATTGAATTCCTTACTGATATGTTTAAGAATGCAAATTTTCAGTACTCAACATTCAACACTGTTCGCTCCATGTTATCTTCAATGGTAGAACCAAGAGATGGAATCACTGTGGGTAATCACCCCCTGGTTAAGAGATTTATGAAAGGAATATTCAAGTTACGACCTTCACTCCCAAGATATACTGTAACATATGACGCTGACGATGTTCTACAGCACATTGCAAGAATGCCTCCATTGGCACAGCTAACTTTACCTGAAGTAACTAAGAAATTAGCAACACTAATGGCACTCCTAAGTGGACAACGAGCCCAAACACTGCATGTTTTGGATATTACGTATATGCATATTGCTCCCGACAGAGTTATATTTTACATATCAGAACTTCTGAAGACATCAAGGCCCTCTTTCCATCAGCAGCCATTGAACTTCACAGCATATCCACAGGATGAAAAATTGTGTGTTGTACAAACATTGAAAGAATACTTGAAACAGACAAAACCCATAGGAGGAGACTGCGCCCGGCTATTTATATCTACATCAAAACCTCATCATTCTGTCACCACAGGCACCATTGCCCGTTGGATTAAAGAGATACTGAGCAATTCAGGTATAGATACCACCACGTTTACTGCACATACTACTCGGGTAGCATCTACTTCTCTTGCAAAGTCAATAGGACTTTCAGTTACAGAAATCGCTAAAGCAGCAGGATGGTCGAACTGTAGCATTTTTGCTAAACATAATGACAAACCTATAATAGACAAAGATTTTAGCAGTATAATCACACATTGATGTATCAATTGTTATTTCTCAGTTATGTTTTATTGAAAGCAAAGTTTAATAAACCCCTTGCTTTCTTTCTGTTTGGTGTGTTTCTCTGTATTAAGACAAACGGTCCATTTCAGGGCTGGCTTTAAAATCTCATATGGGTCCTGGTCATGGGTCTGGAACGCGTGGATAATAATTTCCAAATTAAACAAGCGGCAGTGCCGTTTGATTGAAATTATTTCCAGCTCGTTCCCCCCTGACCAGGACTCATGTGACCTCCCAGCCCATCCCATGACGCTTGAAATGGACCGTGCTATGTTGCTTTAAAGGAGGATTTTCGTGGGGCCTGGGTCTATCTCACATGAGTCCTGGTCAGCGGGAACAAATTGTTATACACTTTTAGTTACTTTTTTCAGTAATATTAACATTCATCCCCACAATTTAAACTAATAAAATATAACACTATTTCCCACAATTAACACAAATAAAAATTAACTTTTATTCGCCTAACTTACACTAATCAAAATTAACATTCATTCCCACAAGTTGCGCGTGGTTTCACGTCAATTCAGCGAAAACAAATTGTTCTGGACTTTTAGTTACTTTTTTCAGTAATATTAATATTCTTTCCTACAATTTACACTAATAAAAGATAACACTCATTCCCACAATTTACACCCAAAAAATTTACTTTTTTCTCAAAATTTACACTAATGAAAATTGACGTTCATTCCCACAAATTGCGCATGATTCCACGTCAATTCAGCGAAAACAAATTGTTTTACACTTTTAGTTACTTTTTTCAGCAATATAAACATTCATTCCCACAATTTACGCCAATAAAAACTAACTGTTTTCCCTGAACATACACTAATCAAAATTAGGATTCATTCCCAGAAACTGCGCGTGAGTTCATGTCAATTCAGCAAAGACAAATTGTTATACACTTTTAGTTACTTTTTTCAGTAATACTAACATTCATTCCAAAAGTTTATACTAATAAAAGATAACACAAATTCCCACAATTTGCACCCAAAAAATTAACTTTTCTTCTCGTAACTTAAACTAATCAAAATTAGCATTCATTTCCACAAGTTGCGCATGATTCCACGTCAATTCAGCGAAAACAAATTGTTATCCATTTTTAGTTACTTTGTTCAGTAATATTAGCATTCATTCCCACAATTTACACTAATAAAAGATAACACTCGTTCCCACAATTTATATCAATAAAAATTAACTTTTATTCCCGCCACTTACACTAACCAAAGTTAACATTCATTCCCACAAACTGCGCATGATTCCACGTCAAACCAGCGAGAACAAACTGTTATACAGTTTTAGCTACTTCTTTCAGTAATATTAACATTCATTCCCACAATTTACACTAAAAAAGATAACACTCATTTCCACGATTTAAACCAACAAAAATTAACTTTTATTCCCGCAACTTACACTAATCAAAATTAACATTCATTCCCACAACTTGCGCATGATTCCACGTCAGATCAGCGGGAACAAATTGTTATAAACTTTTAGTTACTTTTTTCAGTAATATTACCATTCATTCCCACAATCTACACTAATAAAATATAACACTCGTTCCCACAATTAACACAAATAAAAATTAACTTTTATTCGCGCAACTTACACTAATCAAAATTAACATTCATTCCCACAAGTTGCGCGTGGCTTCACGTCAATTCAGCGAAAACAAATTGTTCTGGACTTTTAGTTACTTTTTGCAGTAATATTAATATTCATTCCTACAATTTACACTAATAAATGATAACACTCATTCCCACAAGTTTCACCAATAAAAATTAATTTTTATTCCCGCAACTTACACTAATCAAAATTAAGATTCATTCCCACAATTTGCGCATGATGCCACATCAATTCAGTGGAAGCAAATTGTTATACACTTTTAGTTACTTTTTTCAGTAATATTAACATTCATTCCCACAATTTACACTAATAAAAGATAGCACTATTTCCCACAATTTACACCAATAAAAATTAACTTTTATTCCCGCAACTTATACTAATCAAAATTAACATTCATTCCCACAATTTGCCCATGATTCCGCGTCAGTTCAGTGAAAAAAAATTGTTATAGACGTTTAGTTACTTTTTTCAGTAATATTAACATTCATTCCCACAATTTACACTAATAAAAGATAACACTCATTCACACAATTTATACCAATAAAAATTTACTTATTCCGCAACTTACACTAATGAAAATTAAGATCCATTCCCACAATTTTTGCATGATTCCACGTGAAGTGAGTGAAAGCAAATTGTTATACACTTTTAATTACTTTTTTCAGTAATATTAACATTCATTCCCACAATTTACACTAATAAAAGATAGCACTATTTCCCACAATTTACACCAATAAAAATTAACTTTTATTCCCGCAACTTACACTTATCAAAATTAGCATTCATTCCCACAAGTTGCGCATGATTCCATGTCAATTCAGCGAAAAGAAATTGTTATCCATCTTTAGTTACTTTGTTCAGTAATATTAGCATTTATTCGCACAATTTACAGTAATAAAAGATAACACTCATTCCCACAATTTGCACCCAAAGAAAATTAACTTTTATTTTCGTAACTTAAACTAATCAAAATTAGCATTCATTTCCACAAGTTGCGCATGATTCCACGTCAATTCAGCGAAAACAAATTGTTATCCATTTTTAGTTACTTTGTTCAGTAATATTAGCATTCATTCCCACAATTTACACTAATAAAAGATAACACTCGTTCCCACAATTTATACCAATAAAAATTAACTTTTATTCCCGCAACTTACACTAATCAAAATTAACATTCATTCCCACAATTTGCCCATGATTCTGCGTCAGTTCAGTGAAAAAAAATTGTTATAGACGTTTAGTTACTTTTTTCAGTAATATTAACATTCATTCCCACAATTTACACTAATAAAAGATAACACTCATTCACACAATTTATACCAATAAAAATTTACTTATTCCGCAACTTACACTAATGAAAATTAAGATCCATTCCCACAATTTTTGCATGATTCCACGTGAAGTGAGTGAAAGCAAATTGTTATACACTTTTAATTACTTTTTCAGTAATATTAACAATCATTCCCACAATTTACACTAATAAAATATAACACTCATTCCCACAATTTACACCAATAAAAAATAACTTTTATTCCCGCAACTTACACTAATCAAAGTTAAGATTCATTCCTACAGTTTGTGGATGATTCCACGAAAGTTCAGCGAGAACAAATTGTGATACACTTTTAGCTACTTTTATCAGTAATTTTAACATTCATTCCCACAATTTACACTAATATAAACTAACTTTCATTCCCACAAATTACATCATTAAAAGTTAACTTTTATTCCCGCAACTTACACTAATCAAAATTAACATTCATTCCAACAATTTGCCCATGATTCCCCGTCAGTTCAGTGAAAAAAAATTGTTATAGACTTTTAGTTACTTTTTTCAGTAATATTAATATTCATTCCCACAATTTACACTAATAAAAGATAACACTCATTCACACAATTTATACCAATAAAAATTAACTTTTTTTCCGCAACTTGCACTTATCAAAATTAGCATTCATTCCCACAAGTTGCGCATGATTCCATGTCAATTCAGCGAAAAGAAATTGTTATCCATCTTTAGTTACTTTGTTCAGTAATATTAGCATTTATTCGCACAATTTACAGTAATAAAAGATAACACTCATTCCCACAATTTACACTAAAAAAAGATAACACTCATTCCCACAATTTACACTAATAAAAATTAACTTTTATTCCCGCAACTTGCACTAATCAAAATTAGGATTCATTCCCACAATTTGGGCATGATTCCACGTCAATTCAGCGAAAAGAAATTGTTATAGACTTTTAGTTACTTTTTTCAGTAATATTAACATTCATTCCCACAATTTAAACTAATAAAAGATAACACTCATTCACACAATTTATACCAATAAAAATTTACTTATTCCGCAACTTACACTAATGAAAATTAAGATCCATTCCCACAATTTTTGCATGATTCCACGTCATTTGAGTGAAAGCAAATTGTTATACACTTTTAATTACTTTTTTCAGTAATATTAACAATCATTCCCACAATTTACACTAATAAAATATAACACTCATTCCCACAATTTACACCCATAAAAAATAACTTTTATTCCCGCAACTTACACTAATCAAAGTTAAGATTCATTCCTACAGTTTGTGGATGATTCCACGAAAGTTCAGCGAGAACAAATTGTGATACACTTTTAGCTACTTTTTTCAGTAATTTTAAGATTCATTCCCACAATTTACACTAATAAAAACTAACTTTCATTCCCACAAATTACATCATTAAAAGTTAACTTTTATTCCCGCAACTTACACTAATCAAAATTAACATTCATTCCCACAATTTACACTAACAAAAGATAACACTCATTCACACATTTTACGCCAACAATATTTAACTTTTATTCCCGCAACTTACACTAATCAAAATTAACATTCATTCCCACAACTTGCGCATGATTCCACGTCAAATCAGCGGGAACAAATTGTTATACACTTTTAGTTACTTTTTTCAGTAATATTAACATTCATTCCCACAATTTACACTAATAAAATATAACACTCGTTCCCACAATTAACACAAATAAAATTAACTTTTATTCCCGCAACTTACACTAATCAAAATTAACATTCATTCCCACAATTTACACTAACAAAAGATAACACTCATTCACACATTTTACGCCAACAATATTTAACTTTTATTCCCGCAACTTACACTCATCAAAATTAACATTCATTCCCACAATTTGCGCATGATGCCACGTCAATTCAGTGAAAGCAAATTGTTATACACTTTTAGTTACTTTTTTCAGTAATATTAACATTCATTCCCACAATTTACACTAATAAAAGATAGCACTATTTCCCACAATTTACACCAATAAAAATTAACTTTTATTCCGCAACTTACACAAATGAAAATTAAGATCCATTTCCACAATTTTTGCATGATTCCACGTGAATTGAGTGAAAGCAAATTGTTATACACTTTTAATTACTTTTTTCAGTAATATTAACAATCATTCCCACAATTTACACTAATAAAATATAACACTCATTCCCACAATTTACACCAATAAAAAATAACTTTTATTCCCGCAACTTACACTAATCAAAGTTAAGATTCATTCCTACAGTTTGTGGATGATTCCACGAAAGTTCAGCGAGAACAAATTGTGATACACTTTTAGCTACTTTTTTCAGTAATTTTAACATTCATTCCCACAATTTACACTAATATAAACTAACTTTCATTCCCACAAATTACATCATTAAAAGTTAACTTTTATTCCCGCAACTTACACTAATCAAAATTAACATTCATTCCAACAATTTGCCCATGATTCCCCGTCAGTTCAGTGAAAAAAAATTGTTATAGACTTTTAGTTACTTTTTTCAGTAATATTAACATTCATTCCCACAATTTACACTAATAAAAGATAACACTCATTCACACAATTTATACCAATAAAAATTAACTTTTTTTCCGCAACTTACACTTATCAAAATTAGCATTCATTCCCACAAGTTGCGCATGATTCCATGTCAATTCAGCGAAAAGAAATTGTTATCCATCTTTAGTTACTTTGTTCAGTAATATTAGCATTTATTCGCACAATTTACAGTAATAAAAGATAACACTCATTCCCACAATTTGCACCCAAAGAAAATTAACTTTTATTTTCGTAACTTAAACTAATCAAAATTAGCATTCATTTCCACAAGTTGCGCATGATTCCACGTCAATTCAGCGAAAACAAATTGTTATCCATTTTTAGTTACTTTGTTCAGTAATATTAGCATTCATTCCCACAATTTACACTAATAAAAGATAACACTCATTCACACAATTTATACCAATAAAAATTTACTTATTCCGCAACTTACACTAATGAAAATTAAGATCCATTCCCCCAATTTTTGCATGATTCCACGTGAAGTGAGTGAAAGCAAATTGTTATACACTTTTAATTACTTTTTTCAGTAATATTAACAATCATTCCCACAATTTACACTAATAAAATATAACACTCATTCCCACAATTTACACCAATAAAAAATAACTTTTATTCCCGCAACTTACACTAATCAAAGTTAAGATTCATTCCTACAGTTTGTGGATGATTCCACGAAAGTTCAGCGAGAACAAATTGTGATACACTTTTAGCTACTTTTTTCAGTAATTTTAACATTCATTCCCACAATTTACACTAATATAAACTAACTTTCATTCCCACAAATTACATCATTAAAAGTTAACTTTTATTCCCGCAACTTACACTAATCAAAATTAACATTCATTCCCACAATTTGCCCATGATTCCCCGTCAGTTCAGTGAAAAAAAATTGTTATAGACTTTTAGTTACTTTTTTCAGTAATATTAACATTCATTCCCACAATTTACACTAATAAAAGATAACACTCATTCACACAATTTATACCAATAAAAATTAACTTTTTTTCCGCAACTTACACTTATCAAAATTAGCATTCATTCCCACAAGTTGCGCATGATTCCATGTCAATTCAGGGAAAAAAAATTGTTATCCATCTTTAGTTACTTTGTTCAGTAATATTAGCATTTATTCGCACAATTTACAGTAATAAAAGATAACACTCATTCCCACAATTTGCACCCAAAGAAAATTAACTTTTATTTTCGTAACTTAAACTAATCAAAATTAGCATTCATTTCCACAAGTTGCGCATGATTCCACGTCAATTCAGCGAAAACAAATTGTTATCCATTTTTAGTTACTTTGTTCAGTAATATTAGCATTCATTCCCACAATTTACACTAATAAAAGATAACACTCATTCCCACAATTTACACCATTAAAATTTAACTTTTATTCCCGCAACTTACACTCATCAAAATTAACATTCATTCCCACAATTTGCGCATGATGCCACGTCAATTCAGTGAAAGCAAATTGTTATACACTTTTAGTTACTTTTTTCAGTAATATTAACATTCATTCCCACAATTTACACTAATAAAAGATAGCACTATTTCCCACAATTTACACCAATAAAAATTAACTTTTATTCCGCAACTTACACAAATGAAAATTAAGATCCATTTCCACAATTTTTGCATGATTCCACGTGAATTGAGTGAAAGCAAATTGTTATACACTTTTAATTACTTTTTTCAGTAATATTAACAATCATTCCCACAATTTACACTAATAAAATATAACACTCATTCCCACAATTTACACCAATAAAAAATAACTTTTATTCCCGCAACTTACACTAATCAAAGTTAAGATTCATTCCTACAGTTTGTGGATGATTCCACGAAAGTTCAGCGAGAACAAATTGTGATACACTTTTAGCTACTTTTTTCAGTAATTTTAACATTCATTCCCACAATTTACACTAATATAAACTAACTTTCATTCCCACAAATTACATCATTAAAAGTTAACTTTTATTCCCGCAACTTACACTAATCAAAATTAACATTCATTCCAACAATTTGCCCATGATTCCCCGTCAGTTCAGTGAAAAAAAATTGTTATAGACTTTTAGTTACTTTTTTCAGTAATATTAACATTCATTCCCACAATTTACACTAATAAAAGATAACACTCATTCACACAATTTATACCAATAAAAATTAACTTTTTTTCCGCAACTTACACTTATCAAAATTAGCATTCATTCCCACAAGTTGCGCATGATTCCATGTCAATTCAGCGAAAAGAAATTGTTATCCATCTTTAGTTACTTTGTTCAGTAATATTAGCATTTATTCGCACAATTTACAGTAATAAAAGATAACACTCATTCCCACAATTTGCACCCAAAGAAAATTAACTTTTATTTTCGTAACTTAAACTAATCAAAATTAGCATTCATTTCCACAAGTTGCGCATGATTCCACGTCAATTCAGCGAAAACAAATTGTTATCCATTTTTAGTTACTTTGTTCAGTAATATTAGCATTCATTCCCACAATTTACACTAATAAAAGATAACACTCATTCACACAATTTATACCAATAAAAATTTACTTATTCCGCAACTTACACTAATGAAAATTAAGATCCATTCCCCCAATTTTTGCATGATTCCACGTGAAGTGAGTGAAAGCAAATTGTTATACACTTTTAATTACTTTTTTCAGTAATATTAACAATCATTCCCACCATTTACACTAATAAAATATAACACTCATTCCCACAATTTACACCAATAAAAAATAACTTTTATTCCCGCAACTTACACTAATCAAAGTTAAGATTCATTCCTACAGTTTGTGGATGATTCCACGAAAGTTCAGCGAGAACAAATTGTGATACACTTTTAGCTACTTTTTTCAGTAATTTTAACATTCATTCCCACAATTTACACTAATATAAACTAACTTTCATTCCCACAAATTACATCATTAAAAGTTAACTTTTATTCCCGCAACTTACACTAATCAAAATTAACATTCATTCCCACAATTTGCCCATGATTCCCCGTCAGTTCAGTGAAAAAAAATTGTTATAGACTTTTAGTTACTTTTTTCAGTAATATTAACATTCATTCCCACAATTTACACTAATAAAAGATAACACTCATTCACACAATTCATACCAATTAAAATTAACTTTTTTCCGCAACTTACACTTATCAAAATTAGCATTCATTCCCACAAGTTGCGCATGATTCCATGTCAATTCAGGGAAAAAAAATTGTTATCCATCTTTAGTTACTTTGTTCAGTAATATTAGCATTTATTCGCACAATTTACAGTAATAAAAGATAACACTCATTCCCACAATTTGCACCCAAAGAAAATTAACTTTTATTTTCGTAACTTAAACTAATCAAAATTAGCATTCATTTCCACAAGTTGCGCATGATTCCACGTCAATTCAGCGAAAACAAATTGTTATCCATTTTTAGTTACTTTGTTCAGTAATATTAGCATTCATTCCCACAATTTACACTAATAAAAGATAACACTCGTTCCCACAATTTATACCAATAAAAATTAACTTTTATTCCCGCAACTTACACTAATCAAAGTTAAGATTCATTCCTACAGTTTGTGGATGATTCCACGAAAGTTCAGCGAGAACAAATTGTGATACACTTTTAGCTACTTTTTTCAGTAATTTTAACATTCATTCCCCAAATTTACACTAATAAAAACTAACTTTCATTCCCACAAATTACATCATTAAAAGTTAACTTTTATTCCCGCCACTTACCCTAATCAAAATTAACATTCATTCCCACAATTTGCCCATGATTCCCCCTCATTTCAGTGAAAAAAAATTGTTATAGACATTTAGTTACTTTTTTCTGTAATATTAACATTCATTCCTGCAATTTACACTAATAAAAGATAACACTCATTCCCACAATTTACACTAAAAAAAGATAACACTCATTCCCACAATTTACACTAATAAAAATTAACTTTTATTCCCGCAACTTACACTCATCAAAATAAAGATTCATTCCCACAATTTGCGCATGATGCCACGTCAATTCAGTGAAAGCAAATTGTTATACACTTTTAGTTACTTTTTTCAGTAATATTAACATTCATTCCCACAATTTACACTAATAAAAGATAGCACTATTTCCCACAATTTACACCAATAAAAATTAACTTTTATTCCGCAACTTACACAAATGAAAATTAAGATCCATTTCCACAATTTTTGCATGATTCCACGTGAATTGAGTGAAAGCAAATTGTTATACACTTTTAATTACTTTTTTCAGTAATATTAACAATCATTCCCACAATTTACACTAATAAAATATAACACTCATTCCCACAATTTACACCAATAAAAAATAACTTTTATTCCCGCAACTTACACTAATCAAAGTTAAGATTCATTCCTACAGTTTGTGGATGATTCCACGAAAGTTCAGCGAGAACAAATTGTGATACACTTTTAGCTACTTTTTTCAGTAATTTTAACATTCATTCCCACAATTTACACTAATAAAAACTAACTTTCATTCCCACAAATTACACCATTAAAATTTAACTTTTATTCCCGCAACTTACACTAATCAAAATTAACATTCATTCCCACAATTTGCCCATGATTCCCCGTCAGTTCAGTAAAAAAAAATTGTTATAGACTTTTAGTTACTTTTTTCAGTAATATTAACATTCATTCCCACAATTTAAACTAATAAAGATAACACTCATTCACACAATTTATACCAATAAAAATTTACTTATTCCGCAACTTACACTAATGAAAATTAAGATCCATTCCCACAATTTTTGCATGATTCCACGTCAATTGAGTGAAAGCAAATTGTTATACACTTTTAATTACTTTTTTCAGTAATATTAACAATCATTCCCACAATTTACACTAATAAAATATAACACTCATTCCCACAATTTACACCCATAAAAAATAACTTTTATTCCCGCAACTTACACTAATCAAAGTTAAGATTCATTCCTACAGTTTGCGGATGATTCCACGAAAGTTCAGCGAGAACAAATTGTGATACACTTTTAGCTACTTTTTCAGTAATTTTAAGATTCATTCCCACAATTTACACTAATAAAAACTAACTTTCATTCCCACAAATTACATCATTAAAAGTTAACTTTTATTCCCGCAACTTACACTAATCAAAATTAACATTCATTCCCACAATTTACACTAACAAAAGATAACACTCATTCACACATTTTACGCCAACAATATTCAACTTTTATTCCCGCAACTTACACTAATCAAAATTAACATTCATTCCCACAACTTGCGCATGATTCCACGTCAAATCAGCGGGAACAAATTGTTATACACTTTTAGTTACTTTTTTCAGTAATATTAACATTCATTCCCACAATTTACACTAATAAAATATAACACTCGTTCCCACAATTAACACAAATAAAAATTAACTTTTATTCGCGCAACTTACACTAATCAAAATTAACATTCATTCCCACAAGTTGCGCGTGGTTTCACGTCAATTCAGCGAAAACAAATTGTTCTGGACTTTTAGTTACTTTTTTCAGTAATATTAATATTCATTCCTACAATTTACACTAATAAAAAATAACACTCATTCCCACAATTTACACCCAAAAAGTTTACTTTTATTCTCAAAACTTACACTAATGAAAATTGACATTCATTCCCACAAATTGCGCATGATTCCACGTCAATTCAGCGAAAACAAATTGTTTTACACTTTTAGTTACTTTCTTCAGTACTATTAACATTCATTCCCACAATTTACACTAAAAATTGATAACACTCATTCCCACAATTTACACGAGTCAAAATTAACTTTCATTCCCGCAACTTACACTTATCAAAATTAACATTCATTCAGACATTTTGCGCATGGTTCCACGATAATTCTGCGAAATCAAATTGTTATACATTTTTAGTTACTTCTTTCAGTAACAATTACATTCATTCCCACAATTTACACTAATAAAAGATAACAGTCATTCCCACAATATACAACAATAAAAATTAACTTTTATATCCGCAACTTACACTAATCAAGATTAACATTCATTCCCACAATTTGCGCATGATTCCACGTCAATTCAGCGAAAACAATTTGTTATACATTTATGGTTACTTTGTTCAGTATTATTAACATTCCTTCCCACAATTTACACTAATAAATGATAACACTCATTCCCACAAGTTTCACCAATAAAAATTAACTTTTATTCCCGCAACTTACACTCATCAAAATAAAGATTCATTCCCACAATTTGCGCATGATGCCACGTCAATTCAGTGAAAGCAAATTGTTATACACTTTTAGTTACTTTTTTCAGTAATATTAACATTCATTCCCACAATTTACACTAATAAAAGATAGCACTATTTCCCACAATTTACACCAATAAAAATTAACTTTTATTCCGCAACTTACACAAATGAAAATTAAGATCCATTTCCACAATTTTTGCATGATTCCACGTGAATTGAGTGAAAGCAAATTGTTATACACTTTCAATTACTTTTTTCAGTAATATTAACAATCATTCCCACAATTTACACTAATAAAATATAACACTCATTCCCACAATTTACACCAATAAAAAATAACTTTTATTCCCGCAACTTACACTAATCAAAGTTAAGATTCATTCCTACAGTTTGTGGATGATTCCACGAAAGTTCAGCGAGAACAAATTGTGATACACTTTTAGCTACTTTTTTCAGTAATTTTAACATTCATTCCCACAATTTACACTAATAAAAACTAACTTTCATTCCCACAAATTACACCATTAAAATTTAACTTTTATTCCCGCAACTTACACTAATCAAAATTAACATTCATTCCCACAATTTGCCCATGATTCCCCGTCAGTTCAGTAAAAAAAAATTGTTATAGACTTTTAGTTACTTTTTTCAGTAATATTAACATTCATTCCCACAATTTACACTAATAAAAGATAACACTCATTCACACAATTTATACCAATAAAAATTAACTTTTTTTCCGCAACTTACACTTATCAAAATTAGCATTCATTCCCACAAGTTGCGCATGATTCCATGTCAATTCAGCGAAAAGAAATTGTTATCCATTTTTAGTTACTTTGTTCAGTAATATTAGCATTCATTCCCACAATTTACACTAATAAAAGATAACACTCGTTCCCACAATTTATACCAATAAAAATTAACTTTTATTCCCGCAAATTACACTAATCAAAGTTAAGATTCATTCCTACAGTTTGTGGATGATTCCACGAAAGTTCAGCGAGAACAAATTGTGATACACTTTTAGCTACTTTTTTCAGTAATTTTAGCATTCATTCCCACAATTTACACTAATAAAAACTAACTTTCATTCCCACAAATTACATCATTAAAAGTTAACTTTTAATCCCGCCACTTACACTAATCAAAATTAACATTCATTCCCACAATTTGCCCATGATTCCCCCTCATTTCAGTGAAAAAAAATTGTTATAGACATTTAGTTACTTTTTTCTGTAATATTAACATTCATTCCTGCAATTTACACTAATAGAAAATAACACTCATTCCCACAATTTACACTAAAAAAGATAACACTCATTCCCACAATTTACGCCAATAAAAATTAACTTTTATTCCCGCAACTTGCACTAATCAAAATTAGGATTCATTCCCACAATTTACACTAATAAAAGATAACACTCATTCACACAATTTATACCAATAAAAATTTACTTATTCCGCAACTTACACTAATGAAAACTAAGATCCATTCCCACAATTTTTGCATGATTCCACGTCAATTGAGTGAAAGCAAATTGTTATACACTTTCAATTACATTTTTCAGTAATATTAACAATCATTCCCACAATTTACACTAATAAAATATAACACTCATTCCCACAATTTACACCCATAAAAAATAACTTTTATTCCCGCAACTTACACTAATGAAAGTTAAGATTCATTCCTACAGTTTGTGGATGATTCCACGAAAGTTCAGCGAGAACAAATTGTGATACACTTTTAGCTACTTTTTTCAGTAATTTTAAGATTCATTCCCACAATTTACACTAATAAAAACTAACTTTCATTCCCACAAATTACATCATTAAAAGTTAACTTTTATTCCCGCCACTTACACTAATCAAAATTAACATTCATTCCCACAATTTGCCCATGATTCCCCCTCATTTCAGTGAAAAAAAATTGTTATAGACATTTAGTTACTTTTTTCTGTAATATTAACATTCATTCCTGCAATTTACACTAATAAAAGATAACACTCATTCCCACAATTTACACTAAAAAAAGATAACACTCATTCCCTCAATTTACACTAATAAAAATTAACTTTTATTCCCGCAACTTGCACTAATCAAAATTGGGATTCATTCCCACAATTTGGGCATGATTCCACGTCAATTCAGCGGAAACAAATTGTTATTCACTTTTAGTTACTTTTGTCAGTTATATTAATATTCATTCCCCTAATTTACTTAGATTCATTCCCACAATTTGCGCATGATTCCACGTCAATTCAGTCGAAAAAAATTGTTATAGACTTTTAGTTACTTTTTTCAGTAATATTAACATTCATTCCCACAATTTACACTAATAAAAGATAACACTCATTCACACAATTTATACCAATAAAAATTTACTTATTCCGCAACTTACACTAATGAAAATTAAGATCCATTCCCACAATTTTTGCATGATTCCACGTGAAGTGAGTGAAAGCAAATTGTTATACACTTTTAATTACTTTTTTCAGTAATATTAACAATCATTCCCACAATTTACACTAATAAAATATAACACTCATTCCCACAATTTACACCAATAAAAAATAACTTTTATTCCCGCAACTTACACTAATCAAAGTTAAGATTCATTCCTACAGTTTGTGGATGATTCCACGAAAGTTCAGCGAGAACAAATTGTGATACACTTTTAGCTACTTTTATCAGTAATTTTAACATTCATTCCCACAATTTACACTAATATAAACTAACTTTCATTCCCACAAATTACATCATTAAAAGTTAACTTTTATTCCCGCAACTTACACTAATCAAAATTAACATTCATTCCAACAATTTGCCCATGATTCCCCGTCAGTTCAGTGAAAAAAAATTGTTATAGACTTTTAGTTACTTTTTTCAGTAATATTAATATTCATTCCCACAATTTACACTAATAAAAGATAACACTCATTCACACAATTTATACCAATAAAAATTAACTTTTTTTCCGCAACTTGCACTTATCAAAATTAGCATTCATTCCCACAAGTTGCGCATGATTCCATGTCAATTCAGCGAAAAGAAATTGTTATCCATCTTTAGTTACTTTGTTCAGTAATATTAGCATTTATTCGCACAATTTACAGTAATAAAAGATAACACTCATTCCCACAATTTACACTAAAAAAAGATAACACTCATTCCCACAATTTACACTAATAAAAATTAACTTTTATTCCCGCAACTTGCACTAATCAAAATTAGGATTCATTCCCACAATTTGGGCATGATTCCACGTCAATTCAGCGAAAAGAAATTGTTATAGACTTTTAGTTACTTTTTTCAGTAATATTAACATTCATTCCCACAATTTAAACTAATAAAAGATAACACTCATTCACACAATTTATACCAATAAAAATTTACTTATTCCGCAACTTACACTAATGAAAATTAAGATCCATTCCCACAATTTTTGCATGATTCCACGTCATTTGAGTGAAAGCAAATTGTTATACACTTTTAATTACTTTTTTCAGTAATATTAACAATCATTCCCACAATTTACACTAATAAAATATAACACTCATTCCCACAATTTACACCCATAAAAAATAACTTTTATTCCCGCAACTTACACTAATCAAAGTTAAGATTCATTCCTACAGTTTGTGGATGATTCCACGAAAGTTCAGCGAGAACAAATTGTGATACACTTTTAGCTACTTTTTTCAGTAATTTTAAGATTCATTCCCACAATTTACACTAATAAAAACTAACTTTCATTCCCACAAATTACATCATTAAAAGTTAACTTTTATTCCCGCAACTTACACTAATCAAAATTAACATTCATTCCCACAATTTACACTAACAAAAGATAACACTCATTCACACATTTTACGCCAACAATATTTAACTTTTATTCCCGCAACTTACACTAATCAAAATTAACATTCATTCCCACAACTTGCGCATGATTCCACGTCAAATCAGCGGGAACAAATTGTTATACACTTTTAGTTACTTTTTTCAGTAATATTAACATTCATTCCCACAATTTACACTAATAAAATATAACACTCGTTCCCACAATTAACACAAATAAAAATTAACTTTTATTCCCGCAACTTACACTAATCAAAATTAACATTCATTCCCACAATTTACACTAACAAAAGATAACACTCATTCACACATTTTACGCCAACAATATTTAACTTTTATTCCCGCAACTTACACTCATCAAAATTAACATTCATTCCCACAATTTGCGCATGATGCCACGTCAATTCAGTGAAAGCAAATTGTTATACACTTTTAGTTACTTTTTTCAGTAATATTAACATTCATTCCCACAATTTACACTAATAAAGATAGCACTATTTCCCACAATTTACACCAATAAAAATTAACTTTTATTCCGCAACTTACACAAATGAAAATTAAGATCCATTTCCACAATTTTTGCATGATTCCACGTGAATTGAGTGAAAGCAAATTGTTATACACTTTTAATTACTTTTTTCAGTAATATTAACAATCATTCCCACAATTTACACTAATAAAATATAACACTCATTCCCACAATTTACACCAATAAAAAATAACTTTTATTCCCGCAACTTACACTAATCAAAGTTAAGATTCATTCCTACAGTTTGTGGATGATTCCACGAAAGTTCAGCGAGAACAAATTGTGATACACTTTTAGCTACTTTTTTCAGTAATTTTAACATTCATTCCCACAATTTACACTAATATAAACTAACTTTCATTCCCACAAATTACATCATTAAAAGTTAACTTTTATTCCCGCAACTTACACTAATCAAAATTAACATTCATTCCAACAATTTGCCCATGATTCCCCGTCAGTTCAGTGAAAAAAAATTGTTATAGACTTTTAGTTACTTTTTTCAGTAATATTAACATTCATTCCCACAATTTACACTAATAAAAGATAACACTCATTCACACAATTTATACCAATAAAAATTAACTTTTTTTCCGCAACTTACACTTATCAAAATTAGCATTCATTCCCACAAGTTGCGCATGATTCCATGTCAATTCAGCGAAAAGAAATTGTTATCCATCTTTAGTTACTTTGTTCAGTAATATTAGCATTTATTCGCACAATTTACAGTAATAAAAGATAACACTCATTCCCACAATTTGCAGCCAAAGAAAATTAACTTTTATTTTCGTAACTTAAACTAATCAAAATTAGCATTCATTTCCACAAGTTGCGCATGATTCCACGTCAATTCAGCGAAAACAAATTGTTATCCATTTTTAGTTACTTTGTTCAGTAATATTAGCATTCATTCCCACAATTTACACTAATAAAAGATAACACTCATTCACACAATTTATACCAATAAAAATTTACTTATTCCGCAACTTACACTAATGAAAATTAAGATCCATTCCCCCAATTTTTGCATGATTCCACGTGAAGTGAGTGAAAGCAAATTGTTATACACTTTTAATTACTTTTTTCAGTAATATTAACAATCATTCCCACAATTTACACTAATAAAATATAACACTCATTCCCACAATTTACACCAATAAAAAATAACTTTTATTCCCGCAACTTACACTAATCAAAGTTAAGATTCATTCCTACAGTTTGTGGATGATTCCACGAAAGTTCAGCGAGAACAAATTGTGATACACTTTTAGCTACTTTTTTCAGTAATTTTAACATTCATTCCCACAATTTACACTAATATAAACTAACTTTCATTCCCACAAATTACATCATTAAAAGTTAACTTTTATTCCCGCAACTTACACTAATCAAAATTAACATTCATTCCCACAATTTGCCCATGATTCCCCGTCAGTTCAGTGAAAAAAAATTGTTATAGACTTTTAGTTACTTTTTTCAGTAATATTAACATTCATTCCCACAATTTACACTAATAAAAGATAACACTCATTCACACAATTTATACCAATAAAAATTAACTTTTTTTCCGCAACTTACACTTATCAAAATTAGCATTCATTCCCACAAGTTGCGCATGATTCCATGTCAATTCAGGGAAAAAAAATTGTTATCCATCTTTAGTTACTTTGTTCAGTAATATTAGCATTTATTCGCACAATTTACAGTAATAAAAGATAACACTCATTCCCACAATTTGCACCCAAAGAAAATTAACTTTTATTTTCGTAACTTAAACTAATCAAAATTAGCATTCATTTCCACAAGTTGCGCATGATTCCACGTCAATTCAGCGAAAACAAATTGTTATCCATTTTTAGTTACTTTGTTCAGTAATATTAGCATTCATTCCCACAATTTACACTAATAAAAGATAACACTCATTCCCACAATTTACACCATTAAAATTTAACTTTTATTCCCGCAACTTACACTCATCAAAATTAACATTCATTCCCACAATTTGCGCATGATGCCACGTCAATTCAGTGAAAGCAAATTGTTATACACTTTTAGTTACTTTTTTCAGTAATATTAACATTCATTCCCACAATTTACACTAATAAAAGATAGCACTATTTCCCACAATTTACACCAATAAAAATTAACTTTTATTCCGCAACTTACACAAATGAAAATTAAGATCCATTTCCACAATTTTTGCATGATTCCACGTGAATTGAGTGAAAGCAAATTGTTATACACTTTTAATTACTTTTTTCAGTAATATTAACAATCATTCCCACAATTTACACTAATAAAATATAACACTCATTCCCACAATTTACACCAATAAAAAATAACTTTTATTCCCGCAACTTACACTAATCAAAGTTAAGATTCATTCCTACAGTTTGTGGATGATTCCACGAAAGTTCAGCGAGAACAAATTGTGATACACTTTTAGCTACTTTTTTCAGTAATTTTAACATTCATTCCCACAATTTACACTAATATAAACTAACTTTCATTCCCACAAATTACATCATTAAAAGTTAACTTTTATTCCCGCAACTTACACTAATCAAAATTAACATTCATTCCAACAATTTGCCCATGATTCCCCGTCAGTTCAGTGAAAAAAAATTGTTATAGACTTTTAGTTACTTTTTTCAGTAATATTAACATTCATTCCCACAATTTACACTAATAAAAGATAACACTCATTCACACAATTTATACCAATAAAAATTAACTTTTTTTCCGCAACTTACACTTATCAAAATTAGCATTCATTCCCACAAGTTGCGCATGATTCCATGTCAATTCAGCGAAAAGAAATTGTTATCCATCTTTAGTTACTTTGTTCAGTAATATTAGCATTTATTCGCACAATTTACAGTAATAAAAGATAACACTCATTCCCACAATTTGCACCCAAAGAAAATTAACTTTTATTTTCGTAACTTAAACTAATCAAAATTAGCATTCATTTCCACAAGTTGCGCATGATTCCACGTCAATTCAGCGAAAACAAATTGTTATCCATTTTTAGTTACTTTGTTCAGTAATATTAGCATTCATTCCCACAATTTACACTAATAAAAGATAACACTCATTCACACAATTTATACCAATAAAAATTTACTTATTCCGCAACTTACACTAATGAAAATTAAGATCCATTCCCCCAATTTTTGCATGATTCCACGTGAAGTGAGTGAAAGCAAATTGTTATACACTTTTAATTACTTTTTTCAGTAATATTAACAATCATTCCCACAATTTACACTAATAAAATATAACACTCATTCCCACAATTTACACCAATAAAAAATAACTTTTATTCCCGCAACTTACACTAATCAAAGTTAAGATTCATTCCTACAGTTTGTGGATGATTCCACGAAAGTTCAGCGAGAACAAATTGTGATACACTTTTAGCTACTTTTTTCAGTAATTTTAACATTCATTCCCACAATTTACACTAATATAAACTAACTTTCATTCCCACAAATTACATCATTAAAAGTTAACTTTTATTCCCGCAACTTACACTAATCAAAATTAACATTCATTCCCACAATTTGCCCATGATTCCCCGTCAGTTCAGTGAAAAAAAATTGTTATAGACTTTTAGTTACTTTTTTCAGTAATATTAACATTCATTCCCACAATTTACACTAATAAAAGATAACACTCATTCACACAATTTATACCAATAAAAATTAACTTTTTTTCCGCAACTTACACTTATCAAAATTAGCATTCATTCCCACAAGTTGCGCATGATTCCATGTCAATTCAGGGAAAAAAAATTGTTATCCATCTTTAGTTACTTTGTTCAGTAATATTAGCATTTATTCGCACAATTTACAGTAATAAAAGATAACACTCATTCCCACAATTTGCACCCAAAGAAAATTAACTTTTATTTTCGTAACTTAAACTAATCAAAATTAGCATTCATTTCCACAAGTTGCGCATGATTCCACGTCAATTCAGCGAAAACAAATTGTTATCCATTTTTAGTTACTTTGTTCAGTAATATTAGCATTCATTCCCACAATTTACACTAATAAAAGATAACACTCGTTCCCACAATTTATACCAATAAAAATTAACTTTTATTCCCGCAACTTACACTAATCAAAGTTAAGATTCATTCCTACAGTTTGTGGATGATTCCACGAAAGTTCAGCGAGAACAAATTGTGATACACTTTTAGCTACTTTTTTCAGTAATTTTAACATTCATTCCCCAAATTTACACTAATAAAAACTAACTTTCATTCCCACAAATTACATCATTAAAAGTTAACTTTTATTCCCGCCACTTACCCTAATCAAAATTAACATTCATTCCCACAATTTGCCCATGATTCCCCCTCATTTCAGTGAAAAAAAATTGTTATAGACATTTAGTTACTTTTTTCTGTAATATTAACATTCATTCCTGCAATTTACACTAATAAAAGATAACACTCATTCCCACAATTTACACTAAAAAAAGATAACACTCATTCCCACAATTTACACTAATAAAAATTAACTTTTATTCCCGCAACTTACACTCATCAAAATAAAGATTCATTCCCACAATTTGCGCATGATGCCACGTCAATTCAGTGAAAGCAAATTGTTATACACTTTTAGTTACTTTTTTCAGTAATATTAACATTCATTCCCACAATTTACACTAATAAAAGATAGCACTATTTCCCACAATTTACACCAATAAAAATTAACTTTTATTCCGCAACTTACACAAATGAAAATTAAGATCCATTTCCACAATTTTTGCATGATTCCACGTGAATTGAGTGAAAGCAAATTGTTATACACTTTTAATTACTTTTTTCAGTAATATTAACAATCATTCCCACAATTTACACTAATAAAATATAACACTCATTCCCACAATTTACACCAATAAAAAATAACTTTTATTCCCGCAACTTACACTAATCAAAGTTAAGATTCATTCCTACAGTTTGTGGATGATTCCACGAAAGTTCAGCGAGAACAAATTGTGATACACTTTTAGCTACTTTTTTCAGTAATTTTAACATTCATTCCCACAATTTACACTAATAAAAACTAACTTTCATTCCCACAAATTACACCATTAAAATTTAACTTTTATTCCCGCAACTTACACTAATCAAAATTAACATTCATTCCCACAATTTGCCCATGATTCCCCGTCAGTTCAGTAAAAAAAAATTGTTATAGACTTTTAGTTACTTTTTTCAGTAATATTAACATTCATTCCCACAATTTAAACTAATAAAAGATAACACTCATTCACACAATTTATACCAATAAAAATTTACTTATTCCGCAACTTACACTAATGAAAATTAAGATCCATTCCCACAATTTTTGCATGATTCCACGTCAATTGAGTGAAAGCAAATTGTTATACACTTTTAATTACTTTTTTCAGTAATATTAACAATCATTCCCACAATTTACACTAATAAAATATAACACTCATTCCCACAATTTACACCCATAAAAAATAACTTTTATTCCCGCAACTTACACTAATCAAAGTTAAGATTCATTCCTACAGTTTGCGGATGATTCCACGAAAGTTCAGCGAGAACAAATTGTGATACACTTTTAGCTACTTTTTTCAGTAATTTTAAGATTCATTCCCACAATTTACACTAATAAAAACTAACTTTCATTCCCACAAATTACATCATTAAAAGTTAACTTTTATTCCCGCAACTTACACTAATCAAAATTAACATTCATTCCCACAATTTACACTAACAAAAGATAACACTCATTCACACATTTTATGCCAACAATATTTAACTTTTATTCCCGCAACTTACACTAATCAAAATTAACATTCATTCCCACAACTTGCGCATGATTCCACGTCAAATCAGCGGGAACAAATTGTTATACACTTTTAGTTACTTTTTTCAGTAATATTAACATTCATTCCCACAATTTACACTAATAAAATATAACACTCGTTCCCACAATTAACACAAATAAAAATTAACTTTTATTCGCGCAACTTACACTAATCAAAATTAACATTCATTCCCACAAGTTGCGCGTGGTTTCACGTCAATTCAGAGAAAACAAATTGTTCTGGACTTTTAGTTACTTTTTTCAGTAATATTAATATTCATTCCTACAATTTACACTAATAAAAAATAACACTCATTCCCACAATTTACACCCAAAAAGTTTACTTTTATTCTCAAAACTTACACTAATGAAAATTGACATTCATTCCCACAAATTGCGCATGATTCCACGTCAATTCAGCGAAAACAAATTGTTTTACACTTTTAGTTACTTTCTTCAGTACTATTAACATTCATTCCCACAATTTACACTAAAAATTGATAACACTCATTCCCACAATTTACACGAGTCAAAATTAACTTTCATTCCCGCAACTTACACTTATCAAAATTAACATTCATTCAGACATTTTGCGCATGGTTCCACGATAATTCTGCGAAATCAAATTGTTATACATTTTTAGTTACTTCTTTCAGTAACAATTACATTCATTCCCACAATTTACACTAATAAAAGATAACAGTCATTCCCACAATATACAACAATAAAAATTAACTTTTATATCCGCAACTTACACTAATCAGGATTAACATTCATTCCCACAATTTGCGCATGATTCCACGTCAATTCAGCGAAAACAATTTGTTATACATTTATGGTTACTTTGTTCAGTATTATTAACATTCCTTCCCACAATTTACACTAATAAATGATAACACTCATTCCCACAAGTTTCACCAATAAAAATTAACTTTTATTCCCGCAACTTACACTCATCAAAATAAAGATTCATTCCCACAATTTGCGCATGATGCCACGTCAATTCAGTGAAAGCAAATTGTTATACACTTTTAGTTACTTTTTTCAGTAATATTAACATTCATTCCCACAATTTACACTAATAAAAGATAGCACTATTTCCCACAATTTACACCAATAAAAATTAACTTTTATTCCGCAACTTACACAAATGAAAATTAAGATCCATTTCCACAATTTTTGCATGATTCCACGTGAATTGAGTGAAAGCAAATTGTTATACACTTTCAATTACTTTTTTCAGTAATATTAACAATCATTCCCACAATTTACACTAATAAAATATAACACTCATTCCCACAATTTACACCAATAAAAAATAACTTTTATTCCCGCAACTTACACTAATCAAAGTTAAGATTCATTCCTACAGTTTGTGGATGATTCCACGAAAGTTCAGCGAGAACAAATTGTGATACACTTTTAGCTACTTTTTTCAGTAATTTTAACATTCATTCCCACAATTTACACTAATAAAAACTAACTTTCATTCCACAAATTACACCATTAAAATTTAACTTTTATTCCCGCAACTTACACTAATCAAAATTAACATTCATTCCCACAATTTGCCCATGATTCCCCGTCAGTTCAGTAAAAAAAATTGTTATAGACTTTTAGTTACTTTTTTCAGTAATATTAACATTCATTCCCACAATTTACACTAATAAAAGATAACACTCATTCACACAATTTATACCAATAAAAATTAACTTTTTTTCCGCAACTTACACTTATCAAAATTAGCATTCATTCCACAAGTTGCGCATGATTCCATGTCAATTCAGCGAAAAGAAATTGTTATCCATTTTTAGTTACTTTGTTCAGTAATATTAGCATTCATTCCCACAATTTACACTAATAAAAGATAACACTCGTTCCCACAATTTATACCAATAAAAATTAACTTTTATTCCCGCAAATTACACTAATCAAAGTTAAGATTCATTCCTACAGTTTGTGGATGATTCCACGAAAGTTCAGCGAGAACAAATTGTGATACACTTTTAGCTACTTTTTTCAGTAATTTTAGCATTCATTCCCACAATTTACACTAATAAAAACTAACTTTCATTCCACAAATTACATCATTAAAAGTTAACTTTTAATCCCGCCACTTACACTAATCAAAATTAACATTCATTCCCACAATTTGCCCATGATTCCCCCTCATTTCAGTGAAAAAAAAATTGTTATAGACATTTAGTTACTTTTTTCTGTAATATTAACATTCATTCCTGCAATTTACACTAATAGAAAATAACACTCATTCCCACAATTTACACTAAAAAAGATAACACTCATTCCCACAATTTACGCCAATAAAAATTAACTTTTATTCCCGCAACTTGCACTAATCAAAATTAGGATTCATTCCCACAATTTACACTAATAAAAGATAACACTCATTCACACAATTTTATACCAATAAAAATTTACTTATTCCGCAACTTACACTAATGAAAACTAAGATCCATTCCCACAATTTTTGCATGATTCCACGTCAATTGAGTGAAAGCAAATTGTTATACACTTTCAATTACATTTTTCAGTAATATTAACAATCATTCCCACAATTTACACTAATAAATATAACACTCATTCCCACAATTTACACCCATAAAAAATAACTTTTATTCCCGCAACTTACACTAATGAAAGTTAAGATTCATTCCTACAGTTTGTGGATGATTCCACGAAAGTTCAGCGAGAACAAATTGTGATACACTTTTAGCTACTTTTTTCAGTAATTTTAAGATTCATTCCCACAATTTACACTAATAAAAACTAACTTTCATTCCCACAAATTACATCATTAAAAGTTAACTTTTATTCCCGCCACTTACACTAATCAAAATTAACATTCATTCCCACAATTTGCCCATGATTCCCCTCATTTCAGTGAAAAAAAATTGTTATAGACATTTAGTTACTTTTTTCTGTAATATTAACATTCATTCCTGCAATTTACACTAATAAAAGATAACACTCATTCCCACAATTTACACTAAAAAAGATAACACTCATTCCCTCAATTTACACTAATAAAAATTAACTTTTATTCCCGCAACTTGCACTAATCAAAATTGGGATTCATTCCCCACAATTTGGGCATGATTCCACGTCAATTCAGCGGAAACAAATTGTTATTCACTTTTAGTTACTTTTGTCAGTTATATTAATATTCATTCCCTAATTTACTTAGATTCATTCCCACAATTTGCGCATGATTCCACGTCAATTCAGTCGAAAAAAATTGTTATAGACTTTTAGTTACTTTTTTCAGTAATATTAACATTCATTCCCACAATTTACACTAATAAAAGATAACACTCATTCACACAATTTATACCAATAAAAATTTACTTATTCCGCAACTTACACTAATGAAAATTAAGATCCATTCCCACAATTTTTGCATGATTCACGTGAAGTGAGTGAAAGCAAATTGTTATACACTTTTAATTACTTTTTTCAGTAATATTAACAATCATTCCCACAATTTACACTAATAAAATATAACACTCATTCCCACAATTTACACCAATAAAAAATAACTTTTATTCCCGCAACTTACACTAATCAAAGTTAAGATTCATTCCTACAGTTTGTGGATGATTCCACGAAAGTTCAGCGAGAACAAATTGTGATACACTTTTAGCTACTTTTATCAGTAATTTTAACATTCATTCCACAATTTACACTAATATAAACTAACTTTCATTCCCACAAATTACATCATTAAAAGTTAACTTTTATTCCCGCAACTTACACTAATCAAAATTAACATTCATTCCAACAATTTGCCCATGATTCCCCGTCAGTTCAGTGAAAAAAAATTGTTATAGACTTTTAGTTACTTTTTTTCAGTAATATTAATATTCATTCCCACAATTTACACTAATAAAAGATAACACTCATTCACACAATTTATACAATAAAAATTAACTTTTTTTCCGCAACTTGCACTTATCAAAATTAGCATTCATTCCCACAAGTTGCGCATGATTCCATGTCAATTCAGCGAAAAGAAATTGTTATCCATCTTTAGTTACTTTGTTCAGTAATATTAGCATTTATTCGCACAATTTACAGTAATAAAAGATAACACTCATTCCCACAATTTACACTAAAAAAAGATAACACTCATTCCCACAATTTACACTAATAAAAATTAACTTTTATTCCCGCAACTTGCACTAATCAAAATTAGGATTCATTCCCACAATTTGGGCATGATTCCACGTCAATTCAGCGAAAAGAAATTGTTATAGACTTTTAGTTACTTTTTTCAGTAATATTAACATTCATTCCCACAATTTAAACTAATAAAAGATAACACTCATTCACACAATTTATACCAATAAAAATTTACTTATTCCGCAACTTACACTAATGAAAATTAAGATCCATTCCCACAATTTTTGCATGATTCCACGTCATTTGAGTGAAAGCAAATTGTTATACACTTTTAATTACTTTTTTCAGTAATATTAACAATCATTCCCACAATTTACACTAATAAAATATAACACTCATTCCACAATTTACACCCATAAAAAATAACTTTTATTCCCGCAACTTACACTAATCAAAGTTAAGATTCATTCCTACAGTTTGTGGATGATTCCACGAAAGTTCAGCGAGAACAAATTGTGATACACTTTTAGCTACTTTTTTCAGTAATTTTAAGATTCATTCCCACAATTTACACTAATAAAAACTAACTTTCATTCCCACAAATTACATCATTAAAAGTTAACTTTTATTCCCGCAACTTACACTAATCAAAATTAACATTCATTCCCACAATTTACACTAACAAAAGATAACACTCATTCACACATTTTACGCCAACAATATTTAACTTTTATTCCCGCAACTTACACTAATCAAAATTAACATTCATTCCCACAACTTGCGCATGATTCCACGTCAAATCAGCGGGAACAAATTGTTATACACTTTTAGTTACTTTTTTCAGTAATATTAACATTCATTCCCACAATTTACACTAATAAAATATAACACTCGTTCCACAATTAACACAAATAAAAATTAACTTTTATTCCCGCAACTTACACTAATCAAAATTAACATTCATTCCACAATTTACACTAACAAAAGATAACACTCATTCACACATTTTACGCCAACAATATTTAACTTTTATTCCCGCAACTTACACTCATCAAAATTAACATTCATTCCCACAATTTGCGCATGATGCCACGTCAATTCAGTGAAAGCAAATTGTTATACACTTTTAGTTACTTTTTTCAGTAATATTAACATTCATTCCCACAATTTACACTAATAAAAGATAGCACTATTTCCCACAATTTACACCAATAAAAATTAACTTTTATTCCGCAACTTACACAAATGAAAATTAAGATCCATTTCCACAATTTTTGCATGATTCCACGTGAATTGAGTGAAAGCAAATTGTTATACACTTTTAATTACTTTTTTCAGTAATATTAACAATCATTCCCACAATTTACACTAATAAAAATATAACACTCATTCCCACAATTTACACCAATAAAAAATAACTTTTATTCCCGCAACTTACACTAATCAAAGTTAAGATTCATTCCTACAGTTTGTGGATGATTCCACGAAAGTTCAGCGAGAACAAATTGTGATACACTTTTAGCTACTTTTTCAGTAATTTTAACATTCATTCCCACAATTTACACTAATATAAACTAACTTTCATTCCCACAAATTACATCATTAAAAGTTAACTTTTATTCCCGCAACTTACACTAATCAAAATTAACATTCATTCCAACAATTTGCCCATGATTCCCCGTCAGTTCAGTGAAAAAAAATTGTTATAGACTTTTAGTTACTTTTTTCAGTAATATTAACATTCATTCCCACAATTTACACTAATAAAAGATAACACTCATTCACACAATTTATACCAATAAAAATTAACTTTTTTTCCGCAACTTACACTTATCAAAATTAGCATTCATTCCCACAAGTTGCGCATGATTCCATGTCAATTCAGCGAAAAGAAATTGTTATCCATCTTTAGTTACTTTGTTCAGTAATATTAGCATTTATTCGCACAATTTACAGTAATAAAAGATAACACTCATTCCCACAATTTGCAGCCAAAGAAAATTAACTTTTATTTTCGTAACTTAAACTAATCAAAATTAGCATTCATTTCCACAAGTTGCGCATGATTCCACGTCAATTCAGCGAAAACAAATTGTTATCCATTTTTAGTTACTTTGTTCAGTAATATTAGCATTCATTCCCACAATTTACACTAATAAAAGATAACACTCATTCACACAATTTATACCAATAAAAATTTACTTATTCCGCAACTTACACTAATGAAAATTAAGATCCATTCCCCAATTTTTGCATGATTCCACGTGAAGTGAGTGAAAGCAAATTGTTATACACTTTTAATTACTTTTTTCAGTAATATTAACAATCATTCCCACAATTTACACTAATAAAATATAACACTCATTCCCACAATTTACACCAATAAAAAATAACTTTTATTCCCGCAACTTACACTAATCAAAGTTAAGATTCATTCCTACAGTTTGTGGATGATTCCACGAAAGTTCAGCGAGAACAAATTGTGATACACTTTTAGCTACTTTTTTCAGTAATTTTAACATTCATTCCCACAATTTACACTAATATAAACTAACTTCATTCCCACAAATTACATCATTAAAAGTTAACTTTTATTCCCGCAACTTACACTAATCAAAATTAACATTCATTCCCACAATTTGCCCATGATTCCCCGTCAGTTCAGTGAAAAAAAATTGTTATAGACTTTTAGTTACTTTTTTCAGTAATATTAACATTCATTCCCACAATTTACACTAATAAAAGATAACACTCATTCACACAATTTATACCAATAAAAATTAACTTTTTTTCCGCAACTTACACTTATCAAAATTAGCATTCATTCCCACAAGTTGCGCATGATTCCATGTCAATTCAGGGAAAAAAAATTGTTATCCATCTTTAGTTACTTTGTTCAGTAATATTAGCATTTATTCGCACAATTTACAGTAATAAAAGATAACACTCATTCCCACAATTTGCACCCAAAGAAAATTAACTTTTATTTTCGTAACTTAAACTAATCAAAATTAGCATTCATTTCCACAAGTTGCGCATGATTCCACGTCAATTCAGCGAAAACAAATTGTTATCCATTTTTAGTTACTTTGTTCAGTAATATTAGCATTCATTCCCACAATTTACACTAATAAAAGATAACACTCATTCCCACAATTTACACCATTAAAATTTAACTTTTATTCCCGCAACTTACACTCATCAAATTAACATTCATTCCCACAATTTGCGCATGATGCCACGTCAATTCAGTGAAAGCAAATTGTTATACACTTTTAGTTACTTTTTTCAGTAATATTAACATTCATTCCCACAATTTACACTAATAAAGATAGCACTATTTCCCACAATTTACACCAATAAAAATTAACTTTTATTCCGCAACTTACACAAATGAAAATTAAGATCCATTTCCACAATTTTTGCATGATTCCACGTGAATTGAGTGAAAGCAAATTGTTATACACTTTTAATTACTTTTTTCAGTAATATTAACAATCATTCCCACAATTTACACTAATAAAATATAACACTCATTCCCACAATTTACACCAATAAAAAATAACTTTTATTCCCGCAACTTACACTAATCAAAGTTAAGATTCATTCCTACAGTTTGTGGATGATTCCACGAAAGTTCAGCGAGAACAAATTGTGATACACTTTTAGCTACTTTTTTCAGTAATTTTAACATTCATTCCCACAATTTACACTAATATAAACTAACTTTCATTCCCACAAATTACATCATTAAAAGTTAACTTTATTCCCGCAACTTACACTAATCAAAATTAACATTCATTCCAACAATTTGCCCATGATTCCCCGTCAGTTCAGTGAAAAAAAATTGTTATAGACTTTTAGTTACTTTTTTCAGTAATATTAACATTCATTCCCACAATTTACACTAATAAAAGATAACACTCATTCACACAATTTATACCAATAAAAATTAACTTTTTTTCCGCAACTTACACTTATCAAAATTAGCATTCATTCCCACAAGTTGCGCATGATTCCATGTCAATTCAGCGAAAAGAAATTGTTATCCATCTTTAGTTACTTTGTTCAGTAATATTAGCATTTATTCGCACAATTTACAGTAATAAAAGATAACACTCATTCCCACAATTTGCACCCAAAGAAAATTAACTTTTATTTTCGTAACTTAAACTAATCAAAATTAGCATTCATTTCCACAAGTTGCGCATGATTCCACGTCAATTCAGCGAAAACAAATTGTTATCCATTTTTAGTTACTTTGTTCAGTAATATTAGCATTCATTCCCACAATTTACACTAATAAAAGATAACACTCATTCACACAATTTATACCAATAAAAATTTACTTATTCCGCAACTTACACTAATGAAAATTAAGATCCATTCCCCCAATTTTTGCATGATTCCACGTGAAGTGAGTGAAAGCAAATTGTTATACACTTTTAATTACTTTTTCAGTAATATTAACAATCATTCCCACAATTTACACTAATAAAATATAACACTCATTCCCACAATTTACACCAATAAAAAATAACTTTTATTCCCGCAACTTACACTAATCAAAGTTAAGATTCATTCCTACAGTTTGTGGATGATTCCACGAAAGTTCAGCGAGAACAAATTGTGATACACTTTTAGCTACTTTTTTCAGTAATTTTAACATTCATTCCCACAATTTACACTAATATAAACTAACTTTCATTCCCACAAATTACATCATTAAAAGTTAACTTTTATTCCCGCAACTTACACTAATCAAAATTAACATTCATTCCCACAATTTGCCCATGATTCCCCGTCAGTTCAGTGAAAAAAAATTGTTATAGACTTTTAGTTACTTTTTTCAGTAATATTAACATTCATTCCCACAATTTACACTAATAAAAGATAACACTCATTCACACAATTTATACCAATAAAAATTAACTTTTTTTCCGCAACTTACACTTATCAAAATTAGCATTCATTCCCACAAGTTGCGCATGATTCCATGTCAATTCAGGGAAAAAAAATTGTTATCCATCTTTAGTTACTTTGTTCAGTAATATTAGCATTTATTCGCACAATTTACAGTAATAAAAGATAACACTCATTCCCACAATTTGCACCCAAAGAAAATTAACTTTTATTTTCGTAACTTAAACTAATCAAAATTAGCATTCATTTCCACAAGTTGCGCATGATTCCACGTCAATTCAGCGAAAACAAATTGTTATCCATTTTTAGTTACTTTGTTCAGTAATATTAGCATTCATTCCCACAATTTACACTAATAAAAGATAACACTCGTTCCCACAATTTATACCAATAAAAATTAACTTTTATTCCCGCAACTTACACTAATCAAAGTTAAGATTCATTCCTACAGTTTGTGGATGATTCCACGAAAGTTCAGCGAGAACAAATTGTGATACACTTTTAGCTACTTTTTTCAGTAATTTTAACATTCATTCCCCAAATTTACACTAATAAAAACTAACTTTCATTCCCACAAATTACATCATTAAAAGTTAACTTTTATTCCCGCCACTTACCCTAATCAAAATTAACATTCATTCCCACAATTTGCCCATGATTCCCCCTCATTTCAGTGAAAAAAAATTGTTATAGACATTTAGTTACTTTTTTCTGTAATATTAACATTCATTCCTGCAATTTACACTAATAAAAGATAACACTCATTCCCACAATTTACACTAAAAAAAGATAACACTCATTCCCACAATTTACACTAATAAAAATTAACTTTTATTCCCGCAACTTACACTCATCAAAATAAAGATTCATTCCCACAATTTGCGCATGATGCCACGTCAATTCAGTGAAAGCAAATTGTTATACACTTTTAGTTACTTTTTCAGTAATATTAACATTCATTCCCACAATTTACACTAATAAAAGATAGCACTATTTCCCACAATTTACACCAATAAAAATTAACTTTTATTCCGCAACTTACACAAATGAAAATTAAGATCCATTTCCACAATTTTTGCATGATTCCACGTGAATTGAGTGAAAGCAAATTGTTATACACTTTTAATTACTTTTTCAGTAATATTAACAATCATTCCCACAATTTACACTAATAAAATATAACACTCATTCCCACAATTTACACCAATAAAAAATAACTTTTATTCCCGCAACTTACACTAATCAAAGTTAAGATTCATTCCTACAGTTTGTGGATGATTCCACGAAAGTTCAGCGAGAACAAATTGTGATACACTTTTAGCTACTTTTTTCAGTAATTTTAACATTCATTCCCACAATTTACACTAATAAAAACTAACTTTCATTCCCACAAATTACACCATTAAAATTTAACTTTTATTCCCGCAACTTACACTAATCAAAATTAACATTCATTCCCACAATTTGCCCATGATTCCCCGTCAGTTCAGTAAAAAAAAATTGTTATAGACTTTTAGTTACTTTTTTCAGTAATATTAACATTCATTCCCACAATTTAAACTAATAAAAGATAACACTCATTCACACAATTTATACCAATAAAAATTTACTTATTCCGCAACTTACACTAATGAAAATTAAGATCCATTCCCACAATTTTTGCATGATTCCACGTCAATTGAGTGAAAGCAAATTGTTATACACTTTTAATTACTTTTTTCAGTAATATTAACAATCATTCCCACAATTTACACTAATAAAATATAACACTCATTCCCACAATTTACACCCATAAAAAATAACTTTTATTCCCGCAACTTACACTAATCAAAGTTAAGATTCATTCCTACAGTTTGCGGATGATTCCACGAAAGTTCAGCGAGAACAAATTGTGATACACTTTTAGCTACTTTTTTCAGTAATTTTAAGATTCATTCCCACAATTTACACTAATAAAAACTAACTTTCATTCCCACAAATTACATCATTAAAAGTTAACTTTTATTCCCGCAACTTACACTAATCAAAATTAACATTCATTCCCACAATTTACACTAACAAAAGATAACACTCATTCACACATTTTATGCCAACAATATTTAACTTTTATTCCCGCAACTTACACTAATCAAAATTAACATTCATTCCCACAACTTGCGCATGATTCCACGTCAAATCAGCGGGAACAAATTGTTATACACTTTTAGTTACTTTTTTCAGTAATATTAACATTCATTCCCACAATTTACACTAATAAAATATAACACTCGTTCCCACAATTAACACAAATAAAAATTAACTTTTATTCGCGCAACTTACACTAATCAAAATTAACATTCATTCCCACAAGTTGCGCGTGGTTTCACGTCAATTCAGAGAAAACAAATTGTTCTGGACTTTTAGTTACTTTTTTCAGTAATATTAATATTCATTCCTACAATTTACACTAATAAAAATAACACTCATTCCCACAATTTACACCCAAAAAGTTTACTTTTATTCTCAAAACTTACACTAATGAAAATTGACATTCATTCCCACAAATTGCGCATGATTCCACGTCAATTCAGCGAAAACAAATTGTTTTACACTTTTAGTTACTTTCTTCAGTACTATTAACATTCATTCCCACAATTTACACTAAAAATTGATAACACTCATTCCCACAATTTACACGAGTCAAAATTAACTTTCATTCCCGCAACTTACACTTATCAAAATTAACATTCATTCAGACATTTTGCGCATGGTTCCACGATAATTCTGCGAAATCAAATTGTTATACATTTTTAGTTACTTCTTTCAGTAACAATTACATTCATTCCCACAATTTACACTAATAAAAGATAACAGTCATTCCCACAATATACAACAATAAAAATTAACTTTTATATCCGCAACTTACACTAATCAGGATTAACATTCATTCCCACAATTTGCGCATGATTCCACGTCAATTCAGCGAAAACAATTTGTTATACATTTATGGTTACTTTGTTCAGTATTATTAACATTCCTTCCCACAATTTACACTAATAAATGATAACACTCATTCCCACAAGTTTCACCAATAAAAATTAACTTTTATTCCCGCAACTTACACTCATCAAAATAAAGATTCATTCCCACAATTTGCGCATGATGCCACGTCAATTCAGTGAAAGCAAATTGTTATACACTTTTAGTTACTTTTTTCAGTAATATTAACATTCATTCCCACAATTTACACTAATAAAAGATAGCACTATTTCCCACAATTTACACCAATAAAAATTAACTTTTATTCCGCAACTTACACAAATGAAAATTAAGATCCATTTCCACAATTTTTGCATGATTCCACGTGAATTGAGTGAAAGCAAATTGTTATACACTTTCAATTACTTTTTTCAGTAATATTAACAATCATTCCCACAATTTACACTAATAAAATATAACACTCATTCCCACAATTTACACCAATAAAAAATAACTTTTATTCCCGCAACTTACACTAATCAAAGTTAAGATTCATTCCTACAGTTTGTGGATGATTCCACGAAAGTTCAGCGAGAACAAATTGTGATACACTTTTAGCTACTTTTTTCAGTAATTTTAACATTCATTCCCACAATTTACACTAATAAAAACTAACTTTCATTCCCACAAATTACACCATTAAAATTTAACTTTTATTCCCGCAACTTACACTAATCAAAATTAACATTCATTCCCACAATTTGCCCATGATTCCCCGTCAGTTCAGTAAAAAAAAATTGTTATAGACTTTTAGTTACTTTTTTCAGTAATGTTAACATTCATTCCCACAATTTACACTAATAAAAGATAACACTCATTCACACAATTTATACCAATAAAAATTAACTTTTTTTCCGCAACTTACACTTATCAAAATTAGCATTCATTCCCACAAGTTGCGCATGATTCCATGTCAATTCAGCGAAAAGAAATTGTTATCCATTTTTAGTTACTTTGTTCAGTAATATTAGCATTCATTCCCACAATTTACACTAATAAAAGATAACACTCGTTCCCACAATTTATACCAATAAAAATTAACTTTTATTCCCGCAAATTACACTAATCAAAGTTAAGATTCATTCCTACAGTTTGTGGATGATTCCACGAAAGTTCAGCGAGAACAAATTGTGATACACTTTTAGCTACTTTTTTCAGTAATTTTAGCATTCATTCCCACAATTTACACTAATAAAAACTAACTTTCATTCCCACAAATTACATCATTAAAAGTTAACTTTTAATCCCGCCACTTACACTAATCAAAATTAACATTCATTCCCACAATTTGCCCATGATTCCCCCTCATTTCAGTGAAAAAAAATTGTTATAGACATTTAGTTACTTTTTTCTGTAATATTAACATTCATTCCTGCAATTTACACTAATAGAAAATAACACTCATTCCCACAATTTACACTAAAAAAGATAACACTCATTCCCACAATTTACGCCAATAAAAATTAACTTTTATTCCCGCAACTTGCACTAATCAAAATTAGGATTCATTCCCACAATTTACACTAATAAAAGATAACACTCATTCACACAATTTATACCAATAAAAATTTACTTATTCCGCAACTTACACTAATGAAAACTAAGATCCATTCCCACAATTTTTGCATGATTCCACGTCAATTGAGTGAAAGCAAATTGTTATACACTTTCAATTACATTTTTCAGTAATATTAACAATCATTCCCACAATTTACACTAATAAAATATAACACTCATTCCCACAATTTACACCCATAAAAAATAACTTTTATTCCCGCAACTTACACTAATGAAAGTTAAGATTCATTCCTACAGTTTGTGGATGATTCCACGAAAGTTCAGCGAGAACAAATTGTGATACACTTTTAGCTACTTTTTTCAGTAATTTTAAGATTCATTCCCACAATTTACACTAATAAAAACTAACTTTCATTCCCACAAATTACATCATTAAAAGTTAACTTTTATTCCCGCCACTTACACTAATCAAAATTAACATTCATTCCCACAATTTGCCCATGATTCCCCCTCATTTCAGTGAAAAAAAATTGTTATAGACATTTAGTTACTTTTTTCTGTAATATTAACATTCATTCCTGCAATTTACACTAATAAAAGATAACACTCATTCCCACAATTTACACTAAAAAAAGATAACACTCATTCCCTCAATTTACACTAATAAAAATTAACTTTTATTCCCGCAACTTGCACTAATCAAAATTGGGATTCATTCCCACAATTTGGGCATGATTCCACGTCAATTCAGCGGAAACAAATTGTTATTCACTTTTAGTTACTTTTGTCAGTTATATTAATATTCATTCCCCTAATTTACTTAGATTCATTCCCACAATTTGCGCATGATTCCACGTCAATTCAGTCGAAAAAAATTGTTATAGACTTTTAGTTACTTTTTTCAGTAATATTAACATTCATTCCCACAATTTACACTAATAAAAGATAACACTCATTCACACAATTTATACCAATAAAAATTTACTTATTCCGCAACTTACACTAATGAAAATTAAGATCCATTCCCACAATTTTTGCATGATTCCACGTCAATTGAGTGAAAGCAAATTGTTATACACTTTTAATTACTTTTTTCAGTAATATTAACAATCATTCCCACAATTTACACTAATAAAATATAACACTCATTCCCACAATTTACACCCATAAAAAATAACTTTTATTCCCGCAACTTACACTAATCAAAGTTGAGATTCATTCCTACAGTTTGTGGATGATTCCACGAAAGTTCAGCGAGAACAAATTGTGATACACTTTTAGCCACTTTTTTCAGTAATTTTAAGATTCATTCCCACAATTTACACTAATAAAAACTAACTTTCATTCCCACAAATTACATCATTAAAAGTTAACTTTTATTCCCGCAACTTACACTAATCAAAATTAACATTCATTCCCACAATTTGCCCATGATTCCCCCTCATTTCAGTGAAAAAAAATTGTTATAGACATTTAGTTACTTTTTTCTGTAATATTAACATTCATTCCTGCAATTTACACTAATAAAAGATAACACTCATTCCCACAATTTACACTAAAAAAAGATAACACTCATTCCCACAATTTACACTAATAAAAATTAACTTTTATTCCCGCAACTTGCACTAATCAAAATTAGGATTCATTCCCACAATTTGGGCATGATTCCACGTCAATTCAGCGGAAACAAATTGTTATTCACTTTTAGTTACTTTTGTCAGTTATATTAACATTCATTCCCCTAATTTACTTAGATTCATTCCCACAATTTGCGCATGATTCCACGTCAATTCAGTCGAAAAAAATTGTTATAGACTTTTAGTTACTTTTTTCAGTAATATTAACATTCATTCCCACAATTTACACTAATAAAAGATAACACTCATTCACACAATTTATACCAATAAAAATTTACTTATTCCGCAACTTACACTAATGAAAATTAAGATCCATTCCCACAATTTTTGCATGATTCCACGTCAATTGAGTGAAAGCAAATTGTTATACACTTTTAATTACTTTTTTCAGTAATATTAACAATCATTCCCACAATTTACACTAATAAAATATAACACTCATTCCCACAATTTAAACCCATAAAAAATAACTTTTATTCCCGCAACTTACACTAATCAAAGTTAAGATTCATTCCTACAGTTTGTGGATGATTCCACGAAAGTTCAGCGAGAACAAATTGTGATACACTTTTAGCAACTTTTTTCAGTAATTTTAAGATTCATTCCCCCCAATTTACACTAATAAAAACTAACTTTCATTCCCACAAATTACATCATTAAAAGTTAACTTTTATTCCCGCAACTTACACTAATCAAAATTAACATTCATTCCCACAATTTACACTAATAAAAGATAACACTCATTCACACATTTTACGCCAACAATATTTAACTTTTATTCCCGCAACTAACACTAATCAAAATTAACATTCATTCCAACAATTTGCCCATGATTCCCCCTCATTTCAGTGAAAAAAAATTGTTATAGACATTTAGTTACTTTTTTCTCTAATATTAACATTCATTCCTGCAATTTACACTAATAAAAGATAACACTCATTCCCACAATTTACACTAAAAAAAGATAACACTCATTCCAACAATTTACACTAATAAAAATTAACTTTTATTCCCGCAACTTGCACTAATCAAAATTAGGATTCATTCCCACAATTTGGGCATGATTCCACGTCAATTCAGCGGAAACAAATTGTTATTCACTTTTAGTTACTTTTGTCAGTTATATTAACATTCATTCCCCTAATTTACTTAGATTCATTCCCACAATTTGCGCATGATTCCACGTCAATTCAGTCGAAAAAAATTGTTATAGACTTTTAGTTACTTTTTTCAGTAATATTAACATTCATTCCCACAATTTACACTAATAAAAAATAACACTCATTCACACAATTTATACCAATAAAAATTTACTTATTCCGCAACTTACACTAATGAAAATTAAGATCCATTCCCACAATTTTTGCATGATTCCACGTGAATTGAGTGAAAGCAAATTGTTATACACTTTTAATTACTTTTTCAGTAATATTAACAATCATTCCCACAATTTACACTAATAAAATATAACACTCATTCCCACAATTTACACCCATAAAAAATATATTTTATTCCCGCAACTTACACTAATCAAAGTTAAGGTTCATTCCTACAGTTTGTGGATGATTCCACGAAAGTTCAGCGAGAACAAATTGTGATACACTTTTAGCTACTTTTTTCAGTAATTTTAAGATTCATTCCCACAATTTACACTAATAAAAACTAACTTTCATTCCCACAAATTACATCATTAAAAGTTAACTTTTATTCCCGCAACTTACACTAATCAAAATTAACATTCATTCCCACAATTTACACTAATAAAAGATAACACTCATTCACACATTTTACGCCAACAATATTTAACTTTCATTCCCGCAACTTACACTAATCAAAATTAACATTCATTCCCACAATTTGCCCATGATTCCCCCTCATTTCAGTGAAAAAAAATTGTTATAGACATTTAGTTACTTTTTTCTGTAACTCTAACATTCATTCCTGCAATTTACACTAATAAAAGATAACACTCATTCCCACAATTTACACTAAAAAAATATAACACTCATTCCAACAATTTACACTAATAAAAATTAACTTTTATTCCCGCAACTTGCACTAATCAAAATTAGGATTCATTCCCACAATTTGGGCATGATTCCACGTCAATTCAGCGGAAACAAATTGTTATTCACTTTTAGTTACTTTTGTCAGTTCTATTAACATTCATTCCCCTAATTTACTTAGATTCATTCCCACAATTTGCGCATGATTCCACGTCAATTCAGTCGAAAAAAATTGTTATAGACTTTTAGTTACTTTTTTCAGTAATATTAACATTCATTCCCACAATTTACACTAATAAAAAATAACACTCATTCACACAATTTATACCAATAAAAATTTACTTATTCCGCAACTTACACTAATGAAAATTAAGATCCATTCCCACAATTTTTGCATGATTCCACGTCAATTGAGTGAAAGCAAATTGTTATACACTTTTAATTACTTTTTTCAGTAATATTAACAATCATTCCCACAATTTACACTAATAAAATATAACACTCATTCCCACAATTTACACCCATAAAAAATAACTTTTATTCCCGCAACTTACACTAATCAAAGTTAAGATTCATTCCTACAGTTTGTGGATGATTCCACGAAAGTTCAGCGAGAACAAATTGTGATACACTTTTAGCTACTTTTTTCAGTAATTTTAAGATTCGTTCCCACAATTTACACTAATAAAAACTAACTTTCATTCCCACAAATTACATCATTAAAAGTTAACTTTTATTCCCGCAACTTACACTAATCAAACTTAACATTCATTCCCACAACTTGCGCATGATTCCACGTCAAATCAGCGGGAACAAATTGTTTCTCAATTCCTGCCCGTCATGAATTGTTGTTAATAATTTTGTAGCCACCAGATAAATTGATTAGCATCTAGGTGACAAGAAGCCAAATCAATGGCGGGGCGCCACTATCTATGCGAAAAGGACTTAACATGTTATAGCATAGGAACGCGAATACGGCATACGTCAATTCTCTTTAACCAATAAGAATACGGCAAACACACTCGTGACTCACACCTAGCATTCAGAACAAATCATGTTTTTCTATTTCTCCCCTCACTTGAATTGCGTGTGCCATGCTAGAGACACACGAACTCGAATTCTTATTCAAGACAAAATTTACCAACTTTTGAACGGCAAGATTATTATTTATCGTTGCTATCATGCCGAAAGCAAGTGTCAGTAAAGAACGACGCAGTCGTCGAAATACGACAATGGCTTCGACCATGGCTTCGACCACTAGCTCTCGCAACGTGCACACCGAACCAACTGCGTCAGAAGTCATTACTGAATCACCCTCCAAGCTGTCAGAAGAGCACATCTAGCAAATCAAAGCAATCGTGGAAGACTCGATTGAAACAAGTCTGTCCAAAGTCGCACGAGAAGCAGCTAACGCCGCTGTTGAGCTCGCACTGGCCAACGGATCATTTTCAACAACCGCACCTCAGCCCACAAACGAAACACAGCCGGCCATGAAAAATCTTGAACGCCTGGGAAGAGCCTCAAGCCCAATCAACGCCGATCATCACCGATCCCAAGCAATGGATGAAGGTCTTACGTCCGAAATCCCAAGTGCTTACGTGAGTAGCATTCAAGGGGGTGAGTTTTTTGATATTTCTAACTGCCCTCTGAAAATTTGTACCAGCTGGAAAATTCATGTCCTGATTATAGCAACCGAGGTGCCCTATGCCGAGCTCAGCCACGCCCCTAACCTGCATAAATGTAACAAGGCCGAATGGGGCGGATTTCAGCCCCCCATTGCCTGCTCACAGGATCGAGTACCTTCAATTCAATCTGTCCCCCCAGGAAACCCAACCTCATACCATTCAGATGAACAACCCACCAGACGTCCACACCGAATATAACTTTTCTACTTCCAAGTATGTCTGTAATTTTGATTTTAATGTTGTTAAAACACCTATATTGATTGATAATTTGTATGATTCGCTTTCCGGCAACCCAGACCCCCGGTTTGTAAATGACCTATGTAATCAGCTTCGCTATGGAGCTCGTGTCGTTTACGAGGGATCTCGCGTTTTCTAAGGTCTTTCGCAACTTGCCTACTGCCTTTGAGCACCCCGATATTATCTCACAAAACCTCCAGCAGGAAGTCTTGCTGGGCCGCACAAGTGGCCCTTTTTTAGCCCCCCCCCCCATTTCCGAAGATTCAAATTTTGTCTATCGGGATCGTGCCTAAGAATAACCCGGATAAACTTCACACTATTTTTACCTATCTCACTACGATATGGTAGCTCTATCAATTCAAATATCGACAAAAATTTTTCCTCGATGACCTACGTCACTATTGCCGATCCCATCTTTGCTCTTCGTTCTCTTGGTCAGGGCTCTTACATGGCTAAGACTGACATAGAGGCTGTTTTTCGACACATCCCGGTCCCCCTGACGATTGGGAACTCCTTGGTATGAAATGAAAAGGAAACACTATTTCGACAAAGTTCTACCCTTCGGCCATCGAATTACCCCGCTCATTTTCAACCCCCTTCCGGACGCCCTGGAATGGAGTCTAACAAATAATGCGGTATTTCATTCGTTATTCCTCTCTTAGATGTATTTTTTTTTTTCATCATTGAACCAGCTTTTTCACCGGGGGACGTCAAATCCAACTGTCAAATCAGTGTGACCGGCATGCTAACGGCCTTTCGAAATCTGGGCGTGCCCCTAGCCCGCCACAAAGCACAAGGGCCGTCCACGGTCCTCGAATTTCTAGGGATTATATTGGACTCTAATATCATGCCAGCCCGTCTCCCCGATGACAAGATATTTCGCCTTCGTCACAAACTTAACCTGTGGACATCTAAGCACGCCGCTACTCTCAAAGAATTACAATCTTTGCTTGGTCTGCTTGATTTTGCGTGCAAGGTTATCCCCCCCCCGGTCGCGTGTTTCTGCAAAGCATTATCAACTTTAGGTTGGTGTTTCGAAAAACAATCCTCACATTCGACCTAATCAGGAGTTCTACAAAGACATTGAGATGTTCTATTACACTGATTACGCTATACGCTACCATCTACTTTCCCTGTTGCAATTTTTTTTGTTTCGTCTATGGGGATTACCCGGAGCGTAATTTGTGGCAGCAAGTGCTCGCTCAATCCTTAGCTCTCACTTTTCATAGACTCACCAAATTACACTTTACAAAGGGGGATCAGATATTGAATATAAGACCCCCCGCGTAGGGCTGATGAGACGTTTGCTGCCATGAACCATTTCCGCGTACTCCCACATAAACCTGAGTTGTTTTTCTTGTATTCTGTCTCCACTGCCAAATGCTAAAGATAAGTTCGCTTCCAACTACACTTGGGGCGGAAAAAGGATTAATTCTCAATTCCTGCCCGTCATGAATTGTGGCTATCTGTAAAAGGGGGAACGGGGAATCAGGGAACGGGGAACGGTGAATATGAAAAAGGGGGAATATGACGTCACACGATGTCGTATGACGTCATATTCCCCCTTTTTCAAATCTGTAAAAGGAGGAATCTGTAAAAGGGGGAATCTGTAAAAAGGGGAATCTGTAAAAGGGGGAATCTGTAAAAGGGGGAATCTGTAAAAAGGGGAATCTGTAAAAGGGGGAATAGTTTGCAATTAACTGAAAAATGATGCAATATTCACGTGGGTTTATAATTTATTTGTACAATGCTCTTGTCGTATACTACGTGATAAATTAATGTTAAATAGCCTTGAAATTATTATTTACGCCGTTCTGTTATTCACAAACACAATAAAGAGCAGCGCAGCCAATCAAAATGCCAGCTGGTCAGCCAAAAAGTTGGCTAATCATTGTTGTTCCACAATCACGAAACAATAGACAATTTTCTGAAATCGCAGACTGTTCAGATTGGCTGAGAACTGTTAAAGACTGCACGCAGGCTAACAAAACCCGAGCCTGTCAGACATAAAAGCTGACAGAAAGATAATAACACAGCTGTCAAACTGAACGAGCACGTTTTGTGAGCATAACATGTAACCACCACACAAGATGAACAACTAACAACTAACCAAAAACATTTCTAAAAGTCTATCTTATGTATTGAAATAAATGTCTATCACTTTGTAATGGTTTCTATTAATTAGAAATTCCAAAAGTAAACATAAAACCAAAGAACGCACTGGTTCAAATAGCTGGTCGTTTGTATTTTGTGATGATGATAGGTCTTAGGTCTGATGATCGCAATAGCGTGAAACTCCGAGTAATAACATATATGTAGTATTCTTTGTGCGTTACTTCTATTGTAAACTTGCGTTTATATATGAGACAAATATGAAATCATGCCACACTGTGCTATTTCACTACAGGAGAGGTGAGACTTCACCTGGGTAAAACTTCATTGGAAATTTGGCAAGCGGCAGATTGAGGATTGAGGATAAAATGTAGCATGTATATAAGCAACGGGGCGCTAATTGCAAAAGTATGCGCTTCAGTAAGAAAAGGAAATAGCAAGTAACGTGAGGAAAAAGTCACTTAGATGCTAAGATACCAACGCCAATATTATTTTATATATTCTTATATAAAAGGGCCACACGAGCACACGAGCAAGATAAAGACATTCTGTTAAGGATTGAAAAAATCAGCACTCTGGTTGTCTGTGTATATATGGTTTCCTTTGGAAGGTTTGCCTTGTTTGCTTCACACACCATGACGAAAAAGACATTTCAGTATTGTTTTATATAGGTTTGTTCGCTGCTGTTGCTGTTATTGTATTATTATTTTTCATTATGTTGGATTATTTAGTTTAGTTTAGAAATGTACCTCACGTGAATATTGCGGCTTTTTGAGTTAACTTCAAACTATTCCCCCTTTTACAGATTCCCCCTTTTACAGATTTGAAAAAGGGAGAATATGACGTCATACGACATCGTGTGACGTCATATTCCCCCTTTTTCATATTCCTCGTTCCCCGTTCCCTGATTCCCCGTTCCCCCTTTTACAGATAGCCCATGAATTGTTGTTAATAATTTTGTAGCCCCCAGATAAATTGATTAGCATCTAGGTGACAAGAAACCAAATCAATGGCGGGGCGCCACTATCTATGCGAAAAGGACTTAACATGTTATAGCATAGGAACGCGAATACGGCATACGTCAATTCTCTTTAACCAATAAGAATACGGCAAACACACTCGTGACTCACACCTAGCATTCAGAACAAATCATCTGTTTTTCTAATTCTCCCCTCACTTGAATTGCGTGCTCCGTGCTAGAGACACACGAACTCGAATTCTTATTCAAGACAAAATTTCCCACCATCCCACCCTCCTACTGTTACCTAGCGTACCTTTTATGGATTGATTTTACTACTTCCTTTACTATTATTATTATCGTGTTTAATTTTATCTTAACTCTACTGCCGTACGTAGATAGATTATAGTTTTTAAAACATTAACTTTGCCAGGACACCTAGCATGCCAGACTTTTGCTGTTTCAATTTTGTTATTTCTTGTCGCATTCCAGTATATCAGTAATATTAATTTGCATTTAGAGAATTTATCCGATTTTTCTACACTATGTTATAAATATCTATCTTGCAATATCAATAAATATGAAATGGTTCCTCTGGTGGCAAGCCTCACTCATACGGCCCGGTCAGATTTTGTTGTTGAAATTGTTGAATAATATTGGGGATCTCCAGCATCCCTTCAAATATCAACCACATACGTCACTCACATTTTAAGTCGGTTGCGGCATTAGAAATACGTTGACTCACTCACAAACATGCCGCCTGGCTACGGGGCGCTCCCCCGTGCTCGAGGCAGGCTTTTTAAACTATTGACGAAGGAAAATAGGATTCTGGTTTCCAAGGTGTCCGGGAGGCCTTGCCTCATGATACCTATGCATCGCCTGGCAACGGGGCACTCCCCTGTGCGCGGGGCATGCCTTTTCAAAGATATGGTCAGAAGAAAACACGATTGTTTTTCAAAGGTGTCCGAGAGGCCTTGCCTCATGATACCTATGCATCGCCTGGCAACGGGCACTCCCCTGTGCGCGAGGCATGCATTTTCAAAGAAATGGTCAAAAGAAAACATGACTGCTTTTCAAAGGTGTCCGAGAGGCCTTGCCTCATGATACCTATGCATCGCCTGGCAACGGGGCACTCCCCTGTGCGCGAGGCATGTATTTTCAAAGATATGGTCAAAAGAAAACATGACTGCTTTTCAAAGGTGTCCGAGAGGCCTTGCCTCATGATACCTATGCATCGCCTGGCAACGGGGCACTCCCCTGTGCGCGAGGCATGCATTTTAAAAGATATGGTCAAAAGAAAACATGACTGCGTTTCAAAGGTGTCCGAGAGGCCCTGCCTCATGATACCTATGCATCGCCTGGCAACGGGGCACTCCCCTGGGCGCGAGGCATGCATTTTCAAAGATATGGTCAAAAGAAAACATGACTGCTTTTCAAAGGTGTCCGAGAGGCCTTGCCTCATGATACCTATGCATCGCCTGGCAACGGGGCACTCCCCTGTGCGCGAGGCATGCATTTTAAAAGATATGGTCAAAAGAAAACATGACTGCCTTTCAAAGGTGTCCGAGAGGCCTTGCCTCATGATACCTATGCATCGCCTGGCAACGGGGCACTCCCCTGTGCGCGAGGCATGCATTTTAAAAGATATGGTCAAAAGAAAACATGATTGCTTTTCAAAGGTGTCCAAGAGGCCTTGCCTCATGATACCATGCATCGCCGCAACGGGCACTCCCCTGTGCGCGGGGCATGCTATTCAAAACTTGTTTGCAGTTTGTTTTTTATTCCTGGTTTCGCCTACGCTAACTACTCACACCCGTTTTCGAATAAACTAGTTTCATTTTACGCCGTGGCCAGCAGCAAGTGCTCGCTCAATCCTTAGCTCTCACTTTTCATAGACTCACCAAATTACACTTTACAAAGGGGGGATCAGATATTGAATATAAGACCCCCCGCGTAGGGCTGATGAGACGTTTGCTGCCATGAAACATTTCCGCGTACTCCCACATAAACCTGAGTTGTTTTTCTTGTATTCTGTCTCCACTGCCAAATGCTAAAGATAAGTTCGCTTCCAACTACACTTGGGGCGGAAAAAGGATTAATATACACTTTTAGTTACTTTTTTCAGTAATATTAACATTCATTCCCACAATTTACACTAATAAAATATAACACTCGTTCCCACAATTAACACAAATAAAAATTAACTTTTATTCGCGCAACTTACACTAATCAAAATTAACATTCATTCCCATAAGTTGCGCGTGGTTTCACGTCAATTCAGCGAAAACAAATTGTTCTGGACTTTTAGTTACTTTTTTCAGTAATATTAATATTCATTCCTACAATTTACACTAATAAAAAATAACACTCATTCCCACAATTTACACCCAAAAAATTTACTTTTATTCTCAAAACTTACACTAATGAAAATTGACATTCATTCCCACAAATTGCGCATGATTCCACGTCAATTCAGCGAAAACAAATTGTTTTACACTTTTAGTTACTTTTTTCAGCAATATAAACATTCATTCCCACAATTTACGCCAATAAAAAGTAACTGTTTTCCCTGAACATACACTAATCAAAATTAGGATTCATTCCCAGAAACTGCGCCTGAGTCCATGTCAATTCAGCAAAGACAAATTGTTGTACACTTTTAGTCACTTTTTCAGTAATATTAAAATTCATTCCAAAAGTTTACACTAATAAAAGATAACACAAATTCCCACAATTTACACCAATAAAAATTAACTTTTATTCCCGCAACTTACACTTATCAAAATTAGCATTCATTCCCACAAGTTGCGCATGATTCCATGTCAATTCAGCGAAAACAAATTGTTATCCATCTTTAGTTACTTTGTTCAGTAATATTAGCATTTTTTCGCACAATTTACACTAATAAAACATAACACTCATTCCCACAATTTGCACCCAAAGAAAATTAACTTTTATTCTCGTAACTTAAACTAATCAAAATTAGCATTCATTTCCACAAGTTGCGCATGATTCCACGTCAATTCAGCGAAAACAAATTGTTATCCATTTTTAGTTACTTTGTTCAGTAATATTAGCATTCATTCCCACAATTTACACTAATAAAAGATAACACTCGTTCCCACAATTTATACCAATAAAAATTAACTTTTATTCGCGCCACTTACACTAGCCGAAATTAACATTCATTCCCACAAGCTGCGCATGATTCCACAAAAATTCAGCGAAAAGCTCCCACAATTTACACTAAAATAAGATAACACTCATTCTCCCAATTTTCACCAATAAACATTAACTTTTAATCCCGCACACTGCGCATGATTCCACAAAAACTCAGCGAGAACAAATTGTTATACACTTTTAGTTACTTTTTTCAGTAATATTAACATTTAATTTCACAATTTACACTAAAATATGATAACACTCATTCCCACACTTTTCACCAATAAACATTAACTTTTATTCCCGCAACTTACACTTATTAAAATAAACATTCATTCCCACAATTTGCGCATAATTCCACAAAAACTCAGCGAGAACAAATTGTTATACACTTTTAGTTACTTTTTTCAGTAATATTAACATTTAATCTCACAATTTACACTAAAAAAAGATAACACTCATTCCCACAACTTTCACCAATAAACATTAACTTTTATTCCCGCAATTTACACTAATCAAAATGAACATTCATTCCCACAATTTGCGCATGATTCCACGAAAGTTCAGCGAGAACAAATTGTTATACACTTTTAGTTACTGTTTTTCAGTAATATTAACATTCATTCCCACAATTGACACTAATAAAAGATAACACTCATTCCCACAATTTACACCCAAAAACTTTACTTTTATTCTCAAAACCTACACTAATGAAAATTAACATTCATTCCCACAAACTGCGCATTATTCCACGTCAATTCAGCGAAAACAAATTGCTTCACACTTTTAGTTACTTTTTTCAGCAATATTGACATTCATTCCCACAATTTACACTAATAAAAGATAACACTCATTCCCACAGTTTACCCCAATAAAAATTAACCTTTATTCCCGCAACTTACACAAAACAAAATTAGAATTCATTCCCACAATTTGTGCATGATTTCACGTCACTTCAGCGAAAACAAATTGTTATACACTTTTTGTTACTATTTTCAGTAATATTAATATTCATTGCTACAATTTACACTAATAAAAGATAACACTTATTCCCACAAGTTACACCAATAGAAATTAACCTTTATTCCCCCATTTACACTAATCAAAATTAACATTTATTCCCACAATTTGCGCATGATTCCACGTCAATTTACAATTTACACTTTACACAATTTACACTAATAAAGAATAACAATCATTCCCACATTTTTCACCAATAAAAATTAACTTTTATTCCCGCAACTTACACTTATCAAAATTAAGATTCATTCTCACAAGCTGTGCAAAATTCCACGAAAATTCAGCGAAAACAAATTGTTATACACTTTTAGTTACTTTTTTCAGTAGTATTAACATTCATTCCCACAATTTACATTAATAAAAGATAGCACTCTTTCCCACAATTTATACCATTCAAAATTAACTTTTTTTTCGCATCCTACACTAATCAAAGTTAACATTCATTCCCACAATTTGCCGATGATTCCCCGTCAGTTCAATGAAAAAAAATTGTTATAGACTTTTAGTTACTTTTTTCAGTAATATTAACATTCATTCCCACAATTTACACTAATAAAAGATAACACTCATTCCCAAAATTTAGACCAATAAAAATTAACTTTCATCCCACAATATACAACAATAAAAATTAACTTTTAAATCCGCAACTTACACTAATCAAGATTAACATTCATTTCCAAAATTTGCGCATGATTCCACGTCAATTCAGCGAAAACAAATTGTTATACACTTTTAGTTACTTTGTTCAGTAATATTAGCATTTATTCGCACAATTTACACTAATAAAAGATAACACTCATTCCCACAATTTGCACCCAAAAGAATTAACTTTTATTCTCGTAACTTAAACTAATCACAATTAGCATTCATTTCCACAAGTTGCGCATGATTCCACGTCAATTCAGCGAAAACAAATTGTTATACACTTTTTGTTACTATTTTCAGTAATATTAATATTCATTGCTACAATTTACACTGATAAAAGATAACACTTATTCCCACAAGTTACACCAATTGAAATTAACCTTTATTCCCCCATTTACACTAATCAAAATTAACATTCATTCCCACAATTTGCGCATGATTCCACGTCAAATCAGCGAGAACAAACTGTTATATAGTTTTAGCTACTTCTTTCAGTAATATTAACATTCATTCCCACAATTTACACTAAAAAAGATAACACTCATTCCCACGATTTAAACCAACAAAAATTAACTTTTATTCCCGCAACTTACACTAATCAAAATTAATATTCATTCCCACAATTTGCGCATGATTCCACGTCAATTCAGCGAAAATAAATTTTTATACATTTTTAGTTACTTTGTTCAGTAATATTGAAATTCATTCCCACAATTTACACTAATAAAGAATAACAATCATTCCCACATTTTTCACTAATAAAAATTAACTTTTATTCTCGCAACTTACACTTATCAAAATTAAGATTCATTCTCACAAGCTGTGCAAAATTCCACGAAAATTCAGCGAAAACAAATGGTTATACACTTTTAGTTACTTTTTTCAGTAGTATTAACATTCATTCCCACAATTTACACTAATAAAAGATAGCACTCTTTCCCACAATTTACACCATTCAAAATTAACTTTTTTTTTCGCATCCTACACTAATCAAAATTAACATTCATTCCCACAATTTGCGCATGATTCCACGTCAATTCAGCGAAAACAAATTGTTATACATTTTTAGTTACTTTGTTCAGTAATATTAACATTCATTCTCACAATTTACACTAATAAAAGATAACACTCATTCCCACATTTTTCACCAATAAAAATTAACTCTTTTTCCCGCAACTTACACTAATCAAAATTAACATTCATTAAAACAATTTGCGCATGATTCCACGAAAATGCAGCAAAAACAAATTGTTATACACTTTTAGTTACTTTTTTCAGTAATATTAACAATCATTCCCACAATTTACACTAATAAAAGATAACACTCATTCCCACAATTTACACCAATAAAAAATAATTTTTATTCCCGCAACTTACACTAATCAAAGTTTAGATTCATTCTTACAGTTTGTGGATGATTCCACGAAAGTTCAGCGAGAACAAATTGTGATACACTTTTAGCTACTTTTTTCAGTAATTTTAACATTCATTTCCACAATTTACACTAATAAAATCTAACTTTCATTCCCACAAATTACATCATTAAAAGTTAACTTTTATTCCCGCAACTTACACTAATCAAAATTAACATTCATTCCCACAATTTGCCCATGATTCCCCGTCAGTTCAGTGAAAAAAAATTGTTATAGACTTTTAGTTACTTTTTTCAGTAATATTAACATTCATTCCCACAATTTACACTAATAAAAGATAACACTCATTCACACAATTTATTCCAATAAAAATTAACTTTTTTTCCGCAACTTACACTAATGAAAATCAAGATTCATTCCCACAATTTGCGCAAGATTCAACGAAAATTCAACGAGAACAAATTGTTATACACTTTTAGTTACTTTGTTCAGTAATATTAACATTCATTCCCACAATTTACACTAAAAATAGATAACACTCATTCCCACAACTTACACCAGTCAAAATTAACTTTTGTTCCCGCAACTTACACTTATCAAAATTAACATTCATTCAGACATTTTGCGCATTGTTCCACGATAATTCTGCGAGATCAAATTGTTATACATTTTTAGTTACTTCTTTCAGTAATAATTACATTCATTCCCACAATTTACACTAATAAAAGATAACAGTCATTCCCACAATATACAACAATAAAAATTAACTTTTATATCCGCAACTTACACTAATCAAGATTAACATTCATTCCCACAATTTGCGCATGATTCCACGTCAATTGAGTGAAAGCAATTTGTTATACACTTTTAATTACTTTTTTCAGTAATATTAACAATCATTCCCACAATTTACACTAATAAAATATAACACTCATTCCCACAATTTACACCAATAAAAAATAACTTTTATTCCCGCAACTTACACTAATCAAAGTTAAGATTCATTCCTACAATTTGCGCATGATTCCAAGAAAGTTCAGCAAGAATAAATTGTGATACACTTTTAGCTACTTTTTTCAGTAATATTAACATTCCTTCCCACAATTTACACCAATAAAAGATAACACTCATTCCCACAAGTTTCACCAATAAAAATTAACTTTTATTCCCGCAACTTACACTAATCAAAAATAACATTCATTCCCACAATTTTTGCATGATTCCACGTCAATTGAGTGAAAAAAAAATTGTTTTACACTTTTAATTACTTTTTTCAGTAATATTAACAATCATTCCCACAATTTACACTAATAAAATATAACACTCATTCCCATAATTTACACCAATAAAAAATAACTTTTATTCCCGCAACTTACACTAATCAAAGTTAAGATTCATTCCTACAGTTTGTGGATGATTCCACGAAAGTTCAGCGAGAACAAATTGTGATACACTTTTAGCTACTTTTTAAGTAATTTTAACTTTCATTCCCACAAATTACATCATTAAAAGTTAACTTTTATTCCCGCAACTTACACTAATCAAAATTAACATTCATTCCCACAATTTGCCCATGATTCCCCGTCAGTTCAGTGAAAAAAAATTGTTATAGACTTTTAGTTACTTTTTTCAGTAATATTAACATTCATTCCCACAATTTACACTAAAAATAGATAACACTCATTCCCACAATTTACACTAAAAAAAATTAACTTTTATTCCCGCAACTTACACTAATCAAAATTAGGATTCATTCCCACATTTTTCACCAATAAAAATTAACTTTTATTCCCGCAACTTACACTAATCAAAACTAACATTCATTAAAACAATTTGCGCCTGATTCCACGAAAATGCAGCGAAAACAAATTGTTATACACTTTTAGTTACTTTTTTCAGTAATATTAACAATCATTCCCACAATTTACACTAATAAAAGATAACACTCATTCCCACAATTTACACCAATAAAAAATAACTTTTATTCCCGCAACTTACACTAATCAAAGTTAAGATTCATTCCTACAATTTGCGCATGATTCCACGAAAGTTCAGCAAGAATAAATTGTGATACACTTTTAGCTACTTTTTTCAGTAATATTAACATTTAATCCCACAACTTACACTAAAATAAGATAACACTCATTCCCACAAATTACACCATTAAAAGTTAACTTTTATTCCCGCAACTTACACTAATCAAAATTAGAATTCATTCCCACAATTTACAATTCATAAAGATAGCACTCTTTGCCACAATTTACACCATTCAAAATTAACTTTTTTTTTCGCATCCTACACTAATCAAAATTAACATTCATTCCCACAATTTGCGCATGATTCCACGTCAATTCAGCGAAAACAAATTGTTATACATTTTTAGTTACTTTGTTCAGTAATATTAACATTCATTCCCACAATTTACACTAAAAAAAGATAACACTCATTCCCACATTTTTCACCAATAAAAATTAACTTTTATTCCAGCAACTTACACTAATCAAAGTTAAGATTCATTCCTACAGTTTGTGGATGATTCCACGAAAGTTCAGCGAGAACAAATTGTGATACAATTTTAGCTACTTTTTTCAGTAATTTTAACATTCATTCCCACAATTTACACTAACAAAATCTAACTTTCATTCCCACAAATTACATCATTAAAAGTTAACTTTTATTCCCGCAACTTACACTAATCAAAATTAACATTCATTCCCACAATTTGCCCATGATTCCCCGTCAGTTCAGTGAAAAAAAATTGTTATAGACTTTTAGTTACTTTTTTCAGTAATATTAACATTCATTCCCACAATTTACACTAATAAAAGATAACACTCATTCACACAATTTATACCAATAAAAATTAACTTTTTTTCCGCCACTTACCTTAATGAAAATCAAGATTCATTCCCACAATTTGCGCAAGATTCACCGAAAATTCAACGAGAACAAATTGTTATACACTTTTAGTTACTTTGTTCAGTAATATTAACATTCATTCCCACAATTTACACTAAAAATAGATAACACTCATTCCCACAATTTACACTAAAAAAAATTAACTTTTATTCCCGCAACTTACACTAATCAAAGTTAAGATTCATTCCTACAATTTGCGCATAATTCCACGAAAGTTCAGCAAGAATAAATTGTGATACTCTTTTAGCTACTTTTTTCAGTAATTTTAACATTCATTCCCACAATTTACACTAATAAAAATTAACTTTCATTCCCACAAATTACACCATTAAAAGTTAGCTTTTATTCCCGCAACTTACACTAATCAAAATTAACATTCATTCCCACAATTTGCCGATGATTCCCCGTCAGTTCAGTGAAAAAAAATTGTTATAGACTTTTAGTTACTTTTTTCAGTAATATTAACATTCATTCCCACAATTTACACTAATAACAGATAACACTGATTCTCAATATTTAGACCAATAAAAATTAACTTTCATCCCACAATATACAACAATAAAAATTAACTTTTATATCCGCAACTTACACTAATCAAGATCAACATTCATTCCCACAATTTGGGCATGATTCCACGTCAATTCAGCGAAAACAAATTGTTATACACTTTTAGTTACTTTGTTCAGTAATATTAACATTCATTCCCACAATTTACACTAATAAAATATAGCACTCATTCCCACAATTTACACCAATAAAAAAATACTTTTATTCCCGCAACTTACACTAATCAAAGTCAAGATTCATTCCTACAATTTGTGGATGATTCCACGAAAGTTCAGCGAGAACACATTGTGATACACTTTTAGCTACTTTTTCAGTAATATTAACATTTAATCTCACAATTTACACTAAAATAAGATAACACTCATTCCCACACTTTTCACCATTAAACATTAACTTTTATTCCCGCAACTTACACTAATCAAAATGAACATTCATTCCCACAATATGCGCATGATTCCACAAAAACTCAGCGAGAACAAAATGTTATACAATTTTAGTTACTTTTTTCAGTAATATTAACATTTAATCCCACAACTTACACAAAAATAAGATAACACTCATTCCCACAAATTACACCATTAAAAGTTAACTTTTATTCCCGCAACTTACACTATTCAAAATTAACATTCATTCCCACAACTTGCCCATGATTCCCCGTCAGTTCAGTGAAAAAAAATTGTTATAGACTTTTAGTTACTTTTTTCAGTAATATTAACATTCATTCCCACAATTTACACTAATAAAAGATAACAGTCATTCACACAATTTATACCAATAAAAATTTACTTATTCCGCAACTTACACTAATGAAAATTTAGATCCATTCCCACAATTTTTGCATGATTCCACGTCAATTGAGTGAAAGCAAATTGTTATACACTTTTAATTACCTTTTTCAGTAATATTAACAATTATTCCCATAGTTCTATATATAATAAAATGTGATCACACGTGACCCGCCGACTGTGAACAATGACCTATTGTTTCTTGAACAATCACCATTGTCTTTTGAACAATCGACGTTCGACCAAACAATGGGATCAAAGGAATTTCCTTGATATCATAAAGGCTTTTTTTCTGGGCCTCAATAAGGGTGCAAATTGGTACCAAAATGATCGCTGCATTCTGCCGATGAAAGTAAAGCAATCCGCTAATTTCTAACCCCAGCGGTTTTGGAGTTATGGCCCATTTTGTGTTCCGACCTTCTAGAAATTTCCGAGGACGGAGTTAATGAGATGCAAAACGAGCAGGGAGAAGCACCTGTTTTTTTAGTTGAACGGGCGGCAAGTTACTCGGGCTTAAACGTGAATACGTGCCGGAAATCAATTGTAAAGACGTGTCAATTGTTGTCAAGACCTGTGGAAACAATTGGTGAACAATCATTTCAAGGTATTTCCTTTATTCAATTGTTTTTGGCTGAAAATAGCACGAGTTTGTTTTGTTTAACCTCACGTTTTTCTTTCGGCTCGAGGGCCTAACCAAAACACGAAGACAATTTTGATTTTCTCGGGTCGTTCTGGGCCGATTTCCTCCATTTAAACTTTCGATAACTCTTTATTTACATGAAAACTAAAGTTATATGGCTTTGTGTTTTTTGTTTTGTTGATTTTCCTCTGTTTTTGGACAGTTTCGCCGAGTTTGAATTTTGCTGCAAAACACGAAATTTTCAAGCAACACGCGTGTGTTTTGCATTTGCGAAAATTAATTTTTAACCTGCCAACACTTTGTTTTTTTCACCCAAATACTTTCGATAAATGTTTGCCAAACTATGAGCTTCATGTTGATATTTTCGTGGTTGTGGTAGGACAAAAATTGGCCACGTTAATTTAATTTGAAAGTTTAGTGTTTTTAAAGTACCTTGATGAATTCATTTTTTCACTTTCAGAAGAAACGGCTTTTAGGGGGCGGCAGGGAGGGCGCTGGGTGGTCGCTTGCCAGGGGGAAGTATGGTAGGGTATGTGTTGTAGGTATGGTATGTAGGGTATGTATTGTAGGGTATTTATTGTAGGGGTTTGTATGTAAGTAAATGTATGAGGTATGTTCGTAGGGTATGTATTGTAGGTATGTATTGTAGGGTATGTATTGTAGGGTATGTATGTAGGGTATGTATTGTAGGGTATTTATGTAGGGTATTTATTGTAGGGTATGTATTAGTATTCATTGTAGGGTATGTATTGTAGGTATGTATTGTAGGGTATGTGTTGTAGGGTATGTATTGTAGGGTATGTATTGTAAGGTATGTATTTTAGGTATTGTATAGTAGGTTTGTATGTAGGGTAGTATGTAGTATGTATTGTAGGGTTTGTATTAGGTATGTTATTAGGGTATGTATTGGTAGGGTATGTATTGTAGGGTATGTATTGTAGGGTATTATTGTAGGGTATTATTGTAGGTTTGTATTGTAGGTTTGTATTTGTATTTTTTAGGGTATGTTATGTAGGGTATGTATTGTAGGGTATGTATTGTAGGGTATGTATGTAGGGTATGTATTGTAGGGTTTGCATAGTAGGGTATGTTATGTAGGGTATGTATTGTAGGGTACGTATTGTAGGGTATGTATTGTAGGGTATGTATTGTAGGGTTTGTATTGTAGGGTATGTATTGTAGGGTATGTATTGTAGGGTATGTATCGTAGGGTATGTATTGTAGGGTATGTATGTATGTATGGCATGAGCGGTAGCGAATGCAGCGCGCGAAGCGCGCCCACCAGATTAAGCTTTCTTTACTTGACGGGCTCCGGGGAGGGAGCGAGCGACCGAACCCGGCTCATGTATGTATGTATGTATGTATGTATGTATGTATGTATGTATATATGTATGTATGTATGTATTATTATGTATGTATGTATGTATGTATGTATGTAGTGTATGTATGTATGTATGTATGTATGTATGGGCATGAGCGGGAGCGAATGCAGCGCGCGAAGCGCGCCAACCACATTAAACTTTTTGTACTTGACGGGCTCCGGGAAGCGAGCGTAGCGAGTGCCCCCGGCTAGTCTATATATAATAAAATGTGATCACACGTGACCCGCCGACTCTGAACAATGAGCTATTGTTTGCTGAACAATGACCATTGTCTTTTGAACAATCGACGTTCTACCAAACAATGGGATCAAAGGGATTTCATTGTAATCAAAAAGGCTTTTTCCTGGGGGTCAATAAGGGTGCAAATTGGTATCAAAATGATCGCTGCATTGTGCTGATGACAGTAAAGTATGTGGCTAATTTCTACTCCAAGCGGTTCGGGTTATGGCCCATTTTGTGTTCCGACTTTCTAGAAAGTTCCGAGGACCGAGTTAATGAGATGCAAAACGAGCAGGGAGAAGCACGTGTTTTTTTAGTTGAACGGGCGGCAAGTTGCTCAGATTTAAACGTGAATACGTGCCGGAAATCAATTGTAAAGACATGTCAATTGTTCTCAGGACCTGTGGAGACAAAGTGTGGACAATTATTTCAAGGTATTTCTTCTATTTCATTGTTTTTGGCTGAAAATAGCACGAGTTTTGTTTTGTTTAACCTCACGTTTTTCTTTCGGCTCGAGGGCCTAACCAAAACAGGAAGAAATTTGATTTTCTCGGGTCGTTCTAGGCCGATTTTCTCCATTTAAACTTTCGATAACTGTTTATTTACACAAGAACTAAAGTTATCTGGCTTTGTTTTTTTTGTTTTGTTGATTTTCCTCTGTTTTTGGACAGTTTTAGCCGAGTTTGGATTTTGCTGGAAAACACGAAATTTTCAAGCAACACGCGTGTGTTTTGCATTTGCAAAAATCATTTTTTAACCTGCCAAAACTTTGTTTTTTCACCCAAATACTTTCGATAAATGTTCGCCAAGCTATTAGCTTCATGTTGATATATTCGTGGGTTCTGTAGGACAAAAATTGGCCACGTTAATTTAATTTGAAACTTGGTGAATCGTGTTTGAAATGATATTTTTTGCAGGGGTTTTGATTTCACTGCCAATTTTGGTCAAGAAAATCATGTCTTGGACTTCAAAAATTTACAACTAAAATTGCGAAAAGCTTTTCATATGCACCCAAATACTTTCGATATTTATTTGCCAAGGTATTAGCTTCATGCTGCTGTAATTTGAGTTCAAATGGACAAATTTTGACCAAAGTTAGGGAATTTTTGTGTTCTTAAAGTTGGCTGATGAATAAATTTTTTCACGGCTTTTGTGTTGGGCTGCACTAAATACTCTCTTAAAATTCAAAACAACACTGTTAAGAAATCTGAATATATTTATCGGATTCGCTGTTTCCTTAGCTACAGTTTGATATATTTTTTATTACAGATTGAGTTTAAACTTTCCAGGATTGATTAAATTTTTGAAGGCAACTTTTTTTTCAAACTTCACACTGAAGCTATCAACTTTTGGAAGCGCTTTCAGGGGGCGGCAGCGTGGCGCGGGGCGATCGCATGGCAGGGGGAAGATTCGACCTCCCACCTTTACTTTCTTTAGAAATGTGGCGTCGTGTGTATTGTAGGGTATGTATTGTAGGGTATGTATCGTTGGGTATGATTGTAGGGTATGTATTGTAGGCTATATTGTAGGGTATTTATGTAGGGTATGTATTGTAGGGTAGTATCGTAGGGTATGTATTGTAGGGTATGTATGTATGTATGTATGTATGTATGTATGGGCATGAGCGCAGCGAATGCAGCGCGCGAAGCGCGCCAACCAGATTAAGCTTTATTTACTTGACGGGCTCCGGGGAGGGAGCGAAGCGACCGAACCCGGCTCATGTATGTATGTATGTATGTATGTTATGTATGTATGTATGTATGTATGTATGTATGTATGTATGTATGTATGTATGTATGTATGTATGTATGTATGTATGTATGTATGTATGTATGTATGTATGTATGTATGTATGTATGTATGTATGTATGTATGTATGTATGTATGTATGTATGTATGGGCATGAGCGGAGCGAATGCAGCGCGCGAAGCGCGCCAACCACATTAAGCTTTTGTCGCTTGGGGGGCTCCGGGAGGGAGCGAAGCGACCGGGCCTCCGGCTAGTCTATATATACTATTCTACGATCACACGTGACCCGCCGACTGTGAACAATGCCCATTGTCTTTTGAACAATCGACGTTCGACCAAACGATGGGATCAAAGGAATTTCCTTGTGATCAAAAAGGCTTTTTTTCTGGGGGTCAATAAGGGTGCAAATTGGTATCAAAATGATCGCTGCATTGCGCTGATCACAGTAAAGCTTTCCGCTAATTTCTACTCCAAACGGTTCGGGAGTTATGGTCCATTTTGTGTTCCGACTTTCTAGAAAGTTCCGAGGACGGAGTTAATGAGATGCAAAACGAGCAAGGAGAAGCACGTGTTTTTTTAGTTGAACGGGCGGCAAGTTGCTCGGGTTTAAACGTAAATACGTGCCGGAAATCATTTGTAAAGACGTGTCAATTGTTGTCAAGACCTGTGGAGACAATTGGTGGACAATTATTTCAAGGTATTTCCTTTATTCAATTGTTTTTGGCTTTAAATAGCACGAGTTTTGTTTTGTTTAACCTCACGTTTTTTGTGTTGAGCCGAGGGCCTAACAAAAATACGAGGACAATTTTGATTTTCTCGGGTCGTTCTGGGCCGATTTTCTCCATTTAAACTTTCGATAACTGTTTATTTACACGAGAACTAAGTTATATGGCTTTTTTTTTCTCTTTTGTCGATTTTCCTCTAATTTTGGACAGTTTTGGCCGAGTTTGGGTTTTGCTGGAAAACACGAAATTTTCAAGCAACACGCGTGTGTTTTGCATTTGCGAAAATTATTTTTAGCCTGCCAAAACTTTTTTTTCACCCAAATACTTTCGATTAATGTTCGCCAAGCTATTAGCTTCATTTTGATATTTTCGGGGGTTCTGTAGGACAAAAATTGGCCACGTTAATTTAATTTGAAAGTTGGTGAATCGTGTTTCAATTGCTATTTTTTTCACGGGTTTGATTTCAGGGCTATTTTTGATCAACAAAATCATGTCTTGGACTTCAAAAATGTACAACTAAAATTGGGAAAAGCATTTTAAATGCACCCAATTACTTTCGATACTTATTCGCCAAGGTATCAGCTTCATGTTGGTGTAATTTGAGTTCAAATGGACAAATTGTGACCAAGTTAGGGGAATTTTTGTGTTTTTAAAGTTGGCTGATGAATAAATTTTTTCACGGCTTTTGTCTTGGGCTGCACTAAATACTCGCTTAAAATTCAGAACAAAACTGTTAAGAAATGTGAATATATTTATCGGATTCGCTGTTTCCTTAGCTACAGTTTGATATATATTTTATTAGAGATTGAGTTTAAATTTTCCAAGATTGATTAAATTTTTGAAGGCAACTTTTTTTTTCAAACTTCACACTGAAGCTATCAACCTTCGCTTTCAGGGGGGCGGCAGGGTGGGCGCAGGGCGGTCGATTGTCAGGGGGAAGATTCGAGCTCCCACCTTTACTTTCTTTAGAAATTTTGCGTCGTATAGTATGTATTGTAGGTATGTATTGTAGGGTATGTATTGTAGGGTATGTTATGTAGGGTATGTATTGTAAAGTATGTATTGTAGGGTATGTATTGTAGGGTATGTATTGTCGGGTATGTTATGTAGGGTATGTATTGTAGGGTATTTATTGTAGGGTATTTATTGTAGGGTATGTATTGTAGGTATGTATTGTAGGGTATGTATTGTAGGGTATGCATTGTAGGGTATGTATAGTAGGGTATGTATTGTAGGGTATGTATTGTAGGTTATGTAGTGTAGGGTATGTATTGTAAGGTATGTATTGTAGGGTATGAATAGTAGGGTTTGTATTGTAGGGTATGTATTGTAGGTATGTATTGTAGGGTATGTATTGTAGGGTTTGTATTGTAGGGTTTGTATTGTAGGGTATGTATTATAAGGTATGTATTGTAGGGTATGTATCGTAGGGTATGTATCGTAGGGTATGTATCGTAGGGTATGTATCGTAGGGTATGTATCGTAGGGTATTTATTGTAGGGTATGTTATGTAGGGTATGTATTGTAGGGTATGTATTGTAAGGTATTTATTGTAGGGTATTTATTGTAGGGTATTTATTGTAGGTATGTATTGTAGGGTATTTATTGTAGGGTATTTATTGTAGGGTATGTATTGTAGGGTATGTATTGTAGGGTATTTATTGTAGGGTATGTATTGTAGGGTATTTATTGTAGGGTATTTATTGTAGGGTATGTATTGTAGGGTATGTATCGTAGGGTATTTATTGTAGGGTATGTTATGTAGGGTATGTATTGTAGGGTATGTATTGTAAGGTATTTATTGTAGGGTATTTATTGCAGGGTATTTATTGTAGGGTATGTATTGTAGGGTATTTATTGTAGGGTATTTATTGTAGGGTATGTATTGTAGGGTATGTATTGTAGGGTATGTATCGTAGGGTATGTATCGTAGGGTATGTATCGTAGGGTATGTATCGTAGGGTATGTATCGTAGGGTATGTATCGTAGGGTATGTATTGTAGGGTATGTATTTTAGGGTATGTATGTATGTATGGGCATGAGCGGCAGCCAATGCAGCGCGCGAAGCGCGCCAACCAGATTAAGCTTTGTCTACTTGACGGGCTCCGGGGAGGGAGCGAAGCGACCGAACCGGCCCATGTATGTATGTATGTATGTATGTATGTATGTATGTATGTATGTATGTATGTAGGGTATGTAGGGTATGTATGTATGTATGTATGTATGTATGTATGTATGTATGTATGTATGTAGGTATGTATGTATGTATGTATGTATGTTTGTATGGGCATGAGCGGGAGCGAATGCAGCGCGCGAAGCGCGCCAACCACATTAAACTTTTTGCTCTTGACGGGCTCCGGGAAGCGAGCGTAGCGAGTGCCCCCGGCTAGTCTAATATATATATTCTACGGAGTCACGTGATGACGCACTTTCCCTGCCAAAAACAATAGATTCGACCCGAAACAATAGGTCGAACGCCCAAAAACAATGGGCCGAAACGGCGAACCGTGTGATCACAAAGGCTTTTTTGTATGTGGGTATATGGCAATGAAATTCACACAGAATGTTTACTTTATTAATTTAACCAGGGTAATGGATTTTGTTTTTCGATTTTCTCCTGAAATTTTGAATTATTCCACTAATTATTCTGCTAATTGTGCTATCACGAAAAAACTACGGTTTACGCTGGCGAAACTTCCAAATTCGCGTTGCGAACTCCATTTTCGAACAGAGTGTTCCCTCTTCACGTGACCCGTTTCGCCTTTTGCTGTAATTTTATTGGCTCTTTTCGCGCGACCCACGTGGGTTGTCGATCAATTTTCGTTTCTCGCCCTGGGTTGCCGGCGACGCATGCGAATTTTCGGTCGTTTTTCGTTATTCGCCCTCGGTTGCAGCAGGTACTTTTGGACAAGAAGACGCGTGTTTTTGTTTTGCACACAAAAGGCGCCTTTCAAAGTGTTTTACGAGCTAAATTTTCTTTGTAAAGAGCTGCTAATTGTTTCAAAGACCCTGGAGAGTTGCCGGAAACAATTGGGAACACAGGTGATAGCTTTGTTTAGTATTTTGAGTTTAAATAGTGGTAGTTTTTGTAGTAGGCGTTGCTTCGGCATGCTTGCAACGCTTAGGCCCAATGAAAACAAAGTCAAAGTTATGAATTTTTCAGGCGCTATTTGCACGATTTTCCCCATTTAGACTTTCCACAAGTGTTTGTATGTTTGTATAGTAGGTATAGTATGTGAAGTATGTTTTTATAGTAGGTATAGTATGTTTTTATAGTAGGTATAGTAGGTATAGTATGTTTTTATAGTATGTATAGTAGGTATAGTATGTTGGTATAGTATGTAGGTATAGTATGTAGGTTTAGTATGTAGGTATAGTAGGTATAGTATGTTGGTATGGTATGTAGTATAGTATGATGTTATAGTAGGTATAGTATGTTGGTATAGTATGTAGGTATAGTATGATTTTATAGTAGGTATAGTATGTTGGTATAGTATGTATGTATGTATGTATGTATGTATGTATGTATGGGCATGAGCGGGAGCGAATGCAGCGCGCGAAGCGCGCCAACCAGATTAAGCTTTCTTTACTTGACGGGCTCCGGGGAGGGAGCGAAGCGACCGAACCCGGCTCATGTATGTATGTATGTATGTATGTATGTATGTATGTATGTATGTATGTATGTATGTATGTATGTATGTAGGTATGTATGTAGGTATGTAGGTATGTATGTATGTATGTATGGGCATGAGCGTCAGCGAATGCAGCGCACGAAGTGCGCCCTATCAGTCAATGTTTTTTGATAATAGATAGACAGGCGAGCGTAGCGAGCTAACCCATTGTACGTGGGCTGAAAGAGGCATGAGCGAAGCAAATGCAGCGCACGGAGTGCGCCCTATCAGTCAATGTTTCTTGATAATAGATAGACAGGCGAGCGCAGCGAGCTAACCCATTGTACGTAGGGTTGAAAGAGGCATGAGCAAAGCGAATGCAGCGCACGAAGTGCGCCCTATCAGTCAATGTTTCTTGATAATAGATAGACAGGCGAGCGCAGCGAGCTAACCCATTGTACGTGGGGTTGAAAGAGGCATGAGCGAAGCAAATGCAGCGCACGGAGTGCGCCCTATCAGTCAATGTTTCTTGATAATAGATAGACAGGCGAGCGCAGCGAGCTAACCCATTGTACGTAGGGTTGAAAGAGGCATGAGCAAAGCGAATGCAGCGCACGAAGTGCGCCCTATCAGTCAATGTTTCTTGATAATAGATAGACAGGCGAGCGCAGCGAGCTAACCCATTGTACGTAGGGTTGAAAGAGGCATGAGCGAAGCAAATGCAGCGCACGGAGTGCGCCCTATCAGTCAATGTTTCTTGATAATAGATAGACAGGCGAGCGCAGCGAGCTAACCCATTGTACGTAGGGTTGAAAGAGGCATGAGCAAAGCGAATGCAGCGCACGAAGTGCGCCCTATCAGTCAATGTTTCTTGATAATAGATAGACAGGCGAGCGCAGCGAGCTAACCCATTGTACGTAGGGTTGAAAGAGGCATGAGCGTTGGCAAATGCAGCGCACGAAGTGCGCCCTATCAGTCAATGTTTCTTGATAATATACAACATATATATTAGATTAGATATAGCATCATAGAAGATAGTATTGCATGATTTTATTTATATATATATAGTATGATACAGTATAGTATTGCATGGTCATGTATAGTGTTTTTGGGTATGATGTAGTATTATATTTATACTTTTATTTTTAATGTTGTATTGATTGGCATGTTCAAGCAGTTTTTTAGGTTTTTGTAGGCAATCATATGTGCTCCAATTTGTTAATGTATTTCAATACTTTGTAGTACCCTTCATTTATAAATACACAGAGAATGAAGAAAATGCAGTATTGATGGTAGAAAATTAATACCTTACACACAACAAAGGTTGAAAGGAGATGACTTCAACTTATAATTTTTATAGTTCCAACAAAAACTTATATCTATATCTTACAACATAAATGTACTATTTACCTGAATACATTCTACCAGTGAAGCGTGCAACATTACATATGCTTATCTTGAAAAGTCTTCCTTTTCTGTAGTCATTTCTTCTCATAATTAATCACACTACCAGGGTGTTTACAGCCACATACTGACAACATTTATGCATTCTGTGACATTTCCAGGAGGCCTCGATTTCGGTAATCTATATTTTATTCTACGAGGCCATCTTCATTCTGTTGCTATGGTATTGATATTCAAAATTATCTTCACAACGCAACGCGCCAAAAATAATTTCCGTTCGTGTCATTCATTTCTCAAGTGCAGAGCAACAGTAAACAGGTAAATTTTTATCAACTCATTACTAATATTTTATACTTTTACATATTAGTAAAGACAATTACAAATAATACCTGAATTGTTTATTATATGCATAACTATTTCCATGTATTTCATCACTGATGATATTCCTTTTCCAGAGTTTTCCAATATTTATCTTCGTTCGTTCAACTTTCCTTTCTTCTTGAAAAAAAAAAGATTTCGAGTATTTGCAGTTTGGCAGTTGCCCTGTTGGTTTTTATTTTGTTCACATTTTCGGTATGTACTTTGAGTTCAATGTTAATTAGATAATGAGATTCTCCATTACTATCATGTTAACCAAGCATATGTATAACTTACTACTTACCATTTAAATCACAATTATCTTCTTCTTTTTCCAGTATTTGCAGTTTGGCAGTTGCCCTGTTGGTTTTTATTTTGTTCACATTTTCGGTATGTACTTTCAGTTCAATGTTAATTAGATAATGAAATTCTCCATTACTATCATGTTAACCAAGCATATGTATAACTTACTACTTACCTTTTAAATGACAATTATCTTCTCTTTTTCCAGTATTTGCAGTTTGGCAGTTGCCCTGTTGGTTTTTATTTTGTTCACATTTTCGGTATGTACTTTGAGTTCAATGTTAATTAGATAATGAGATTCTCCATTACTATCATGTTCACCAAGCATATGTATAATAACTTACTACTTACCTTTTAAATGACAATTATCTTCTTCTTTTTCCAGTATTTGCAGTTTGGCAGTTGCCCTGTTGGTTTTTATTTTGTTCACATTTTCGGTATGTACTTTCAGTTCAATGTTAATTAGATAATGAGATTCTCCATTACTATCATGTTCACCAAGCATATGTATAACTTACTACTTACCATTTCAATCACAATTAGAATCTTATTCTTTGTCCAGTATTTGCAGTTTGGCCTTTCATTTATATTTTGTTCACATTTTGGTATGTATTTTTCTTTCAATGCCACTTACATAATGAGATTCTCCATTGATATTATGTTCACAAAACATGTGTATAACTTACCACTTACCATTTTTAAAGCACTATTATGTTATTCTTTTTCCAGTATTTGCAGTTTGGAAATTGTCCTTTGATTTTGTATCATATTATATTATTTTGTATCAGTACCGCTTCATGTAAATATGTTTTGTTTTTCACATACCAATTATCCTTATTAAAGAAAAACAACTATTATTTGGTTGCTTTAAGGTTCGCTATGGCAACAAGTGCCACTAAAAAGCCACAAAAAGAAAAAATAATAGTCATCAGACTTGGTGACAAAGCAAAAGTAATTATAGCAAATATATTAATTTTATCACAATTAATTTAAACAGTTTTTGTCCACAATTCACAATAATTAATTCATATTTAATGGGTATGGTTTTCGGAAATTCTTTCATTGTTTGCTTTTGTATCCTAGGAAATAACATACAGGGACATTTACTCGCTGAAAAGGGAATGTGCTGCCCAATTCGAAGAATTGGGCAGGAACAAAAAGTTCACCTTGCACAGCAAGGAAGGGAGGAGACTCCCAACAAAAGATATAGAGTAAGTATACCTTCTGCATTTGAAGCTCAGTTGTTCAATTAATATTTTCCAAATATTGCATAATATCCTAAAACCAAAAAAACAGCCTATAACATGATTGTGTATTCACAGATCACAGAGGGAGGCCTTTGTCAAAATTGGCAAAGGCCAAAGAAAGGCAGAGCGGGAGAAAAAGGGTGGGAAGGCCACCCAAGAATTCTCTCGGACAATGATGGTGGCCATGCCCACCCAGAGGGCTGTAGAAATTATGCAGGACATGTGTAAATAGTTTCTTAAGTAATTTACACATGTCCTGTTTTTGACCATGCATGAAAGAGACAATCATAAAATCAAAACCACTACATTAAAAATACAAAATATAACCTAGAATTATCTACTTTTCCATATACAAAATTTTCACAACATTTCCCATCTTTCGTTCATGCATGGTCAAAATTTTATTCCTAATATATTTGTTCATACCGTAAATCCTCGGATAAGGCCCCACCTTCGAATAAGCCCCCTCCCCTCGAATAAGCCCCCATCCTGTTAACCATTTGCAAGGATATTGAGCCCAAGTTTCCAGACATGGAAGTTGTTTAGTGAATATATTTCAAATAACAGTAAGTTTAAACCAATAACTTCCTTGATTGGCTGCATCGTATGGCTTTTATTTGGCTTAATATTGAAGAATAATACGCCTAAAATTTCGTTTTTGCAAATAAGCCCCCGGGGGCTTATTCGAGGATTTACGGTATATTATATGTTCCAAAGTTGTTCCTCTTTTGTATGTTCACAAAGTTCAAGATTATATGTTCCCATATATTTCTGTAGTTGCTATCATTTCTTATTTTTTCATAATGTTTAAAAGGTAGATATGTCTGCATGATTTCATTAAAAAACCTTCACTGATAAACTTACCCTCTATATGGTATTCCCATTCATGAATGTAATGTTGGCACAATAATAATGGCAACAGTGACCATTTATTCCCAGTATGAAATGATTCTTTTCAAGCCATTTTTGCATTCTAAACTCAAAACATGAGACTGGAGTTAACACATTTTGAACAGTGAGTCAAAATACTTTATACATACTCTTCAGATGGAAATAATTTAAGAAGATGCAGTTGGATTCTCACCATGCGTTTCTTCCTCTTCAAACTACACTTTGGCATGCCATTGCCATGATATAATGAATGATGTCATTCAATTTCACGTGCAATTTCTCCCTCCTACCTTTTTAGCCACTCTGAAGGACGAAGGGGAATTCCCTTTTCACTAGCAAGTTTCCCGCTTTTTTAAACACGTGACGTGTGTAAACCAATCATGGAAGCTGTATAGTACAATAGAAATCCCGCCTCTAATTATTTGCACAATTAGCTTTTGCCTAATTTAATTTTAGTTGTCCAAATTATCCATAGGATATATTAGATAATACATGCAACTATTTATCGCTGAGTAAGTATTTTGAACGTTGTTTGTTCTAACAACCTATCATTATAACCTAACAAGCTTCTTTATCGCTATTTCGCTTAATAATGTCAATAATTTTTGTTTTTCTTCCTATGCTTTTAATGGCAAGAACATGTTACGTGTTATTCAGGCCTCATATTTTTATTGAATATTTCAAGTTTATAACTGTTCTAATTTCTCTTTCCTTCTTTACCATAGTTTTGAAAGACACAAGGCTCGGTAAGGAATGAATTAATTCATTGCAGTTTTTCCTTCTGACTATTCTATTCAGCTCTTAAATTTTTGTTTACCTTTTAAAAAGAGGCCCGGTTTGATCGATTTTTAAATAACGGACACCTCTCTTTCACAAACTTCTTTCAATTACGAAATTATATTTTCGTTCTCAAATGGTTTGTAAATATAACCTATGTTCAGCGAGCTACTCTTTACCACGGATAAAAACATCACTTTTGTTTTATGCATCTGGAATATATGAACAAACATTTATGGCGCCGTTTTAACAAATTTACTCTGTAACCAAATTTGTTGAATTCTTGACAACTGCACTGGATTCAACAAGTTAATTTTCATTGCGTACAGGTTTTAGGAGTCTCTTTTTATGATTCGTTTATTCATGTCAACAATAATTTTGATTCCAATTTACTCTCTTCCACTTTAGTAACTGTTTACATTACAGAAACGAGCACAGTTTAACGTATGGGTTTTCATAAAATTTACATTATATTACATGGCATTACTCTTATCGTAATGATTTATTTACGAAATTATACAGAACACTACCATACCCTTTAAATATAGGTATTCTGAGTCTCTTTTTGTGATTCCTTTATTTATGTCGACATTTATGTCAAGAGTAATTACAATTTACTCTTTTCCATTTTAGTGACTGTTTACATAACAGAAACGAGCACAGTTTAACGTAAGGGTTTTCATAAAATTTACATTATATTACAACATTATACTTAACACTACCATACCCTTGAAATATATAATATTTACGTCTTTGTGTTGCAGCTTTACACAAGGCTATAATTATTTTCATTGTTGTTGCTATCGAGGCCATTGTCTACAAGCAATAACATTTACAATAGTATTGCGTAATTGTACTTTATACTTCTTTTTCATATCACAACTTGCACTATGCCGCGCAAGACCAGGAGAAGTATAACCGGTGACAGACGCAGAAATCAAGTGCGGGATAATATGCAGCATTGCAGAGAGATCAATCAACAGCTTCAACCTCAACAGCAGGAAATGCGGATAACCCACTTGCAGCACTCAACGATCTTCAACAATTGCAGCTCGAAAACCGTCAGCTAGAAGCCCCTGAATATCAGCCATTTCCAGCACAGTATCCTCTTCCAGAGATACAGCCAATGGAGATGGACATGGAACCAGAGCTTCCCATTCAGAACCAAGGCTTCCAGCAGGACAACCTGTAGACATCGAGATGCAAGATGTAGTTCCAGTACCCGATGAAAATCAGATACCAGAACCCGTTGAAGATCAGCAAATGCAAGTGACAACCCTGTCCCCGAGAACAATGAAGCTGAAAACCTCATCCCCTTCTCCCCATTACCACACCACTTGAAAAATGAACAGAACATGTATTCATTGTGGTGCAAAGTACTTCAAAGAAGAACAAAACACAAAAAAACAATACAACAAATGTTGCATGGGAGGTTTAATTGCTCTGGATCAAATTGAACCACCTCCAGTAAAGTGTCATGCATTTATACACTGGTGATACTGCCGAATCAAAATATTTCTTAAAGCACTTCCGCCAATACAACTCATTAATGGCCATGGCATCATGGAAGGCTAATATTGTACGTCATGCTAGAGCTGGACCACCAGTTATCACAATTCATGGAAAGGCATATCACATGACAGGTAATTGATACAATATGATTCCAGTCATTATCAATAAAACTTATTATTCGTTTATGCTGGCTACAGTTGAATTTCTATTTCCCTAACTTTAACAGGTGTAACAGAAACAGACAGATCCAGAAAATATGCAGAACTTACATCATGGATACGCAACAAGCATTGCAGGAACGGCAAAACACTGCAAGAGAACAACGTCTAGATTTGGACATCGTTGCACTTCTCCAGAATGAATTAATGGCAGTCAATCGATTTGCACAACATTATCGAAGCATGGGTGAAATATTGGAGGAACAGCGGCAGCAAGCTATTGCAAACAATCAGCCTGTTCCAACATTCAAAATGATCATCACAGGTCGCCCACAACAAGATCGCAGATACGATAATCCTACTGCCAGAGAAATTGCAGCTATATACAGTACAGAATGGAGGTGCACCAAATCCTGACGACAGAGAACTGCAAGTTCAAACAAGACACGGAGATCTCATGAAGATTTACGCAACCAGTCCAATTGCCGATCCTCTCACGTATCCATTGATATTCTTTCACGGTGACAGGGTTACAGTTTGGACCTCAACGATTGCCGACTGCAAACGTAAGGGGTCAGCAAACATGAATCGTATCCGACGCACCAGACTAACCCTCGCTGAATACTATTATACAGAATCCAGGTCAGGGATGCATTCTCAGCCATCCACATTGCATCACTTCTATTTCAACAGTATCTGGTAGATGCATATACGAAGATAGAAGGCAATAAACTGCACTGGATTATGAAAATCAACGTCAGCTTCGTGTTGACACGTATCGAGGCCTGATGGATCATCTCCACAGAGAGCTGAAATCGAAAACCAGATGGCCAGGGCTAACAATCCAATCAGCCATACATATCGATGTTGGCCGTGTTATCATTCTACCGTCATCCTTTCCAGGCAGCCAAAGAAACATGTATCAACATTTTCAAGATGCAATGACAATCGTAAGGAAGTATGGCAAGCCAGACATCTTCCTGACAATGACTGCCAATCCTAAATGGAAGGAGATAGAAGAAAACATTCATCCGTATCAGACGGCCAATGATCGACCAGACATTGTCACTCGAGTATTTCAACTCAAACTCAAAGAACTACTCGAAGACATACTACACAACAACATTCTTGGACATGTCACTGCACATGTGTATGTCATAGAATTTCAGAAGAGAGGACTACCACACGCACACATGATCCTGTTTCTTTCGCAAGCTGATAAACCAGAACACCACAACAGGTATTTTACATGTACAAATTCTTTCTCTATTGCTAAATTTATATCCAATGCACAGTACAACTGTTCTGTACTACATTTCTATTATACAATTGTTAATTATTATTTCATTGTCAGGTGGATCAACTGATATCAGCAGAGATTCCAGACCCACAGGATGCAAAATACCACAAGTTGGTCCTAAAGCACATGACACATGGACCCTGTGGAAATTTAAATCCTCAGTGCGTGTGCATGGAAACAACAAATGCAAAAAGCACTTTCCAAAAGAACAAGTTGCTGACACTCAAATCAATGTCAACGGCTATCTCTCTATAGACGACGCTGTCTTCATCCAGTCATCAATGATATCGCATTCTGGATGATACTTGGGTAGTGCCACACAACAGACACCTACTCATCAAATATCAGTGTCATATCAACGTGGAAATATGCAGTACAGTAAAAAGTGTCAAGTACATTTTCAAATATATCACAAAGGATGATATGGCACATGTTGAAATTCTT